>CM053784.1:591750368-592095368 GCA_028749045.1 Cupressus sempervirens
ATTGGTCTTGATGATGATTATGAGGACATTCATACACCTATTTAGGCTACTATTGATTTGGATGATGAAGATATGAATATTCCTATATCCAGTGAGTGTAGTGCAGCAAGTGGAAAACATGTTTATTCAGCATCATCAACCAAGAGACCAAAGAGAAAGAAGGCAAGTATGGCTAGCTCCATGGATGGGATATCTCATTCAATTGATAAGCTAAATGAGACCCTACGTAAGCCTCAATTTATTGAATTGGGCGAAGAGCGTAAGCTAAAAGATTTACAAGATGTCTATGTTGCACTAAAAGCCACTGATGAACCTAGTATTAGTACTTTGATTGTAGCATTTGACATCTTTGTGGCTGATCTTGATAAAGCCAAAGGGTTCTTGATAATGAACGAAGAGGAGAGAGCTGAATATGTTAGAATAAAGTTTTTACGACTTTAGTACCTTTATTGTTGTACATATACTATTGAGAATGGTTTTATAACTATTACATGTTACTAAATTTTGTCAGTTCACATCCTGTTTGGTGGATATAACCAAGGATTTTTAGAATTTTGGCATCTGTTTATCAGAAACTTTGGATAGATCATATAGAACATAAATTTATGTTGACATTATTAAGTTATAATGATCTGAATATAGTCCCATTCACTTGATATTACAATATTGTAGCTATATTTTATTAGTAAATAATAGAAATTAATATCAATATGAAATTAATATGATGATTTTTGTTTTTGATTTGTTATCTTTATGTGAGTGCAATTAGTATAATGTAGATTAGTCATAAATATATCATGAATTATATGATGACTAATCTAAAGTTGTTTATCACTATTTATGACTATTAAGAGCACCCACCATTCTCAGCATTGCCAAGAGCTTCAAGGCTATGCAAGTGATTCAAGGCCTTTCTTGTATTGTGATTCGTGTCCTCACATGTGTATCTGGCATTAAGTTTTCAGCCCATTGGATTTATTTCACAACTTTATGGAAAAATAAATCTTGTGATAATATCTAAGATTCATTTGATCTTTTAGTCTAAACAATAACTCACAATTTTGAATATAATCAAATCAAATCCATCTTCAAGTCATGTGGAAGAGTGGTACTCACAGTCTTCAATCTAATCTAATCAAATTTATCTAGAAATCATTTGGAAGAAGGGTGCCCTGTCTAAATTTTCTATGTATTGAGCTTCCATGAAATAAGTGGCAATTGGAGCTAGATCAATTTGATCTCGAGCTATTGTGCATTTATATTTTTGTTTCCTAAAATTTCAATTTCTTCCTTCAAATTCTAAAATCTATACGCAAAATATAACCAGTAATTACGCAAAATATAACTAGTAGTTGGTTCAACACAACCATAAATCAAATTCATCTTAAAATCATGTGGAAGGGTGGTGTTCTATTCAAATTCCAGTGTATTAGACTTCATGAATTTTTCCATAGTTGAAGCTATTGTAACTTTTAGGCTATTGTGCATCTATGTTCTTTGTTTCCTAAAATTTCAATCTCACTCTTCAAGCTCAAAAAATGTATAATCAGTGGTTGGATCAACACGACCATAAAATGTGCTTTTAAGGTTTGGAGTTTGTGTTAAAAAAGAATAAAATATAATTTGTTGAAAACATCCACAGGAAGCAGGGGAAAACTCTATTATTGATATTTCAAATTGCAAACTATTTACTCATTCAGCAATGAGTGTACTCTAGCTATGAATGTAGTATACATTATCCACAATGTTTTCTTTGGAAGTCTTGAAAGCAATGAATGCCAACAGTGAAGAGTCCACTAATCTAAGACCAAAACAAGTTTATCTTTGCTACCAAGTAAAGATGAAACAAGTTAAGGTCATCTTAGCCACTTGATTAACAATTTATCTTATTATTTATTACACAACATTTATACTTTAGTACGTAATAACAACATAAATCCTCCTTGCAACTGATTTCATGAATGTTTATATGACTGTTTGGCCTCTACACCAATTAAGACATGGTGCATTGTTGTTTCTTGTTCTTTACCCATTCATCGCTTCTTTTCCCCTTCTTAAGCATAGATTCTGGCAGTCTATATTTCTACTGCAGCCATTTCTAAAACAACAAATTGATTTCACTCAGCCAATTTGGAACACCTTTAAGCCAAAGTTTCCATAGAATCAAGTACATTACTTCCTGAGGCATTCAAAACTTAATACAGATTTCCAAAATACATGTTACAAAAATTTTGATAAGCTTTTACAATGTTTAGAGATGCTAATTTAAAATTTTGAAATGGAACTAGATACGTTGTTAAACTTTTGTAATAATACAAAATTTTATGAAAATTACTTCAGATAGCTGGATCCAGATATATATTGAAAATTAAGAAGGGTTTAACTAAATGGTTTAACCAAGAACACTTAATAAGATTATTAATATTTAAACTATATGGAGCCAGCTTCTAATACAACATTTATGAACGTATTGCCGCAGTTATTTCCAGATGTATGTATTGAAGATTTATAAAAAGTTTACACTCAGATTTGCCAGGAAGCCTAGACAAGGCCAAACCCATTGGTCAAAACATTTGTATTTTGAATTTTTATAAAAGAAAAATTATTAATAAAAGTTGGTTATTTTGAAGCACTTAAAAATGGTAAAAAAACTTAGAAGAAAAATACAAAAAATTGGCCATGTAAAGAAAGTTTCTGCTGTCCCAAAACCACAATCTGACTTTAAATGCCCAAAGATATAAATTATTTTTTATTGCACTTCATGAAAAAGCAAGTTTTTTTAAAAAGCTTCTACACTTAAATCCCATGTAGTTGTATATGATTTATACATTTGGTTTTCCAAACCAATCCCAAATTTGAAAAACATTGTCATGATAAGACCATTTTGATTTACTTTAATATTTATGATAAGACAATCAACATTGTAATATTAATTATCAAGTGCATTCTCAACTCTGTATTAATTTTGTACACTTTGTGCAGTTGTACATTTTGTGCAGTTTGAAGTTAAAATAAACTAATAAATATAGTACACCTGAATTGAGAAATGTCATCAAGGAAATGATTAGACAATTGACATTGTAATGTTAATTACCAGCAGTGTTCTCAACTCTGTATAAATTTTGTACATTTTGTGCAATTTGGTGTTATAATAAACTAATAAATATATTTATAGCACACCTGAACTGAGCAATGCCAACGAGGAAATGTTAATCCAAACTCCAAATGTCATTCCCTGGCCATGAACAAGAGTAAAAATATCCAAATTGCAACCTTCCAATTTATTGAAAGGTCACAGAATGATAATGTCATGCCCAAAATTTAGGGCAAAACGCAACTTTTTTTTTGGTAATCTTAAGGAGCCACCAATAGACATATGTATATTGCAACTAGGTTGTCGATTAGTTAGGCATTCATTTTACATCTACTCAGGGTAATGAGTAATGGTTATGTTCATTAGGATACGGTGTATATTGATTCCTACTACTTTTACTTATAGGAGAAGATCACTTCAAACAATAGCTTAGTTTAGTCAGGAGTATTGTGATGCACTAATATTTCTAAATGGGGCCTTAGACATTGTGTTTGATCGTTTGAACATAGTTTCACAATTGAATTGTATTCACATGTGCATTTCATATGTCATCACCTTCATCCTTTCATATCATATAACACAATATGTACGCATCACTTGTCTTCTTCACCTCTAGAATATTTCACCTAAATCTATATGTTACTATTAACGTTTGTAGTAAATTGAGTTGCATTTATTTTAAACATTGGTGTAGACTTTATATATAATATTTTGATAAGTAACCAATTTCTCTATTAATCATGAACCAAATTAACACTCACTAACAAATACTAATTACTCCTCAACTAATCATTTATATACTATCATAGTTATTATCGATTAGCTATGTCCATTCACAAAATATCATATTTTCTTCCATTTATACTTACTAACCCACAAGTGATATATTAATAACTAGTTCATTTCCATTTATACAACTTATTTCCTAACCATTGGATATTCTAGCCATACTACATTAACACACTACTAATACATGTTAGTGAATACTCACTAACTAGCAATCTATGCAAATTACTAACTAAGTAATTTGAACATTATTAAATTATACTCTACTACTAACTAAGTATTACATCTCTACCCAATAATACTACTAGTTTTAATCCTTAACTCATTACGTTTCAGACCAATCCCACACCATTATTTTGTCTATAGAAAGATATATAAATATGCTTTATTTATTATGGTTATAATTCTACTAAAATCTTATTATTGGTTATCAACTATTTAGCTCTGATTAACATCTAACTTGAATTATTTATAATGCGAAAGTAGATTCATTAGATTTGTATACTAATAGTTTATACTCACTCCATTACCCAATTTCCTGTTCAATTTAACTATATCATTATACTTCACTAAATCAAATTTTCCTAACATTTAATTATCACATCTCCTACTTCACTCCGTTACTTACCACTTCCCATATCTTCACCTAAAATGATAACACAAAAGCAACATAAATGTTTGCCTTAATTAAATACTAATTTTTATTTTTACCCTTACTAACTCAAATTTAATATTCAAATAGTAATTACAAATTATATTTCCTAATATTTAATATTACAAGTATACTACCCTACACTTCCTACCTACTATCCTATCCTACTCCTCTCCCTTCAAACATTAAAAGAAATGATGAGCAACCATCATTTCCTACCTACCCCTACCCCTAATCACCTATTCCTATCTTCCTCCTAGTAACCTGCACCCACCCCAAGGCAATACTCTCAAGGTTGGATGCTTTTTCTATGTCCCCAAATTGGGGCACCAAGGATAGGGGAGCCTGACTCTATTTCAGATCAAAAGGGAATGTAAAAAGGCTTGCTTTTAAACCCATGTAAAAACCTTACCTTCTTGCATTGAAAAGGTGGTGCCTACATCAAAAATTTGGGGAGGTGCATCAATAAAATGATTTTCTAACTTTTGTCAGCATTCATCCCTTCTCACATGCGCCAAAACGAGGGGTTGCATGAGGGGAGGCACCATAGGAGTGTGGGGTCCATTTCCCACTAACATGTTAAATTTTATTATTGACCTCCTCACCTTTGTGATGATGGGCGCCCAATTGGATGTTTAGGTCTCATATTTTTTTGGTTTATTTATAATTGTTATTATTCAAAGGAAGCATCTTCTCCCAATCACATAACTATCCTTGAAGGATGGTATTTTGTGATCTTTTTTTTTTAATGGGGATAGGCATGTCCTTATCTTTCAGTTAGTGAATTCTATCAATTTTTTTATTGACCTTTAGATAGGTGTGATTATTTTAATGGCACTCTACAAAAAGATTCTAGGCATATCCCCTCTAAATATTATATTGCTCTGTAATTGGGGAGAGGAATTATTTCCTTCTCCCATACATTTTCCAAATAATGAAAGTGCATCTATAGCAAGGTTTAATTTTGTGTCAAATAGTTTATTCTTCCTAATCCTTTTAGGGGATCACAAATTTGAGGTTCCAATGGTTTGACTTAACTTCCCTACTTCTTCTATTTGCAAGTTGATATCATCATTGCATCTATCTAATCTATGGTTTATGGTACACAAGGTTAACCCTTTTGTTACATTATACAAAGATGAACATAAATGTAATGAGGGATGAGAGAACTCATATATATATATATATATATATATATATATAATTTCTTAATACTAATGCCACATTGTATAATTTTCCATGTGCATATATAAACTATTGGATTGCATTAACTTTTATTCCCATCTCAGTTATTACATAACAAACAACTATTAAATTGTAAACACTCAAGTCCACAATAGTAGGTATTCTTTTACATGACATTATCACTTTCCCTTCCTACACAACTATGATATTGATACAACTTTTTAAGACAACTATGTACAAGTTCTCATACTTCACTTTACACAGTTACAACCATATACAACAAGAAGTAAATCCCTTTTTACATTACAATGAAATGAAAATGGAACTCGACATCACGACACAATAGGAGATGAAATGGAAAGGATTAGTCTCTCCACACACTTGATTTTCAACAATGCCAAGAGTGAAACCTTAAACTCTTCATAGGAACCATCTTCTCAAAAACATGCAAAACAACACAAACTTGGAAACCATGTAGGTTCACCTCCCATCCTAGGCTTCTTTGAAGCCACCCACCGAGCAGGGGAAACAAGTCCAAATGGGATACACACATGCAACACATGAAACCATAAAACACAACACATAACGCTCCCTTCCAAGGCTCAACACAATGATTCTCCATTGGAATCATGAAAATAATGGGTGAAGGTGGGCTCTCCAAGGAGGAGAATACCATATCTAGATATACACATATACATTTGCAATTGCATAATGCCACTTCAAGGCTATCAAATACATCCCCTTCATCACATCAATACACTTATACCTTCCATAATACAAATGCCTCTTCAAGGCTATCAACAAGGCATATGGCTTCCATGGAGCCCATACTCCATAAACAACAAAACCCTCTCCAAGAGGAAAATCTCTCAACTTCAATGTTGAGCCCAACTAATCCCTTCACCCAAGGCTTCTCTTCCCTCCCAAGGGTGATTGAAGCCTTCACACCCATGAATAAATTCAACATTCAAAACAAAACAAAGATATCAAGGGAGAAAACAAAAGCAATACATGAAATTCATTGCACATTCACAACACCACACAAAGATTACAATAACAATCCTTGACTCCATAACAACATTCCATACTTGCAGATTCATTATGCAATACCAAAATGAAATGATCATGATTGAGCAACAACCTTGGTCCAAGATAAAAGGTAATGATAGTTGATGTAGAGCTCCCTTAGCCTTCCTCCAAAACCCTAACTATCTCTAAACTTAGAGAGTGGGTGAACGATCCACTAGTTTGTCCAAGACTCTCTAAAAATGCCATCCCCCTAACTATTTTAGCAAACACACCAAGCCACTCCCTCTTATAAACTTGTCTCCCCCTAAGTTTTCCATATTTGACTTAGTGGAAACACGGAAGGGAACACATATGACCACTCCATTTTCGAATTGGTGGAAGAAGGCATTGGTAAAGGGCCCCCCTAGGCTATCTAGTCACTATCATGGTCAAAATTAGGTCCCTAACATGTTACACTATCACGTGGGTAGCTCATTTTCACATAAAAGACACTTTGGGACCACCTAATGACCTTGCAAACCCTTGTTCAAGTCTAAATTCGAATTTCCTTCTGATAGTGACCCATCCTATCCCTTGTTTAGTGGGTTTACTTAATCTTTAACAAGGTAATTAGTCTTAGGGTAACATTTTATCATGACCAAACCCTAGATGACATGTCATTAGCACACAAAATTCACAAGTGTCAAGTGACACAAATGCACATTCCACATCATCATGACATGTCCCTAATGCATCTTTGAGATAAAAAAATTTCACACACATACAAGCTTACATTTACGAAATAAAATACATCACAGCAAGGCTTTTGAATCTTCCAAAGATTCGCCTTGGCTAAACTGTGTTCATAGGTTTGGACCTTGTTTCTCCCAAAGATTTCCATGGTTTTGTTTCCTACACACTAAACTTGAGTATCAGTAGTCTAAGGAGGTCATATAAAATACATATCATAATGCATATTAATTTAAATGTTACCTAATCTATATTAACATAATTCAATGAAATTCCTTTACTTAATCAATTCAAATAAGACATTCAAAACGTTAAAATATCAAAATATGCACATCACATTTAATCATAAATCATCATAATCAATTTAACAAATTCACACCACACCAAAATCCATTTCCTATCATAAATGAAAAAAATGTTGGATCTATATTGCTAAATTAGCCAACATGAAAATTAGTTCTAATTGCATACCTTGGATCAAAACCACCAAATGTAATCATCACAACTAGTATTCTTGATTCAATTAAATACAGTTTGATTGCTAACACTATCTCGTTATCATTATGAAATATTACTTGATAAGGCATATGTCTCTAAAATCACCAATGTTAGGAAATCGAGATGTTTTCTAAATCATATCCACATAGGTTCAAAATTAGTCATTAGGCAAACCCATTATATCTGTTAGTCAATATATTATATCTTCATCTTAATCGTCATTCACTATAGCCTATCCACCTAATACTACTTGTACAACAATTGACTTATTATATTTAAATCATGTCGAGCTCTACCGAGTAGGCCTTTATCTAAATCGATAGCAATTTATGTCCATAATTATTATTAGTATTCACAAGTGTGGATGTAATTTCATCTTTCACAAATGGCCACATAAAACAACTATCCTAATAAATCATAACATGCTATGAACCCATTGGCATAGTTTTCTAAGTTATAACATCTCAAATCTTTATTCCATAGGGTCTTAGCTTACCAACTTGATAAAATTTTGAATACGATACTTATGACAATAATGACTACAATGTGTATTAGTTTTAATAAGATCTCAGGTCCAATATTAATGAGAAGGATGCCAACCATGACATGCCTAAATCTCGAAACCTACTTATCATCATTCAATCATAAGATGTATAGTAACAGTCTCATACCATGCATGAGAGACAAAGACATATCTCACTTCCTTACGCTTCCTAGTTCTAACCATACTCGTGAATTTTAGGGTTTGGGAAGAGGTCTTACAAAAAAAGAAAAAAATGATTATCATATATTTAATTATGAATGGGCAGCTATTAGATGACAAATAAAGATTTAAAGTAGCAATCCACTGGAAGGATATCCCTTAAACTTGAAGGATTATGACCCCCACAATGGAATTATAAAATAAGGATGCTTTATTTGAGAGAGGATCATATTGACAAGAACTAATCTGCAATTGAGTGATTGGGATTATTTATAAGAATAAGTAAACTGCTATTTGAATCAGGAGTTTTATATATATATATATATATATATATATATATATATATATATAGCAAGTAATTAAATTATTCAATGACCTAATGCATCTTATTAAGAGGTATCTATCAGCAATTAATTATCATATTCCTTTAGTAATCTGTTTTGAACTTATAGAAATGTCTTGCAAATAGGAAAGATAACCAGCTTTTTGAATTCACGAGAGTTGAAGGATAAGAAATCCTTCATGTATTTTATCAAGTATGCCACTTTGCAATGGGCAGACCAGAAATCCTACCACACTTGTGGGTCAGCAAGTGAAATGTGTCAAAACTCCTTTTAGTGCTCCTAGGCTTGGTTGAGGAGGACAACAAGCCCCCAAGGTGGACTGAGGGATGGAATGGACTAGAAATCCTTCCATACTCTCCATTACATAATTATGACATTATGTGGCTAAGGTGTAGACTTCCTAAACCAAGGTTTATGTTTAGTAAAACAAATATGTATGTCAAAGTTACTTGCCAGCCAAGCCCCAGATGGCAATTTGAAAGAGAGGATAAGAAAGGAAGAAAGAAAACAAGTCATTAATTGTCTTGCACCAAAAATAATGCCTTGGGAACAATATATGATATAGTGTGTATTGATATGATATTAGTGTGTATTGATTTAGATATGAATGATGCTTACATGCATTTAGAAGATATCATAGATTCTTGATACTAATGTTTTTAATGTCAACATTTCGCAGGCCCTGAACCAGGAATATCCCATAAAGGGCATTACATATGGTAATTATAATATATTGATAAAGATAATAAGAGTATTATATTAAGTTGGGCTTCCTAATTCAGGACTAAATTTAGGTACATCCCAAAAAGGGGCATTACAACCAAACCTAAATCAACAACATTAAGTTAAAGCAAATAATGAAGAAGGATTATTCAAAATATTAGGCCAAATTCATAATATTTTTCAATTTTGAATGCTTCATTTTTTCAAACAAAAGGTTATAAACATTGCACCAAACCATCATTCTTGTCTATATCTGGGTAAATAATCCTCAAAATAGCAAGTGAAAAAAATAAATTTTCTAAAACTTAAAGAGCAACATTAAGAAGTAGAATGATTTGTCTACTTTTGCATTTTTAATATTAGAAACTATGAGGAGTTGTTGGATAACTGCCCAAACACATACCCACTTTAAGACAATTGCCTTTCTCATTCATTTCAATCACTAAACTTACATCTATCAATTATTAGATATTTTCGCTCAACTTATTGTCACTGGGCTAGCACTGTGTAGTGTGTTCCAAATGAACTCAACGTAAAACCATAACTTTAGAATTAGATTCTTTAACCCTAACTTTATCAAAAGACTATTATGCCTCACAATAAACGACGCTTAAAATTAACTATATATTTTTTACTTCTTGACAATCTACTCAGCTAAAAACCCCATAATAATTTGATGTTAAGTCACCAAATACTAGGTTAGATGTCTATAACAATATCTAGTCCATTAAATATGTACATGACATAGAAAATTTTAGGCTATTGATTGTTTCACTTACTTTAACCGACTATAGTATAGCATATGAAGCTATACAAAAAAGTCCAATTCAATCTTTCTTTTAAACATAGTATTTCCATAAATATATCCATGGGGTATTATATCCTAAATACAAACATATAGGAAAAATCGATGTTACACGGGTGTGTGTACATCCCAAGTGCGAGTCATCGCACACCACACTCTACCATGCATTTTTCAACAAACCCAGATGAGATGTGGGTGCGCCTAAGGTGCACGTGAGGTGCATTCAGCAGCAACATTAAAAAGTTTTTTAAAAAAAAAGAAGTTTTTTTACATTATTTTCTATTGTTGTTTTTTAACATGGAAACCCTAATTAGGTGTGGGTCCATGAAGTCTCTTTCAAAGTTTAATAAGGCCAATACACCTTATTTTCATTTCACATTTGCATTTCATTATTTTAGAGCAGCAAGGAGCTAAGTGAGAAAAAGAGATTGAAGGAGTTTGGGAGAGCTTAGTGAGTGATTTTGCAAGTGATTGCAAGATCAAGAGGAGTAGAGGAGTGAGAAGATTTGATTTTGCAACTGATTCATCAAACTTAAGGTAAGTTTTTTTTATTTTACTATTTTCTTGTTTTACAAATTTAGATTCTAGAATTTATTTTACTTTCAGCTTTGCATTTAATTTTTCAATGTTTCATTCTTAATTATTGAATCTTGTTGATACTAGATAGATCTATGTTATTGTTTTTTTTTAATTTTACAATTAATATTGTTCTATGATTTTTATTTTTGTTATTAAAAAAAGCTGAAACATATTTAATTTACAATTTAAAAAATTTCTAAAGTTTTAAGTAGGCTGAAATTGGTTTATTTTAATATTTTTAAAATAATTAATTAGGCTGAAATGTATCATGGTTCATAATTGTTTTCATTTTTGTGAAATGTAATTTCTACTTTCTAAGTGGCATCCATTCAAAGTGTAGAAGACATGAAAATTAATGAGGGAAGTGCATCTGAATTTGAGCCCAAGGGAAGTGACATGGGGCTCATGTAAATGCCCAATCTGATTTAGAGCCTCCTTATGTTGCACTAGTGGTTCCTTCTATTGATTGCCCTTCAGAGATTTTGGTAGAGTTTTCTAGGGGTCTTTTTGATCCAAAGTCCCCTCTAAAACAATTTGCTATCAGAATTACACTCCCTACAGCTACAGGTGGTGGCACACAAAAATGGAAGTGTAATATATGTAGCGCAGAGTGGCACGGTAGCATTACAAGAGTTAATGGCACCTTCTTTTTCAGACTAGGTATGGTGTGAGCTCATGCCTATTCTTGGCAGATTCTAAGAATGTGAAATACAAAATTGACGTAAACAAACTACAAAGCATTCCTGATGATACTTTTGTCCCATTGCCTAAATCTTTGGCTGCTAGGAAACAGGTACAAAATATACAATAGTTACAAGGGCAACAAGATACATCTACATGTATCTTGCATCAAAGAATAGAGATTGTGTCACTTACACCATCCATTCCTTCATCTATCCATAGTTTAGTAAGGGATAGTAGTAGGGGGAAATGGAAAGCAAGTGCAAGTGCTAGTGGTAGTGACCCCATTGCTCAGTTATTTAACATGCACACAAGGCATCAGTTAGATGATGTCGTCAACAATTTCTTCTTTGCCAATGGCATCCCAATGCATGTGGATTGATTTCCTTATTTTATGAGGATGATTTCCATGGTTGTGAAAGAGGGAGGGCCACCATATTTGCCACCGAATGACCACAGTGTTGGATAGGGTCTATGATGAGGTTGGGGTCTTGATGGAGCAAATGAAGGCATGTTGGATTGAGTCATGTTGGAGCATTATCATGGATGGGTGGAAAAACATTAGTCATCGTCAACTCATCAACATTATGGTCACATGCACCAAGGGCCCATACTTTTTAAGGGTAGTTGATTGTTCAGTGCATCGTAAAAATGTTGATTTTTAGTTTCGTGTGCTTAGGGATGTCATTGAGGAGGTTGGGCCACAAAATGTGGTCCAAGTTGTGGCACATGCAACACATGTGTGCAAAGCTAAGGGAGGCTTGTTGAGGCAACCTATAGGCATATTTGGTATACCCCATGATGTGTGCATGCCATGAACAATGCACTCAAAGACATGGGAAAAATTGACTAGATTAGATAGGTGGTTAATGATGGGAGAGGGGTGCAAATGTTTATCTACAATCACCATACATCACATGCACTTTTCAAGGGCTTTAAAAAGAAGCAGTTCCTAAAAACCAGTTGAGACCAAATATGCCTCCTATTACATTCTCTTGGAGAGAATGATATAGTTACAAGAGCCATTGTAACTCATGATTATGACACAAGAATGGAGTTGATGGCCTAAGTCCATAACAGTGTAGAGAAGAGGGTGAATGAGATGGTAAAGAGCGATCAATTTTGGAGTGAAGCAAAATACATTGTCTCCATCATTACTCCAATGTTCCAGGTGATTAGATATGGAGATGTGGATACACCTAACCTTGGAGAGGTTTATGAGTGAATTGATTCCATGCTTGGGTAGATGAGGGTTGTTGTGTGTGAGAGGGACCCCACTCTAACATTCGATCTAGAACAAATTAGCCTATCATTCAACATAGGTGGGAGAAGTTGAATGCTCCTTTGCACATGGTTGCCTATGCATTGAACCCAAAGTGGTACTTGCCTAGGCCTGGTAGAGTCACACCACTTCAGGATGATGAGGTGAAGGCTAGGTTATTTCGGTGCATTGCAAAGATGTATGATATTGACACTGCTAGTGAGATTTGCTTTGAGTAGTCAAAATTTGTTAGTATTACAGGTAATCCTTAATTCTTGATTCAATATTCTAAGTTTTTTATAATTCTAATTTATAAGTTCTTTATAATTATAAGTTATAAGTTCTTTATTAATTACAAGCTTAGCTACCAGATCCATGCCCTAGAGGCTAGATCTAGATTTAGATCCAATTTGGATCTGGATTCGTGTCTAGATTCATGATGATTCGGGCAAGATCTTTGTTTTACACAGTGGATTCACGGCTTGCAAAACTAGATGAATCCATAATGTAAAACAAGGATTCTTCCCAAATCCAACACGAATCCTCAAGGATTGACAACTAAGCCAAGGTTTTAAGTGGGTCTAACTTATTTAATATATTTTTTGCTTTCTAACTCTAAGACAACCCCTTTATTCAACATCCAAATACAATTCACCTCAAATTTTCTCTCTATTTTGCTGTGTGTGTGTGTGTGTGTGTGTGTGTGTGTGTGTGTGTGTGTGTGTGTGTGTGTTTGTATTCATGAATCCTAATTGGGAAAAGAAAATCACAAATTCACAAATTCAACTCATGTGCCTAAATCAGATATATATCCCAAGTCAATAACTAAGATTATAAGTTATAAGTTATTACTTACTTTAATATTATGTTGTAACTTGTAGGATACTCAAATATTGCAAAGGTGGATCCCAAAACTATGGCATAGAAGAATCCCATTTTGTGGTGAAAATGTCATGGATCACAGAATTCAAAGATCACTCCACTAGCCATATGATTATTTTCTTAGGTTTGTAGTTTCACCCCTTTATAATCTTAACTTTAAGATTTTTAATTTACTGATTTATGATTCATTGATTTTTCATTTATGATTCATCATTTCTCACAATTGAATGAACATTTTTTTGTAAGTTTCGACTCTGTTATCTTAGGTTTCTAGCTCCTCACCTATAGAGAGGAACTAGTATACCTATAGCTTCATCCACTTTTTTAAGAGGAACAAACCTCTAAGAGAGTGGAGAAGTTTGTTGTTGTACATGGTTTATTGCAGATCAAAGATCGCAAGATGTGCAAGTGCAAGGAAAGCCCAACAACATGATGAGATGTAGAGTCAGAGGATCTGGCTTAGATTGATGAGGATTACGATGCACCAAAAGTTGATGTGGGGCTAGTTAGTGTTCCTTTGGAGGATCTTACCCATGAGGAGTCTAGTAGTTCTAGTCATGAGAAATTTAGTTTATGGGATGATTATAGTGCTCTTGCCTTTGCATTCTCATTATTGACATTTTATTGTTTGCACTCACTTTGATATGACCATGATACATTATTTCATTTCACTATTTCATGCTACTCTGCTCATTGTAATCATGAGCATCTTTATGATAAATCATGACTTGCCTCTAAGAGAATGGAGAAGTTTGTTGTTATACATGGTTTCTGCAAAGATCACAAGACACACAAGTACAAGGAGAGCCCAACAACACAATGGGATGTAGAGCCAGAGGATTTGGCTCAAATTGATGAGGATGACAATGTAGTAGAAGTTGATCTACGACTAGTTGGTGTTCCTTTGGAGGATCTTACCCATGAGGAGTCTAGTAGTTCTACTGATGAGGACTTTGGTTTAGGGGATGATTAGAGAGCTTCAACCCTTACATTCTCATTATTGACATTTTGTAGTTTGTACTCAATTTGACATGGCCATGATACATTATTTCGTTTCAATGTTTCATGCTACTTTGCTCATTGTAATCATGAGCATCTTTATGATATATCAAATTTGAACAATGAATTTTAAATCTTTCATCTTTGTCATTTGATAGTCAATGGTTGACTTACATGGTACTATGTATGATTTACATTTCTCATTTATCATTATGTTTAATGTTATTAATGTTACAACTTACTATGAGTATGTTGCTAGGTTCAATGGTCATTGGTTATAAAATTTCAAGTTTGAAGTTTGAAGTTTTGTTTCGTGAATCATGTTTCAATTTTCTATATTCAACTATATTTGGTATGTTATATTGAAGTATCATTTCATAATTAGCATTTCAAGACATATATGTATACCAGGCAACCTAATTCCCCATAAAATTACTAGCATACATATAAATATTATTATAATTTACAAGAGAAGCTTGGTAGAAATAGAAATACAAAAATAGGGGCATAAGCAATAAAGTAGCAATTAGACAATTTGAATTTGTGTTCTTAACAAGAGAAATTGCCATTCAAACACAAATATAAGGGAAAACATATAAAATTTGCTAATTTGCACACATGCTGCATACTGAAGCAAAAGAAATTAAAAAGATAGTAGTATTTTTAATTTGAAACAATTATCTTTATAAACCTAAAGCCGAAAAACCCTGATTACATAAAAAAACTAAAGCACCCACTAATCTACTCTAAGGCCTTTATTTCTCCAAACATTCCACAAACTAATTTACTTCTAAGATCTGCAAATAGCCATTTAAGTTGAGGTGCTTATAAACAAACACTGCCTACAGGTAATTGATTCAAAGAACACCTACTTCTTGCAAAAATTACTATGACATATACAAATTGCCATTTTAAAATGAGGTATTAAAGCAAAACACTGGCTACATAAATCAATTCGATGAAATTCCAATTAATAGTTCTTCAAAAGTCCATCCGAGAAGCTGCTTGACATCAGAAAAAAACTTCCCAACACAAGAATTTCATGGTAATAAATGTGAACTAAATTAAAAAACTATAAACAAATATAAAGAGGTTTGAAACAAGATGAGCTCGACTGTTAGAAACAATTGGGTCTTTCCTAAATGTTTTCTAAGATTGGATCAAAGGAAGTATAATAAGTGCTAATTTTTTATTAAAAAAACATCTAACAGGTTGGTAGAAACATACACCAACTTACGAGGTTGGGTGCATGCAGATATACTTCAAGAATTTGATCAAATAGATGCACGAAATAACACCAACTACACAGAAGGTTAACCTAATATAGTTCGATAGAAAACACGTTATTAAAGGAAAATTAATTACATTATTGAATAAATTGGTCTTAGACAATGTCATAAGGGAAAAAATAAAAGAAACAACTTTTTATGATTATGGAAGTGCCCAACAAACAGAAGGGCGCATTTGAGTAAAGTCGGCATCCCATTTTAAGTTGTAGAAAATATTTTTTGTAAAGTCACTTTGGGCGATGTCCAATATCTGAAAGCCCATAGAAAGAAAAGTGAAATTGTGGACAATATGGGAATGCACGATAATCATTTATGCATCTCCATTAACAATTCAAGGTTTCTCAAATTTAACAAACTTAAACAAGTAACCCTAAACCCCAATAAATTTGATATTCAGGCCACCGATTATATACAAATTAATGAATGGAAAACAACAAAGTTGAAAGAATAATGAAGTATACAAACATAGAATGGATGGAGTGGAACTAAGCCTCTGGCCCTCTTTGTTGTTCGACAAGGTGGAGTAGCAACCCTTCCTCATCAAATTGGTGTCAAAGCAAGTGAAAGATTTGGGATAAGTGCATGTTTGACTTGGAAGGAGAGTTAGTAGGTGAGAGCACCATCGTGACAAATGCAGAGTTAGCAAGGTATTTCATAGAACAAAAAGAGAGAAATAGGCTTCTAGAAGAATCCTTAGAGGTCATGAAAGAGAAACTTGAAAAGGTTGTAGAGACAATAAATAAAGTTAAAGAGAAGATAGAAGGGAATTAAGATAAGGAAAAAAACATAGATGAAGAAGATATACAACTTGAACCAAATCCAAAATATACAACCTAAACTAGGTCCAAAATATAAGAGGATGAAAGTGTAAAGGTTGTTAGGTATTTGGGAGGTTTGAGATGGGGGATTCAAGAAGAGATCAGTCTATGGACCCCACCACTATTCACAAGTGTTTTCAATTGGTACTTAAGGTGGAAGAGAAGAACAAGAAGAGGCAAGAATCTAGTTTAAGGGGTAGGCACATAGGCAAAGCTGCCAGAGGTTCTCATAGGGGTGGATATGAAGGAAGAAGAAATGACTCTAAGAACCAAGGAGACTCAAAGCTAGATGAGCAAGGTAGAGATGGCAATAGTCGGGTTGGTTACAATAGAGGAAGAGGCCCTAATAGTGGAGGAAAAGGAAGATTCAATGATTTTGGTAGGAGTTCACATTTGGCCACTATGAAGTGCTACAAGTGTGGCAACCTAGGACACCCAACTTATAGATGTCCTGATAAGGTATCTTCCTCATCCCATGGAAAGAAGAAGCTGACCTATGCTCAAGGAGAGGATGATTATGTGACTGATTTAGAGGTGAAACTTGCTTTATAGAAGGGAGAAAACCTGATGTTCAAAAGAATTTTGATCGGATGACCAAATAAAGAGGAACCTAAACAAAGAAGGTCATTATTTAGGATCAAATGAAAGATCCTTGGCAAAGTTTTCAAAGTGATAATAGACTCAGGGTCTACTAACAACATCATCTCAAAGGAAGTAGTGGAGAAACTAAAACTTGTTAAGAAACCTCATACTCATCCCTATAGAGTGGGCTGGTTTAATAAGGGACAAAATGTGCTAGTGAATGAGCAAGCTTGGGTTGAGTTTTCTATTGGGGAGTATAATGACAAAATACTTTGTGATGTATTACCCATGGATGCATGTCATCTTTTGTTGGGAAAACCATGGAAATTTGACATAGATGGTGTACATCAAGGGAGGAAGAATGCCTATACCTTTAAGAAGAGTGGAGTGACTTACAAAATACAGTCCTCAGTGGAAGAGGAATCTAATGAAACAACAACAGTACACAACTTATTGATGAGTCAAAAAAAGTTCTTGAATGATATCAAACATGATGGAGGGGTAGGATTTCCATTGTGTTAAAACCCAAGGAAGAAGAAGTCGCTAAATAGTCTACCATTCCTAGTGAAATGAAACAATTATTTGAGGGATTTCAAGATATCATCTATGAAGGGACACCTGCTACCTTACCTCCTCAAAGAGCAATAAGTCATCAAATTGAGTTTGTATTGGGGCATCCTTGCCCAACAAAGCTACCTAAAAGATGAGTCTTGATCACCACAAGGAGATAGAAAGACAAGTACAAGAATTGATGGATCAAGGACTCATTAGGAAAAGCATCAGCCCATGTGCAATTCCAGTGGTATTAACACCAAAAAATGGAGGTAAGTGGAGAATGTGTATTTATTCTAGAGCCATAAATTGAATCACTATTAGATATAGGTTTCTTATTCCTAGAATAGAAGATTTGATGGATTATCTAGGTGGGGCTAAATACTACTCCAAGATAGACTTTAAAAGTAGTTATCATCAAATTAGGATGAAGGAAGGAGATGAGTGGAAAACTACAATTAAAGCCACAGATGGTCTTTATGAGTGGCTTGTTATGACTTTTGGTCTTACAAATGCACCAAGCACATTTATGAGATTAATGAATAAAATCTTGAAGGACTATATAGGAGAGTTTGTAGTAGTTTACTTAGATGCCATCCTCATCTTTACTAAAACAAAGGAGGAACACATGAAGCATCTAGAGTTGGTATTGAAAAAGCTACAAGAGGAGAAACTCACCATTAATCTTGAAAAGAGTGGGTTTATGAAACAAAATTTGGTGTACTTAGGCTTTGTGTTTCATAAGGGGATTTAAAGATGGATCCAAGTAAGGTGGAGGCTATTATAAATTGGCCAACTCCCAAAATAGGGACAAAAGATAGAAGCTTCCATGGATTGGCTCAATTCTATAGGAAGCTTGTAAGGAGATCTAACAAAATTTGTGCACCTATGTTGAATACCATCAAGGGAGGACTAAGAACCAAGTTTGTGTGGACCAAAGCAACAGATCAAGGGTTTGAGAGATTGAAGAAAGAAGTTGCTACACAACCCATTCTAGTTTTGCCAAGTTTTGATCATTTGTCCATTGTAGAGTGTGATGCAAGTTAAATTATTGTAGGAGCAATCCTAAGTCAAGAGGGAAAACCTGTGGCATGTTCAATGAAAGGTTGAATGAGGTTAAGTTAAGATATTCTTCCTATGATCTAGAGTTGGATGCATTAGTCCAAGCACTTAGGAATTGGAGGCATTATCTATTGCCTAAAGAGTTTGTGGTCTACACTAACAATAAAGCTTTGAGCTTCATCAAAACATAAGAGAAACTTATTTTGAGGCACATTAAGTGGATGAAGCTCCTCCATGCATAGTCATTCACCATTAAGCACAAAAAGGGGCAAGCTAACAAGGTGGAAGATGCATTGAGCAGGAGACTCCTAATAGTCCAAGAAATTTAGTTGAAGAGAATTGGCATAGAGGGATTCAAGGACCTTTATGAGGGAGATGAAGATTTTTTAGAAGCTTACAAGGTATGCTCATCATTTAATAATCATTTTCATATTGAGTTTGCTAATTATACCTTGCAAAATGATTTTCTACTTAGAGATAATTAGTTATGTGTTCCAAGGGGTTCAATGAGGGAAAACCTTATTCAAGAAAAGAACAATGGAATTTTGAATGGGTATTTTGGTTTGAATAAAACCTTAGAAATTGTGAGGGGGCACTATTATTGCCTAAGAATGCAAAGGGATATTAGAAGATATGTTAAACAATGTATCATTTGTTAGAAGGCTAAGTTAAATTCTTTAAATGTTGGTTCATACCAACCTTTACCAATACTCAACAGACCTTGGGAATGCATAGGCATGTACTTCATAGTTGGTTTATCAAGGACAAGAACTGGTTGGGATAGTATGTTTGTAGTAGTGGACAAATTTAGTAAGATGAGTCACTTTATACCATGCAAGACAACTCGTGATGCCAGCTACATAGCACACCTTTTCTTCATGGAAGTGGTTAGGATTCATGGACTACCTATCAACATTGCATCAAATAGGGATGTCGAGTTCATGGGGCACTTTTGGAAAACACTATGGAAGAGTTTAGGCACCAACTTGGCTGATAGTTAAGCTTATCATCTACAAACTGATGGTCAAATAGAGGTCATCAACAACGTGTTGGGAAACTTACTAGGATGCTTAACCAAATAATATGGCCAGTCAAGGGATCAAATCATGCCACAGGCTAAGTTTGCCTATAATGACAGTGCAAATAGAATCACTGGGAAAAGTCTATTTCAAATTGTGTATGGTTTACATCCAAGTGGAGTTTGTCAGCTTAGAGAGTTGAGGAATCATGAAAAGTTAGTGGACATTCTGAAGATTTCGTGCAGTCCATGATTAGGTTAAGAAGATTCTTTTAGAGGCTAATCAAAAATTGAAGAGAAAGGTAGATGAGGGGAGAAGAGATATTCAGTTCCAAGTAGGAGATTGGGTGCTAGTACCCCTAAAAAAGTCCAGATTAAAAAAGGGAGTTCCAAGTAAACTTTAGATGAAAGGGCTAGGACGATGTAAGGTTTTGGAAAAGTATGGTCAAATTTGTATAAGATAGATTTGCCTAAGGAGTTAGCCCATTCACCCATCTTCAATGTGAGAGATCTAGTTCCATACAAAGGCCCTGAATTGACAGAGAATGCAAAGAACTAAGAGAGTTTTAAGGAGATCAAGAATATCAGCATAACTACTCCAATTAAGCCATAGGCTAAAAGGATACTTGATTCTAGGGTAAAGAAGAAGACTAGGAACAAAGTCTACATGGAGCACCTTGTGAAGTGGAAACATCTTCTTACTGCAGAAGCTACTTGGGTAGCTGAGACTGATTTCAAAAAAATAGGTATTGACATGGATGTGTTACTTGAAGATCCTCCTTAAGTTTCTTGTTGCAGGGGGGAAATGGTGCAGGAGCACCTAGGGATCATAGTGCAAGGTCCTAGAAGTTTTGGCTTGTAGGTACTTTTAGCCAACCACCAAGGAATCAGGGATAAATATGAAGCCCCAAGGGTGTTAGTAGAGTCATGTAAATAGATAGGAAACTATGAGAAAGTGTGAAGTTAGGTAGTGTCCTTAGAATGTTTAAGTTACTTGCAATTGCTTGAATGGGTCAAGGGTTGACCAAGCTTTGCCAAAAACTCTCGAGCTAGGAAATCATATTAGAAGTTGTTTTTGGCATTACTAGAATCATTTAAGATGTCTTGAGGTCTATACATGGTCAAAGTGCAAAGTTGTAAAAAGTTGCTCAAGCAACTTTGCATTTTGCAAAAGTTGCACTTGACAACATTGACAACAATATGCCAAAACCAAGCAACTTGCAATTTTTTGGTTATGGGTCCATATAGAAATTTGTCACATCTAAAAAAGGGGTATAATTACACATCCAAGAGAAGGGTTGGTGTCCGTATTGTGTGGATTCAACTTTGAAATAATAGCAAACTTAAGTATTTTCTTGTCACAATCAACTTGCATGCTCAAGATCCAGATGTGAATGGATTGATTGGGCTTATTACTTTGAATTTATAATTAGAGGATTTAATTTAGTTTCTAGTAGTTTGATTTGGATTCTTGAAGTCTTGTTTAAGTAAGTGTTAGAAAATCAACTTGTAATTGTACAATTTATTGCCCTCTTTGGAGTAGCATAGAGAAATATGGCTCTCTCTTGAATTCCAATAGTCAAATCTTTATGGCCCTTTAAAATCAAGTAGAGAAATGTATATACTATATTCATTTCCATTTTGGAGTGTTTAGGAGATGGTTTTCTATTTTAAAATCAAAGCCCTAGGTGAGTAGGAGGCTATCTGACTAGGTGAAGTTTAGCAAGATAGAGGTTAAGGACATAGCATATGGATTGAAAAGACCAATACAATTGTTTGGATGGGAAGAGTGATGAATTAAGGTACACCACATTGAGGGAAAAGTCTTGGGGAAGCCACCTTGGAAGGGTTTTAGATGAGCCTAGTGAATTGTTGGTTGGAATCCTTAAAACCCTTAAAATTAGGGATAAATTGGAAAGCGGTTGTACAGACAACTTGGTGACCTAAAACTAGGTGAATCTTAGAGTAATATGAAAAGGGTATGATGATTTGGAGTTTGTTTGAAAAGTCCTTTGGAAAATTTTGGAACTAGAAACCAAAAGGTCAACTAGGAGGCCTAATTTCTACCAACCCTAGTAGCCCTTCTAAACAAGGAAATCTTGAGATCATATGCAAAATAATGAATCAAATACCTTCAAGCACCTGAAAGATCATGAAATGTATTAGAATGGAAGCTATACTAGTCATGGAAGCCAGGTGAATGTCTTGGTTCATCCTATGGTGGGATTCAAGACAAGGAATAAAGTTGAACCTTGGAGTTTATGAAGCATTTCAAATTGATGGGAGTGGATTGGTGGAATAGGGGAATAGAGGAAGTATTCCCTTAGTGTTAGGGTGAAAATAAAACCCTAAGAAGGCTAGAGAAGAGCTTTGAGTGCCTTGGTGGATAGGCCAAGGTGGAGTAGTAATCCTTCCTCATCAAATTGGTATTAGAGCAAGTGAAAGATTTGGGATAAGTGCATGTCTGACTTGGAAGGAGAGTCAATAGGTGAGAGCATCATGGTGAAAAATGAATTGTTAGCAAGGAATTTTATAGAACAAAGGCAGAGACATAGGCTTTTAGAAGAATCCTTAAAGGTCATGAAAGAGAAACTTGAAAAGGTTGCAGAGACAACAAAGCAAGTTAAAGAGAAGCTAGAAGGGAATGAAGATAAGGGCAAAACCATAGTAGAAGAAGATATACAACTTGAACCAGATTCCCCTATGCAAGAGGAACCTTTCCTCAAAGCCCTCAATAAAAGGAGTGGAAGGAAAAATGGATTCAGAGTTGGTAATGGAATGGATAGAGGGCATGGAGATTCAGTTTGACTATGAAGGAGTCACAGAGGCTCAAAAGTTGAAGGTTGCAAAGGCAAGATTGAGGGGACCAACCCTAACTTGGTGGAAGTTTCTCCAAGAAGAGAGGGAGAAAGAAGGCAAGAACCAATAACTAATTGGAAGTCCATGGTGACCAAAATTATGGATAACTATTTACTTGAGGATTATGAAATACAATTTCATAAGAAAAGACAAAGTCTAAAACAAAAGGACATGAATGTTGCCTCTTATATAGAGGAGTTTCGAAAGCTATGTTTAAGGTCCAAAATACAAGAGGAAGAAAGTGTGAAGGTTGCTAGGTATTTGGGAGGTTTGAGATGGGGGATTGAAGAAGATATCAGTCTATGGACCCCCACCACTATTCATAAGTGTTTTCAATTGACACTTAAGGTGGAAGAGAAGAACAAGAAGAGGCAAGAATTCAACTCAAGGGGCACAGGCAGAGGCATAGATGCCAGAGGTACCCATAAGGGTGGATATAAAGGAAGAAGCAATGACTCTAATAACCAAGGAGACTCAAAGCTACATGAGCAAGGTACTGATGGCAATAATAAGGGTGGTTAAGAAAGAGGAACACCCCCTAATAGTTGGGGAACAAGAAGATTCAGTGGTTTTGGTAGGAGTTCACATTTTGCTACTATGGAGTGCTACAATTGTGGCAACCTAGGACACCCAGCTTATAGATGTCCTGATAAGGAATCTTCCTCATCCCATGGAGATAAGTAGATGACCAATGCTCAAGGAGAGGAGGATGATGTCATTGATTCAGAGGTGAGACTTGCTTTAGAGAAGGGAGAAAACCTTATGTTCAAAAGAGTTTTGATTAGAGAACCGAATAAATAGGAACCTAAACAAAGAAGGTCATTATTTAGGATCAAATGCAAGACCCTTGGCAAAGTTTGAAAAGTGATAATAGATTCAGGGTCTATTGACAACATCATCTCAGAGGAAGCAATTGAAAAACTAAAACTTGTTAAGAAACCTCATACTCATCCCTATAGAGTGACTTGGTTGAATAAGGGACCAAATGTGTTAGTGAATGAGCAAGCTTGGATTGAGTTTTCTAGATGGGAAGAGTGATGAATGAAGGTGCACCACACCAAGGGAAAAGTCTTTGAGAAGCCATTTTGGAAGGGTTTTAAATGACCCTAGTGAATTGCTGATTGGAATCTTAAAACCCTTAAAAATGGTGATAAATTGGAAAGGGGTTGTATGGACACCTTGGTGACCTAAAACTAGGTGAATATTGGAGTACTCTAAAAAGGGTCTCCTAATCTAGAATTTTTTTGACAAGTCCTTTGGAAAGTTTTGGAACTAGAAACCAAAAGGTCAAATGGAAAGTTAGCAATTGGTAGCAATTAGGCCTCCTAGTTGACCTTTTGGTTTCTAGTTCAAAAAATTTCCAAAGGAATTTTCAAAAAAACTCCAGATCTTGATATTCTTTTCATATCACTCCAAGATTCACCTAGTTTCAATTCACCAAGGTGTCTGTACAACACCTTTCCAATTTATCCCTATTTTTAAGGGTTTTAAGGATTCCAACCAACAATTCACTAGGGTCATCTAAAAACCTTCCAAGATGGCTTCCCCAAGACTTTTCCCTTGGTGTGGTGCAACTTCTTTCATCACTCTTCCCATCCAAACATCTAGATTGGCCTTTTCAATCCATTTGCTATGCCCTTAACCTCTGTCTTGCTGAACTTCACCTAGTCGGGTAGCCTTCTACTCGCGGCTTTGCTTTTAAAATAGAAAACCATCTCCTAAACACTCCAAAATGGAAATGTATATAGTATATACACTTTTCTTCTTGAATTTAAAGGGCCATAGAGATTTGACCATTGGAATTCAAGAGAGAGCCATTTTTCTTTGTGCTACTCCAAATAGGGCAGTGAACTGTACAATTACAAGTTGATTTTCTAAAATCTACTTGAACAAGACTTCAAGAACCCAAATCAAACTACTGGAAACTAAATTCAATTCTCTAATTATAAATGTAAATCAATAAGCCCAATCAATCCACTCGCATCTGGGTCTTGAGCGTGCAAGTTGACTGTGATAGGAAAATACTTCAAGTTTGCTATTACTTCAAAGTTGAATCCGCACAATCTGAACACCAACCCTTCTCTTGGGTTTGTAATGGTGTTTTATACCCCCTTTTCACATGTGGTAACTTATTGTATGGACCCATAACCAAAAAATTGCAAGTTTCTTGGTTTTGGCAAATTGTTGTCAATGTTGTCAAGTGCAACTTTTGCAAAATACAAAGTTGCTTTAGCAACTTTTTACAACTTTGCTTTTTGACCATGTATAGACCTCAAAACATCTTAAATGAGTCTAGAAAGGTCAAAAACAAACTTCTAACATGATTTCCAAACTCAAGAGTTTTTGGTCAAAGCTTGGTCAACCCTTGACCCATTCAAGCAATTACAAGCAACTTAAACATTCTAAGGACACTACCTAACTTCCTACTTTCTCACACTCACCTGCCTATTTACATGACTCTGATAACACCCTTGGGGCTTCATATTTAGCCCTTATTCCCTACAAGCCAAAACTTCTACGACCTTGCACTATGATCCCTAGGTGCTCCTACACCAGGAGCCTACCCTTATAAGTAAGAGAGACGATGTCTCACATGAGGTGGTTGAAACTACTATTTTACAATTGCCAAATTTGTTGGTTGAAAAATATTCTTCCAACTAGAGTGAATGATAAATGGAATAAATCTAGTACAACACCTAATCAAAAAATCTTTATTAATCCTTTGCCTTCCTATTCCACAAATATTGTTGAGCCTAATGATGATAATCATATAGCTTATCCAATAAAGGTAAAAAAATTGTGACTATGATATAACAAGAGAAACCTAAGCCTAAATGTGAACTTAGTATCACATTTATCTCAAGTGATGTTTTGAATCTACTCGGTGGACCATTATACATTATTGCTAGAATCAATAACAAACACATATGCTGGTGATTATTAATCCAATGGTATAGTACATTTGTGATAATAGAGGAATATATTTGTACAAATAAATTATATCTAGATGGTTACAATAAATTTAACCTCTTGATTAAAGTGCACGATGATTTCACTTGCCCCACCATTGGTTCCATCGCCCTTCATGTTTATCTTATGTTTAAACAATTAGATGTTCCTTCAACTATCATCCCTATCTCATACCAATTTGTGTGAGGTTGGGTCATTCTTGGCTCATATCCATGAAGAAAGTCCATTCCATAGTTTAGAAGCCCAAACAAAATCCCACCCTAACAAATTCTAAATGATGTTTATTGATAACAAATTCTAAGCAAATGTCATCACTGGTGAGAACAAGGGGGAAGTGCAGGTCAAAAATAGGATAAAGGCCTGGAAAAATTTCAATGTGAGGACTGCTACTATGGGGATTTTTAGGGAAGCTATGAACCCTTAGATCTTGGTGGACAACCTGGAGCAGCCTAGGCTCAATGAGTTCATAGACCCAACTATCCTGGCCATCTCGGACAACGCAAGGGAGACTGGAATGAACCTTCTGAATAATGCCCGCAGTAGTATGATTGACAACTTCAGATCAATCAAATGGCTCTTCCATGAGCTGGAGGAAGTTAGAGAAAGGGTTTCCCAGATGGAAAGTATTAAGAATAAGATAGGTAATGACAGCCAGGAGGACCAGGAAAACAGAGAAAGCTTAAATGAAAGGAGATTAAGAAATCTTAAAAACTACAACCACAATCTGGCAAGTCAGATGATTTCTCTCCTGAGTTCAATGAATGACAACATCCAATCCCTTGCTGGTAAACTTAAGGACAGGGGCTTGCTGGTGGAGGAGGGAGGACAAAATAGGGATAAGGCCAGGCCGGATGATGACAAGGCCACAATCAGTACTCTCACCAGTATGGAGCAGGACATGGAGAAGGTCCAGGATCAAATGGCAAAGGAGCAGCAAAAGATAGTCGAGGCAGCTCAGACTATGCAGGAAATGGAGAAGATAACTGAAGACTAGTTTACTTGTCTTTTGTCTTTTCATCTTCCTGGCTTTTGGCTTTTCGACAGGCTTTTTGTAGTCTGTTTTAGTTTGTTTGTTTTCTGGCCTTTCTGTGGGCCTTTGTTTTGGGCTAGGCCTTCGGGCTTATTTTCAGCTGTTGGACCTCTGTTTTGGCTGGGCTTCTTTGGCTTATTATTAGCCTTGTTTTTGTAAAACTTTTGAGTTTCAGGATCCTTTAAAACTTGTTTATCTTATAAAAAACAATCATTAATGGAGACACACATGCATAAATCAAGTTGTCTAGATTCATAACAACAATTTTCACCATATTATTTTCAAATGCACATTTCCAATCTATGGACATATAGATCAAATATATAATCATGAAAATGAAATCCATATATACAAAATTAAATCCTAATACCAAACAAAATATTAATGAGTTCCAAGTTTTTATTTATTTATAAACTTTGAATATTCTTGCAACCCAACCCAATGACCACACCGCACCTTCCCTCAATCTTACTTTTTGTCGAGTTTTGGGGTGATGAAGAAGGTTAGTTGGAGCGAGACTAGTGCCTACAAGCCAACTACATAGGATCAAACAATACAATCAATAGAGCAACTTGGTCAACAAGAGTTCAACCTTAGACCTACATGAGACAAGCACAAAGTCTTAGTACAACCTTACCATCCATTTGAACTCATAATTTCGATCTATCAATTCTTTATTAACTCACTTTTCACAAATAATTCTATATCAAATTTTATACTAAGTACCATTATTGTATATCAAAATTTCAACTAAACACCATTATTTATTTAATTCCTCAACATTTATTATAGTGCCATTTTCTATCCCAACTTAACGATAACTAAGGTTACTGATACTTCTTTGTAAGATGCATGTTTGTCAAACTTAAGGAAATAATTGAATACGTTCACATCAAAAAATTCATTTCAAAAAATGGAATGAGCAAAAACGACTACAATAAAATTTGGAAGTAGAAAATTCCTTGGAGGAACAGGATAAAAAGAGGGCAAATAGACATGAATTAGATTGCAAACCTTACTTTTAGAGGTAACAAATACAAAATAAAAAATAGAAAGTAGAGGAGTTGAAGCATACCCACGACGATAGATGTTCCTCAAACAGACTAAGACCTCTAGTAGATCAACACCCCTAAAAGATAATACTTAGCAATAACCAAATTTAAAACCCGAGGACAAAATGGAAAAACAAATAATTTTAGAAGTCAACAGAAGTTCATGTACCCACAACAATCATGTTCTACAAACAAACAAAGCTGAACAATAGGTCAACACAGGTGGACAAAAATACGTAGTATTGGAAAAATTTACAAAGTTGTGTTAAAGCCAAAGTAAGTAGTTGAGAATGACACTTGATGGAGAATTAAATAAAATTTGCCCAATGAGTCTCCCAAGCAACTCACTAGTGCAGATTTAATTTCATTGAAATATGCACTTGTCATATGTTGCTCATCATTTATTAAAACCTGTCAGATGCACTCTGTAATTTTACTAATTCTTTAAGACAAACTAATTTTTTCATTGCCGTTTTTATTCAAAGCCAATAGAACTGCAAATAAATAACAATGTTTTTATTTTTTAAATATAATAGAATTTAGAAAAAAAATTAAGAATATTGAAATATGATTGGTGCATCTAAATGAAAATTGAATCAAATAAAAACATAGTTATTGGCGTCGGCAGGAACTTATAAAACTCTCCTGCCCTTTTCCTAGGTTTACAAATGAACAAAACACGAGAAAATTATTATGAACTAGGGCTTTAAGTTACTTTTTGCCCATAGCATACTTACTTCCACTTCATCTCATATTCTCTTTCAAATATCTGTTTGTCGAACAACAAAGAGGGCCAGAGGCTTGGTTCCACTCCATCCATTCCAGGTCTGTATACTTCATTATTCTTTCGACTTTGTTGTTTGTCATTCATTAATTTATGTATAATCGGTGGCCTGAATGTCGAATTTATTGGGGTTTAGGGTTTCTTGTTTAAGTTTGTTAGATTTGAGAAACCTTGAATTGTTAATGGAGATGCATAAATGATTATCGCGCATTCCCGTATCATCCTCAATTTCACTTTTCTTTCTATGGGCTTTCAGATATTGGACATCAGTCAGACTGACTTTACGAAATTATTTTCTACAAATTAAAATTGGATACCGACTTTACTCAGACGCGCCCTTTTGTTTGTTGGGCCCTTCCATATCATTAAAAGCCGTTTCTTATATTTTCCTTATGACATCGTCTGAGACCGATTTATTCAATAATGTAACTAGCGCTTGCACCCGGGCAGGATGCAAGAGTACAGCCGATAGGTTTGGGGTTAAAATGTGGATGCTGCCGTTACTTCTACTGCTGTCTCCTCTGTGTTTTACGTAGTGTGCTGTACAGACATTTCGCCAGTCTAACTGAACTATAATTGTTTGTTCAATATAACGGAAGAAAATGGCTGAAGTCAAATTGTAACAATTTCTGATATATTAAATGGGGCTGGATTTCAGACTCATAAAAAAGTAGTAATTAGACTAAAACAAGGTTCTTTATAATGAATTTAATAGTGTGCATAATTCTGTTAGCAGTTTTGCTTTTGGTTCTTCCAGCACACTCTCAATGGACAGAGCCTTGTTGATACTCAGATTTATGCATTGCTCAGCGTTGAGAATTAAATTAGATTCAACTAATTTACATGTGTTCCGTAGATTTATAATGGCTACTGCATTGACAGTGAACAGAACAACAGCCAACTTGTCAATTATAAAGTCATGCATAACTTGTTTTCTGGTCAGCCTGCTTGAATTAGGATTAACAGAGTGAAGATGTCTGATCATTTCAGACTATTGTATGTTGCATTATAATCGTATAACTAGAATGTATTAATACTCCAAGAAGATCACCGAGCAGAAGCAAAATTTAAAGCCCACAGGAACTTTTGTTTGGGAAAAGCCATAAAAATAATTACAAACAACCACAACAGTCCCAAAGATGTCAAAAATAACAATTAGGTGCAACAAATACAGATGCCAAATGTTCTGTAAAAATAGAGACGCCAAAGATGTATTTATCTTTGTAATTACTGCCGTCTGTGCAACAGGACACCTGCCCAGATTCAATGCAACAATGAAATATACACTAAAACGTGGCACACAGCCTTTGCAATAAACATGAAGGACATCAACACCCAAAATAATTCTGGTTGGATTGTGGGTCTGCTCCATATTGCAAACTACAGTTTGTAATTCAAAATTGGGAAAGGCTGCCTCTGTTTTTAGTCACTCCAGCCTGCAGATTGAAGCAGGTTCAGAATTTCAGTGAGCAATCCTTTTTATGGATGTATGGATGCATATAAGGCTTTAAAACCAGCTCCCATTCTGTGTGAACCCTTAAATATGTCATTGAAATATGCCTATGAATTTGTGTTCTGTGCAAGTATATCATGTTTGTAGTACCAATTATCAGTGCCAATTTTGTATGTTGCATTTCTGCTCAAAGCTTGCTCCATGACAATATCCTATAGCAGTTACCAGAATTCAACCATTCTTAGTATGCATCCATTCTTGGTATTTCATCATTATTGTTGCAAAATGAGATTGCACAAGGAATCCCTAATGTTATTAGCCAGTAAACTGATGGATTTGGACTAGCAATGGATTGAGTTTTATCAAAAATGGTATGAACAGGGCTGTGAACCTTTTTAGCACATGGCACTCCTACACACCCTATTCTTTTCTGATAATTAGTTTAGATGTTTCATTGAGATTCTCGCAAAGCCACAATGTTCCCCTATGGCATTGTCACCATTAAGTTGCATGCTTTGTGATTTCTTATTCTTGAGACCTCCACTTTGTATATGTTTTCTCAAACATTAATATAATTTCTTCTATCATTCATAATTCACAGTATGAGAATAAGAATTTCAAGGAATTCACATTAGATCAGTTACTCTATGATTTTAATACAAACTATAGAGATGAAGTTATATAGAAATTCCCCTCTACCCTTTCCAAACAGTGTCAAACAACTAGTTTATTGGAATACATTTTGTATCAATGTAGGATTATGTACGTGTAGAATATTTTTAGTTAATCAGCAAGGAAACAATTTACAAACACAAACGGGGGAAACATATACATTAGATGACATGTTTGACTATGGTCAACAAAATCAATTAAAATTCCATTTCCATTCATTACAGACTATCCAAAAACTTAAAAAATGCATACCTAATTCCATCCCAATCCAAAGCACGTTTAGCTCATGTTACATTTAAAAAACCTTTGAAATACAATACGTGGGTAATGGTGGATTGAAGGTCAGTGATAAACAAAGACATCTCCAAATACATACCCACTTTTGAGCTTTTTTTTGGATCAAATCTATAAGGAAATACAAACAACAATATTATAATTGTCTGCTGATCAGATAACAAATAAGAAATTAAATGCTGAGTAAGACATAGCATAAGGAAAAAAGTGATAATCAGCTGAAATTCAAGACAGGATATATATTAAAGAGAGGCTTCCAAAGAAGGTAAGGACAGTAAAAATGAGCTTTAACCTGAATGAGAGCGATCCTTGCTCAGTTTGCTCTCTTCCATTAAATATTTGATAATACACAAGTGGAAGAAGCATAGATCTTGACCATAAGGTTATACAGGAGTAGTGGACCAGAGGAGTTTCTGATGGTATGATGGGACATTTGTTTTACATCTGGTTTTAAACAGTTAACAGTGTAACGGCTCTATATTTAGCTTAGTTGGCTCACATTCAGCTCCCTTCCTGATTGTAGTCCCTATAAAGGATTCCTGAATTTGGCGAGATTGTTTGTGGCCTCCCCAAGTAAACACCCTGAAGATCTGTGAGGGCTTTTAAACACTAAGCTATTCAAAAATCAGAAAGGCACAAATTACATCCGGTGGTGACCTAGAACAGATTTCAGTCATAACAAGCTTCTGCTTTTTGTATTGCAGTTTTAAACAGGATTGAAGTGCTAGGCGAATACACGTAAGGCATGACGCATACATGCAGTGTATTAGACAAGTTGACTTCACAAAGCATACATGCGAATACCCACACACACAAAGCATGAAGTAAAGCAAGCATTTGAATACATTCAAGTGCACAAAGCTTGAAGCATTTATGTAACTCATAAAGCATGGAACACACACATGAACTCAACTTACTTGAGTCATGGAGTATACATGTAAATGCATGCAGCATACAAAGCATCAAGTATACATATGAATTCACCCAAGTCATGAAGCATACACAAGAATACATGCAACACACAGAACATTAAGTATACAGGTGAGTACATGTATGAATCATACCCAGAAATACACATAATATCTGTATTTTGCATTTCTGGACCAACTTTGAGAAAATCTGGCAAGAGGGTATGAAAATGGCGGAGTAATTGCAGAGTTTGCAGAGTTGGAGACAGAATAAAACCTCAGTGCTCCCACGGCAGACAAATTGGTAGTGGTGATTTATTGACGACTGAATTACCGCTGCTATATGTTCACTGTCATGCAACTTCTAAAACCTAAACTAAAACATAAATCAGGTTTTTGTCAAGCTTCCAAGCGAAACCCTTGGCATGAGAATAACTAACCCGTAAACTATAAGATTCTAACCAAGCCAAACAAAGGCCACAACCACAAAAGAACAGAGCCATTTCAAACAAACAAATATACATTCTATAAATAACAAAATACAAACATGGAATATCAGAATAACAAATGATAACAATTAATAAGAAGCGACCTAAATCCATTCCATCTCGTATCGATTCCAGCTATCATGCTCTATATAAATCGAAACCCCAACAAGATGGATCACTAGGCCGGAATGGCATATTACCAAAATGGCTGAGGACAACCGTTGTTGCAGATTCTGAATTATTCTCTAACCCCTCGATGTCTAACTCTGCTACCGTCTGCCTAGTTGCTTAGGCATCAGTAAAAAAACACTAGCAGAAGGGTTATTGAAAAGTACGAATCATGTAAACAAAATAGAAAGCAATGATGAGACGAACAATACCCGTTTGATCGGTACCGAACCAGTGGTCCCTCACGCAAACCCGCAAATGCCGAATCCAGTGTGTACCCAATTACAGAGTCGTGGCCTCCCGCCTGGCTGTGAAGCAACTTGCTTTCCGCTTAGGCTGCTCAGTTACTGGAAAGTAGGATTATGGCATGCCCTTGCCGAGAATGGAGGCGAGGGAATTCTGATAGCCCTATGCAAGCAGGTGTGTGAGGAATTATCGACAATCATTTTGCTTTAAATAACATGTTTTCTATTGAACTATGTAGGTTAACCTTCTATGTAGTTGGTGCTACTTCGTGCATTTATGCCTATCGACAATTACTTTGCCTTAAATAGCATGTTTTCTATCGAACTATGTAGCCTTCTATGTAGTTGGTGCTACTTCGTGCATTTATTCAATCCAATTCGTGAAGAATATTTGCATGCGCCCAGCCTTGTAAGTTGGCGTATGTTTCTACCAACCGGTTAGATGTATTTTATCAAAAATTAGCACTTATCATGCTTCCTTGGATCCAATCTTAGAAAATATTTAGGAAAGATCCAATTTTTTCTAAAAGTTGAGTTCGTCTTGTTTCAAACATCTTTATATTTGTTTTTAATTTTTTAATTTAGTTCACATTTCGCACCATGAAACCCTTGTGTTGGGACAAGTATTTTTTGCTGACGTCGAGTAGTTTTTCGGATGGACTTTTGAAGAATTGTTAATTGGAATTTCATCGAATTGATTTCTGTAGCCAGTGTTTGGCTTTATTGCCTCATTTTAAAATGCCAATTTGTAGATGTTAGAAGTAATTTTTTTAAGTGGGTGTTCTTTGAATCAATTACATGTAGGCAATGTTTGTTTATAAGCACCTCAACTTAAATGGCTATTTGCAGATGTTAGAAGTAATTTAGTTTGTGGAATGTTTTGAGAAATAAAGGTCTTAGAGTAGATTAGTGGGTGCTTCAATTTTTTTATATAATCAAAGTTTCTCGACTTTAGGTTTACAAAGAGAATTGTTTCAAATTAAAAAATACTATGTTTTAAATTTCTTTTGCCTTAGTATGCAACATGTGTGCAAATTAGCAAATTTTTATATATTTCCCCCTCTATTTGTGTTTGAATGGGAATTTCAGTGGTTAAGAACACAAATTCAAATTGTATAATTGTTGCTTTATTGCTTATGCCCCTATTTTGGTATTTCTCTTTCTACCAAGCTTCTCTTGTAAGTTATAACAATATTTATATGTATGCTGGTAATTTTATGAGGAATTTGTTTGCCTAGTATATATATATATATATATATATATATATATATATGTCTTGAAATGCTAATCATGAAATGATACTTCAATATAACATACCAAATACAGTTGAATATAGAAAATTGAAATGCAATTCACAAACCTAAAGTTTCAAACTTCAAACTTCAAACTTCATAACCAATGACCATTGAACTTAGTAACATACTCATAGTAAGTTGTAACATTAATAACATTAAACATAATGATAAATGAAAATTGTAAATCATACATAGTACCATGTAAGTCAACCATTGACTATCAAATGACAAAGATGAAAGATTCAAAATTCATTGTTCAAATTTGATATATCATAAAGATGCTCACGATTACAATGAGCAAAGTAGCATGAAACAGTGAAGTAAAATAATGTATCATGGCCATATCAAAGTGAGTACAAACTACAAAATGTCAATAATGAGAATGTAAGGGTGGGAGCTCTCTAATCATCCCTTACACTGAAGTCCTCATCACTAGAACTACTAGACTCCTCATGGGTAAGATCCTCGAAAGGAACACCAACTAGCCCTACATCAAGTTCTGCTGCATCATCATCCTCATCAATTTGAGCCAGATCCCCTGGCTCTACATCCCATTGTGCTGTTGAGCTCTCCTTATACTTGTGTGTCTTGCGATCTTTGATCCGCAAGAAACCATGTACAACAATAAACTTCTCCACTCTCTTAGAGGTAAGTCATGGTATATCATAAAGATGCTCATGATTACAATGAGCAAACTAGCATGAAACAGTTAAATGAAATAATGTATCATGGCCATATCAAAGTGAGTACGAACTACAAAATGTCAATAATGAGAATGTTAGGGCGGGAGCTCTCTAATCATCCCCTAAATTGAATTCCTCATCACAAAACTACTAGACTCCTCATGGGTAAGATCCATCAAAGGAACACCAACTAGTCCTACATCAGCTTTTGCTGCATCGTCATCCTCATCAATCTGAGCTAGATCCTTTGGTTCTACATCTCATCGTGTTGTTGGGCTCTCCTTGTACTTGCGTGTATATATCATAAAGATGCTCACGATTACAATGAGCAAAGTAGCATGAAACAGTGAAATAAAATAATGTATCATGGCCATATCAAAGTGAGTACAAACTACAAAATGTCAATAATGAGAATGTAAGGGCGGGAGCTCTCTAATCATCCCTTACACTGAAGTCCTCATCACTAGAACTACTAGACTCCTCATGGGTAAGATCCTCCAAAGGAACACCAACTAGCCCTACATTAGGTTTTGCTGCATCATCATCCTCATCAATTTGAGCCAGGTCCCCTAGCTCTACATCCCATTGTTCTGTTGGGCTCTCCTTATACTTGTGTGTCTTGCGATCTTTGATCCACAAGAAACCATGTACAACAACAAACTTCTCCGCTCTCTTAGAGGTAAGTCATGATATATCATAAAGATGATCATGATTACAATAAGAAAACTAGCATGAAACAGTTAAATGAAATAATATATCATGGCCATATCAAAGTGAGTACAAACTAAAAATGTCAATAATGAGAATGTAAGGGCGGGAGCTCTCTAATCATCCCCTAAATTGAATTCCTCATTACAGAACTATTGGACTCCTCATAGGTAACATCCTCTAAAGGAACACCAACTAGCCCTACATTAACTTTTGCTACATTGTCATCCTCATCAATCTGAGCTGGATCCTCTGGCTTTACATCTCATCGTGCTATTGGGCTCTCCTTGTACTTGCGTGTCTTGTGATCTTTAATTTGCAAGAAACCATGTACAACAATGAACTTCTTTGCTCTCTTAGAGGTAAATTTGTTCCTCTTAACAAAGTGGATGAAGCTATAGGTAGAGTAGTTCCTCTTTGTAGCTGATGAGCTAGAAACCTAAGATAACAAAGTCAAAAGTTACAAACAAATTTTCATTCAATTGTGAGAAATGATGAATCATAAATTAGTAAAGTATAGATTATAAAGGGGTGGAACTACTAACTTGAGAAAGGAATCATGTAGCTAGTGAGGAGATCTTTGACTTCTGTGATCCATGACATTTTCACCACAAAATGGGATTCTCTTATGCCATAGTTTTGAGAGCCACCTTTGCAATATCTGTGTATCCTACAAGTTACATCATAATATTAAAATAAGCTAAACTTATAATTAATAAAGAACTTATAATTATAAAGAACTTAGAACATTGAATCAAGAATTAAGAATTACTTGCAATATTGGCAAATTTCGGCCGCTCGGAGCAAATCTCACTAGTAGTGTCACTATCATACATCTTGGCAATGCATCAAAAGAACCTAGCCTTCACCTCATCATCTTGAAGTGGTGTGACTCTACTCGGCCTAGGCAAGTATCACTTCGGGTTCAATGCATAAGCAACCACGTATAAAGGAGTGTTCAACTTCTCCCACCTGCGGTGAATGATAGGTTGAACTTGTTCTGTATAGAATGCTAGAGTGGGGTACCTCTCATGCACAACAACCCTCATCTGCCCAAGCATGGAATCAATGCACTCATAAACCTCTCTAAGGTTAGGTGTATCCACATCTCCATATCTAATCACCTAGAACACTGGAGTAATGATGGAGACTATGTGTTTTGCATCACTCCAAAATTGATCACTCTTCATCGTCTCCTTCACCCTCTTCTCTGCACTATTATGGACTTAGTCCATCGATTTTATTCTTGTGTCATAATGATGAGTTGCAATGGCTCTTGTAACTATATCGTTCTCTCCAAAGAGGATGTAATATGAGGCGTATTTGGTCTCAACTAGTTTTTAGGAACTGCTTCTTTGCAAAGTCCCTAAAAAGTGCATGTGATGTATGGTGATTGTAGATAAACATTTGCACCTCTCCCATCATTAACCACCCCTCTAATCTATATTGTATTTTTACCATTTATTTGAGTGCATTATTCATGGCATGCACACAACATGAAGCCCACCAAATATGCCTATAGGCTGCCTCAACAAGCCTCCCTGTAGCTTTGCACACATGTGCTGCATGTGTCACAACTTGGACCACATTTTGTGGCCCAACCTCCTCAATGGCATCCCTAAACACACGAAATTGAAAATCAATATCTTTATGATGCACCGAACAATCAATTACTCTCAAAAAGTACGGGCCCTTGGTGCATGTGACCATAATGTTGATGAGTTGATGATGACTAATGTTCGTCCACCCATCCATGATAATGCTGCACTTGACTCTATCAAACATGCCTTCATCTGTTACATCAAGATCCCAACCTTGTCATAGGCCCTATCCAACACTGTGGTCCTCAACTTGTGGTCACCTGGTAGAAAATATGGTGGGCCCTTCCTCTTTCGCCACCATGGACATCATCTTCACAAAATAAGGAGATCAAGCCACAAGTGTTGGGATGCCATTGGCAAAGAAGAAATTACCAACGACATCATCTAACCGCTCCCTTTTGTGCGTGCTAAATAATTGAGGTAGGGGTCCCATGGGAGGGGCTTGGTGTAATGACCCCAATAGGTTATAACTTCTTCAAACACCAAAAATCTTTATACTTCAGTTGTTTGACATTTCGTCAAACACTTTGCAAGCAAGCTCTGATACCACTGTAATGACCCTCCTTAAATCTGCTCTCAAAAATGCTGATTAAAGGCTCAAAGAATTTTGTCAAACAATTCACATGCAAGGGACATATGACTGATATAGTATTTCAGCTTGCTTTAAATGACTCTTTCTTCAATTTGCATCAATGAGAATCTTGTGCTAGAAGACTCCAAATGGACTACACAATGACCTAACATGAGTGTGCTACTAATTTTGACAATATTCAGTGCATATATATGATCTAAGCATGAGAAATGAACACCTACAGCCAACTGGCATTTTTACAAACAGTTGGTATGCAAACTAACTAGCTGATAAATAATGATATTGTATTGCTTAAATGACACCAGCAACTATTATCTTATTAATTTGCAATGAAAATTACAATGCTCATGGAATATGGCCAAGACTTTGGCATTTACATGGATTACAAAATGACAATGCTGGTATAATGCACACTTACAACTGAAAGCTTATAACACCCTAAAAGCAATACTAACAAAAGAACTTGGTTGTGGATGGCTGTAATAATTTCCTTCAATGCTGTCCCTTCTACTTTGCTTTTCCGATTTGCTTTTTTGGCTTGCTTTTTTTCGGTTCTGCTTTTTCGGATTGCTTTTTCGTACCCGCTTTTTCCGCCTACTTTTTCGGTTCCGTTTTTTTCGGACTGCTTTTTCATACCCGCTTTTTCAGCCTGCTTTTTCGGACTGCTACTATGTTGAATCTCAAGACCATATCTTTCAATGGCGTCAAGATTTTCAGCTTGAAGAGATTTTGTCCTCTAAACTATTGAGACATAATCTCCAGAAAATTTTCCAATTTTTTTTGATATTTCCAAGCATGCCTAAAAGAAGCTCTTCCATTTCTTTTATAGTGTTCTTACAAGGGCTCCATCCTTCATTTTCTCAATGTGGGATAAAACATCACTCCTTTTTATGTAACTTATGTCTCCAATGTGTTATAAAAATAAAGGGGACTCTTTTAATTTAAATATTTCCCACAAACTATAGTCTATGCATTAATAAAGTTAAATATTTAAATTTAACTTTATAAAATAGCTTTATCAATGCATAACAAATCTTATCAATGATAAACAAGTCTTCTTTCTTGCCGATTTAAAACAATTACCATCGACATACTGCTGCCACTGGATGTCCGACCATATCTAAGATGACTTACTATAAATAGTAAGTATGCCCAAAGTTGCCTCAAAACCCCTCAGAAAGACCTGCAACTAAAACTATGTAGGCCAAATGGCCTCTAAGTCCCTTTAATGTCCTGGTTAACCTACGGGACCGTGGGGAAATAGGCTAACGACAACATCATGCTATGAATGCTAAAAAGGGGACATTACACTTGGGCTCTATTTTTGTTGAGCGGGTGACCCTATGATAATTTTTAAGGGGGCTACAGGTTTATTTGGAATCTACTCCTATAAAATAGGAGCTCCGACTTTTTCACCCCCTCAATTTGAGCAGGTGAAAATGGGGTGGGGCTGGAAATAGCCCCACCAACTCAAGGAAGAAATCTGCCACTTGTCAAAACCTACTATTCATTTTCCCACCAAAATGATATAATCCCACCAAAGAAATTTATGAATAAATTAAATTTTTATTTCTAAGATTTATAACACCACAATCTTCCTTGAATTTAGGAGTTGATTTTTTAAAGCTGATTTTCCCACCAAAATGATATAATCCCACCAAAGAAACTTATGAAGAAATTAAATTTTTATTTCTAAAATTAATAACACCACAATCTTCCTTGAATTTAGGAGTTGATTTTTTAAAGCTGATTCACATATAAAATTCATGGGACCACTTCCTTTTAGATATTCCTAAAAATTCTCAATGGCACCCGCTCTATTTTAAGGAAGCGGGTGCCCATGGGACCCCAACCTGAGCAATGGGGTTACTACCACTAGCACTTGCACTTGCTTTCCGTTTCCCCTTGCTGCTATCCCCTGCTAAACTGTGTATAGATGAAGGAATGGATGGTGTAGGTGACATAGTCTCTATTCTTTGAAGCAAGATACGTCTAGATGTATCTCGCTGCCCCTATCACTGTTGTATATTCTGTACCTGTTGCCTAGCAGCCAAAGATTTAGGCACTGGGACAAAAGTATCATCGGGAATGTCACATAGTTTGTTTACTTCAATTCTATATTTCACATTCTTAGAATCTGCCAAGAATAGACATGCGCTCACACCATACCTAGTGCAAAAAAGGTGTGCATTAATCTCGTAATGCTCCCATGCCATTTTGCGCTACACATTACACTTCCATTTCTGTGTGACACCACTTGCAGCTGCAGGGAGTGTAATTCTGATAGCAACTTGTTTTAAAGGGGACTTTGGATCAAAAGGACCCCTAGCAAACTTTTCCAAAATCTCTGAAAGGCAATCAATAGAAGGCACCCTTGGTGCAACATTGGTGCAACATAAGGAGGCTCTGAATCAGATTGGGTATTTACATCAGCCCCATGATCACTTCCCTTAGGCCCATATTCATATGCACTTCCCTCATTAATTTCCATGTCTTCTACACTTTGATTGGATGTCATTTAGAAAGTAGAAATTGCATTTCACAAAATGAAAACAATTATGAATCATGATACAATTAAACCAATTTAATTATTTTAAAAACATTAAAATAAACTAGTTTCAACCTACTTAAAATTTTAGAAATTTTAAAAATAGTAAATTAAATACGTTTCATCTTTTTTTAATAACAAAAATAAATAAATCATAGAACAATATTAATTGTAAAATAAAAAAGAACAATAACATGGAACTATCTAGTATCCACAAGATTCAAGAATCAAGAATGAAACATTGAAAAATTAAAAGCAAAGCTGAAAGTAAAAATAAATTCTAGAATCTAAATTTCTAAAACAAAAAAATTAGTAAAATAAAAAAGCCTACCTTGGGTTTGATGAATCAGTTGCAAAATCAAACCTTCTTGCTCCTCTTGATCTTGCAATCACTTGCAAATTCACTCACCAAGCTCTCCCAAACTCCTCCAATCTCTTTTTCTCACTTAGCTCCTTGCTGCTCTAAAACAATGAAATGCAAATGTGAAATGAAAATGAGGTGTATTGGCTTTATAAAACTTTGAAAGAGACCTCATGGGACCCACACCCAATTAGGGTTTTCATGTTAAAAAACAACAATAAAAAAATAATATAATTTTTAAAAAAATATTTTTGACTTTTTAATGTGGCTGCTGAATGCACCCTGCATGCACTCGGGAAGTACCCGCATCTTGTCTGGGTGTTTTGAACAGTGCGGTGTTGCATGGGTGGAGTGCAGGTGTGCGATGTCCCCACACCTGGGACGTACATGCACCCGTGTAACACTGGTTTTGCCAGTATGTTGGTATTTAGGATATGATACCACATGGATATATTTATGGAAATACTATGTTTAAAAGAAAGATTGAATTGGACTTTTTTGTACAGCTTCATCTGCTGTTCTATAGCCGGTTAAAGCATATGAAACAATCAACACCCTAAAATTTTCTATGGCATGTACATATTTAATGAGTGGGATGTTGTTATAGACATCTACCCTAGTATTTGGGGACTTAACATAAATTGTTAAGGGGTTTTTAGCTGAGTAGAATGTCAAGAAGTAAGAAACATATAGTTAATTTTAAGTGTCTTTTGTTATGAGGCATAATAGTCTTTTGATATTGTCAGGGTTAGAAAATATTGTTCTAATCCTAGTGTTATGGTTTTACTTTGAGTTCATTTGGAACACACTACACAGTGCTGGCCCAGTGACAATAAGTTGGGCAAAAATCTTCTAATACTCGATAGATGTAAGTTTAGTGATTGAAAGGAATGAGAAAGGCAATTGTCTTGAAGTGAATATGTGTTGGACGACTCACCATAGTTTCTAATATTAAAAATGCAAAAGCAGACAAATCATTCTACATTCTTAATGTTGCTCTTAAGTTTCAGAAATTTGATTTTTTTCCACTTGCTGCTTTGAGGATTATTTACCCAGATATAGACAAGAATGATGGTTTGGTGCAATGTTCATAACCTTTTGTTGAAAAAAATGAAGCATTCAAAATTGAAAAGCATTCTGGATTTGGCCTAGTATTTTGAATAATCCTTGTCCATTATTTGCTTTAACCTAATGTTGCTGATTTAGGTTTGGGTGTAATGGCCTTTTCTGGGATGTACCTAAATTTAGTCCTGAATTAGGAATCCCAACTTAATATAAGACTCTTATTATCTTTACCAATATAACTGAATAATATAATTACCTTATGTATTGCCCTTTATGGAATATTCCTGGTTCAGGGCTGCAAAATATTGACATTAAAAACATTAGTATTAAGAATCCATGATAGCTTCTAAATGCATATAAGCACCATTCATATCTAAATCAATGCACACTAATATCATATCAATACACATTATATCATATATTTGTTCCAAGGCATTATTTTTGGTGCAAGACAATTAATGACTTGTTTTCTTTCTTCCTTTTTAATCCTCTCTTTCAAATTGCCATCTGGGGCCTGGCTCGCCTGTAACTTTGACATACATATCGGTTTGACCAGACATAAACCTTGGTTTAGGAAGTCTACCCCTTAGCCACATAATGTCATAATTATGTAATAGAGATCATAAAGGGAAGATGAAGGGGTACCGATCTACTAGAAAGCGTGTACACAGCCGACAAAATGGCCGTGTTTGAACTTTTATTATTATTTATTATTTAATGTAAAATTAGAATGCCACTGTTTTATAATTTTTAAATAATTAATTAATTCCAGTATACAGCCATTCTGTTGGCTGCATAGCCATTTCGAATCTACTACATCCCCTCTGGTAAGAAGCAAGAAAAGTCTTAGGGAGAGCATGGAAGGATTTCTAGTCCATTTCATCCCTCAGTCCACCTTGGGGGCTTGCTGTCCTCCTCAACCAAGCCCAGGAGCACTGAAAGGAGTTTTGACACATTTCACTTGCTGGCCCACAAGCGTCTTATCATAAATATTAAAGTAAATCAAAATGGTCTTGTCATGACAGTGTTTTTCAAATCTGGGATTGATTTGGCAAACCAAATGTATAAATGATATACAATTACACGAGGCTTTGAAAAAAACCTGCCTTTTTGTCAAGTGCAATCCAAAACAATTTATATCTTTGGCCGTTTAAAGTCAGATTGAGGTTTTGGGGCAGCACGAACTTTCTTTAAATGGCCAATTTTTTGTATTTTTCTTCTAAGTATTTAACCATTTTTTAAGTGCTTCAAAATAACCAACATTTGAGGCTATTTACTTTTTTTTAAAATTTTCTTTCTAAAAGTTCAAAATACAAATGTTTTGGCCAATGGGTCTGGCCTCATCGACTCATCTAGGCTTCCTGGCAAATCTGAGTGTTAACTTTTTGTAAATCTTCAAAACAGACATCTGGAAACAGATGTGCCAATATGTTCATAAATGTTGTATTAGAAGCTGGCTCGATATAGTTTAAATATTAATAATCATATTGAGTGTTCTTGGTTAAACCATTTAGTTAAACCCTTCTTAATTTTCAATATATATATCTGGATCCAGCTGTCTGAAGTAATTTTCATAAAATTTATTATTATTAGAAAAGTTTAACAATGTATCTATTTCCGTTTCAAATTTTTAAATTAGCTTGTCTAAGCATTGTAAAAGCTTATCAATTTTTTCGTAACATGTATTTGGAAAAACTGTGTTGAGTTTTGAATGTCTCAAGAAGTAATGTACTTGATTCTATGGAAACATTGACTTAAAGGTGTTCCAAATTGGCTGAGTGAAATCAATTTGTTGTGTCAGAAATGGCTGAAGTAGAAATAAAGACTGTGCCAGAATCTGTGCTTAAGAAGAGGAAAAGAAGCGATGAATGGGCAAAGAACAAGAAACAGCAATTAGAAGTTGCTAAAGCTCGAAATGCTCAAAACCGCAAGCTTATTTTCAAGAGGGCTGAACACTACATTAAGGACTACAGGGATCAGGTGATTCTTTTGTTAAACCTGTCATTGGATGGTTTTCTTGTTAGCTTGTTAGAGGAATGTACACTGCATATGATAGGCAGGCTATACAATGTTTTTGGACTTGAATGCCTATGACAGGCTTGAATGCCTGGGCCTCAATTATACTGTATTTGTATGCACTATGCATGCTTAACATCTCAAAATGTTTTTAGGAATGGGATCTAATAAGATTGAAGCGACAGACCAAGTTAAGAGGAGGTTTTTTTGTTGAGCCCGAAGCAAAGCTACTGTTCATCATTTGGATTTGTGGGTACGGAGAGAACATATCATAGTTTTAAATATAAGTTCTAAATATTTGATGAATTATGCTTTGGTAAAATATATCCCAGTTCTGATTATTGTCTTGGCTCCTGTTGTTGCTTTATTTAGTATCAATGACATGCATCCAAAAACACAAAAGATTTTACAGCTGTTGCGTTTGAGGCAGGTAATATATTTTATGATTGGATTGTTGTGTCTATTATTTCTTAAACTTGTGAAATGCACAATTTTGTGGCCAAAGTTCAACATGTCTTTTCTCTTTTGTAGATCTTTAATGGAATCTTCCTTAAAGTTAACAAGGCAACTATGAATATGCTGCGTAAGGTTGAACCATATGTGACTTATGGGTAAGAGTCAGTGAGATGCATCTACCGAGCAAATTGAAGTTATAACAGTCAGTCTTATTTAGATGTCTTGTTTTGTTGAGCCCATGCTTAATTTTTTGTTAATTTCCTGAAGCTATCCTAACTTGAAGAGCATCGGTGAGCTGATATATAAGAGAGGTCATGGGAAGGTGGACAAGCAGCGTATTCCATTGACAGACAATTCGGTTATTGAAAAGGTATTTGACTGTTTTTCTGCTTTTTATAGGTTTATTTCCCTGGTCACATTTAAAAAAAAAACCAATTGCTGTTGACAGGTCCTAGGTCAATATGGAATCATCTGTATTGAAGATCTCATTCACGAGATTTCCACTGTTGGCCCCCATTTCAAAGAGGCAAACAACTATTTATGGCCATTTAAGCTCAGTGCTCCATCAGGTGGCCTGGAAATGAAGCGGAACCATTATATTGAGGGTGGAGATGCTGGAAATCGTGAGGATAAAATCAACGAGCTTATTATGAGGATGAATTAACAACTTTTTAACACTGTCTTGTTCGATCTTATATTTAATCTTTATTCAGTTCATTTTTAGCCATTTGAAGCAACTAAACATTATTAGAGGATGAGACAATTAGTAAAACTTGAGAGCACTGTTCTGTAGGATTTCACTGTTGGCTGTATAATTTAATTTGTTCATAGCCTTTGAAGTCACTAGTCAAATTTCAAGTACAAGAGGCAATTTTGTCCATTTGCTTTGAACATAGCCATTGCTTAGCGTAGACTTAGTGGTTTTAATTACCACATGCTTCACCATTTGGTCGAGTTTACCCTGCAGCAAATTGCAATGCATTTCTGTCATTAATATTATTGTATATGTCACAATAACATACCATTTTGTTACAGAATATTCCATTTTTATACAATCTATTTCATTAATATTATTGTGAAATATTCTATAGTAGGATATTGTCTCAAATCTGATTTGGATTTTCTATTCTTGACATGGTATGCTTCATTTCATTGCCAAATAACATGCAAAGGAAATGATATAGATATCTGTTGATGTGTAATTCAGTTGGATAAAAAATATATATAGTTATTAGCCGATTAGGCTATTTACTACGGGATTCTTGGACGGGAAATGTCCCGTCCAAGTCGGAATCCCCTGTTCAGGTGCCGGGTTGTCATGGGCGGCTTCGGAACAGTGCTTGGGAAGTGGATATGGACTCCGAGCTGCATCCACAGTGCATTTTGCCACACCGTGTTGTCTCTGTGTGCAGTGGTGGCCACAGACCTGCTATGGCCTGGCCTCCTGCTGTCGTGCCTGCCTGAGCTGCAATGGGCTTTTCCTGTCGTGGCAGACTGGCATTTACCGTGGGCATCTACTGACTGCGTTGTGATTGGTATTAGTACGGCTTGTGCTCATGTATACATCGTGTTTGATGAGTACTAAATAACGCAGGTATTTTATCCTCCTGTTGTTTTCATCTTCTATTCTTGCTCAATTCTCATGTTTCTGGTTCTCGATGCCATTATTACTTTCATGGCTTGCGTTAAAGGTTATTTATTTCATTCCTTGGGAATCCCTCCAGTTTCTTGGGTTCAAGCAGCAGGTTTTTAGTTTTAAGATTACATTTCTTTGTAGGAGACTAACTGTTGATTTTTCCAGCAATCTCAAGATCTTGCTCAGAGTGGCGATGGTTGTTTTCAAACTGGCACCTGTTGTTTACCTTTCATGCAGATTTCCAAATTTTTCAAAACTTGACTTTCCTCTGGAAAATGCACTATATTCCATAGCCGTTGCAATCTTTTATTTCAAAACACAATTTCGCTATGCCAAATGCCATACTGTGCTCTTGTGGGTTTTCGGAGCATGAAACATATTCCTCCTGTTTGAAAGCATGCAGAGCCTTGTGCTTATGCTTTCTACAATGTTTGGTGTACATTTGAGCATGTTTTTGTAACTTTGTGTCTGAAATTATCCATATGTATCTTCAAATGTGTTTGCTTGACTATGTTATATCTATGTCGAGAAAACATATTTTCATGTTCAGGGGAGCATGCCCATGAACGTGATTGTACATTTTTTACTTAATTTCTTGCTGACACCAAATCCAGTGCTCTTGGATCCTTTATATTATATGCGTTGCCAATTTTAGACATTCTCCACTCCATAATGTCACACAACCAGACATTGACCTGCACATTCTCATGCCTAAGTAAATTAAAAAATTTCAATCGCTTCTACACCAACCGATCTCTGTTTTTTGTTGCCATAACAGGTGTCTTTGAAATATCCATCTGGGTGCTTGAGATTTGTTTTGAATCTCACTTGTGGATCCAACGTCGTTAAAAGTGGAAAATGAAACATCATGCTATAAATGAAAGAACAGAAAAGAACATGTTCAAATGAAAAATGCACAATATAAGAACATGTTCAGATGAAAAATACACTGTGATACCGATTCGTGGGCGTCAGGGGTGGCTTCCGCATCCAAGGCAGACGGATGCGTGATGCGCCTGGCTGCTTGCGGCTGGCTTCTGGCCAGCACTCGTAGGGCATCCGGGCGCATCCGCGGGTCCAGTGCTGGCTAAGCCCAAAAAACAAATAAAAAACAATATTTTTTAACTTAAATTTGCATTAAGACGTGATGGAAAGCATTTTTAAAGTGTTTTTTCACTATGAAACCCTAAAACGACCCTAGAAGTCAATATAGAAGCATTCACAAGAGTCATTTTAGAACTTTGTTTGCACTTACAGCCACTCTTTCATTTTGAAGCTAAGTTCAACATTTTCGAAGAGGATCGATCGAAGAGGGAGAGATAGCTTTCTCAAAGAAGTTTAAACCATTTAAGGTAAGTGATCAATCCTTTTCTTGAGTATTTAGATGATTTTTTTTTGATTTTTTGATGATTTTTTTAACGTGCTTGAAGATATGTAAAAGCAACTTTGTTTATCTATTTAAGTAGTTTTTCTCACTTCTTTCCACTTGTATGCATGATCATTGATGTTCATAGTTATTAAGAACTAATTAAAATTATTTATTTTCTTATAAAATAGGTTGCGGAAAACTAGGCAAGAATGGATACCAGTGGTAGTGCTAGTCAAAGTTTAGTGGGTGGTCAAGGAGGGGAAGGGATTGATAATTTCAAAATTGATGTAGGTTCTCCTTTGTGGAGACATACAACACAGATATCACAGGTTTCAGGAGGTGGCTCATACTATTGGAAGCAGAATAACGAGAATCGCCATAAAATTGCCTGAATCGGCGATTCGGCGATTAGATTCAGCAATGGCGATTTTTTTGGAGTCGGAAATCGCCATTGCCAATTTCTTCAAGTGAATGCCTGAATCGCTGATTCAGGCGATTCAGGCAAAAAATCGCATGAATCGCCTGGAAAAATCGGCAGGAATCGCCCGCGGCCAATAAAGTATAGAGTTGTAAAATTTTAAAAAATTGCTTGGTTTTTTTACCTTGTTTTTGACCATTTCTCTTTGTTATAACCCTAAAGGGCCTTCTATTTATTTAACATGAGTAGAAGAGAGGAAAAGTGAGAGAGAAGAAGAGAAAAGAAAAGCCATAGGTTTCTAACCGGCAAGAAGAAAGAGCACAAAAGAGATCAGCAATCCATTTGGGGAGGCCATCAATTGCATTGGGAGCATTAAGGAGCCAATCTCAACACTCCTCAACTCATTTGCAAGAGGTAAGTGCTCTTTTTTTTTTTGCATGTTAGTGTATTATGCATTTTTTGTTAAATTTTTATAGTTTTCAAGATTTTTAGTTTAGATCTTGAATGTTCTTTATTTTTACTAAGTTGCAAACTAGGGTTTGTTGTTTTGTAGCTTTTATTAGCTTCAAACTTTGATATTTTACATATAAATTTTTATTGCAGCAGCTTTTGCTTTCATTTTTTGCAAATTCGCAATGGGTAGAAAAGAGGAATGTTGGAAATATAACGAAGAGTTTTCTGAAAGAACCAAATATCAAACAAAATGTATTTTTTGTAAAGAAAAAATAACTTATGGGGGTATTTATAGATTGAAATACCACATTGCTGCTATACCTGGACACGATGTTACAATTTGCACTCACCAAACTCCTGAGGCAAAACGCACTTGCTTAATGGCATTAGAAAAAATTGAAAAAGACAAAGCCAATAGGAAAATGCAACTTGAAGGGTTAAGGGGTATTGGCTCCCATGTTCCCGCATTCGCATCTGCAGCCGCATCCACATTTGCATCTGCATCAGCTTTTGCATCTGTAGATTGTGTTGGAGAGGGTTCTTTTAGGCCTCCTTTTTATCCTAGTTCTTCTGCTCATGCTAGTGCTAGTCGGTCACATATTGAGACAGAGTCCCACACCAACCTATTGCAGCCTAGAGTGTGAAAAAACAGAATGGATAGTTACTTTGTGCCCCGCACTACTCCTGGTTCCCAACCCAAGCTTGAGGGCATGGGTTTGAACAAGAAAATTCATGATGTTGCCAGAAAGGAGATATGAAAATTTTGGTACTTTTGCAACATTCCATTTATTGCAGCCTGGTAATTGATTGTTTTTTCGTTGTTTTCTTTGAAGTTAAAATTAAAAGTAAAAGTAAAACTTTAATAATATTTACTTGTTTTATAATTTGAGTCTTTGACATCTAAATTTTTATTTGTGACAGGGCTCCTTATTGGCAGAACATGATAGACGCGGTTGCTATTTGTGGTCCGGGGTTTAAAGCCCCAACTGAGGCTGAGTTGAGCGGATACCTCTTGGATGAGATGGTAGAGGACATGAGGGCTGAGCTCGAGGAGAACCGAAAGGAGTGGATTGCAAAGGGTTGCACCATCATGACTGATGGTTGGACAGATAGGAGGAATAGAACACTCAATTTTCTTGTATCCTGTGGAGGTAATTGATCATTCTACTTTCCTACATACATAATTGTAAATTTTGATTTGTTGAATGCTAATTTGTTGATGATCCATTTAATTTTAATATTCTAATTCGTTGTTTTGTTACTTGTAGGATATACTATGTTCATCAAATCCATTGATGCTTCCGCACATTTAAAAAATGCCACATACTTATGTGAGGCTATTGAGGAAGTCATAGCAGAGGTGGGAGAACAAAATGTGATCCAGGTGGTGACGGATAATGCAGCAAGTTATGTTGCTGCAGGTAAACTTTTAACTTTTCAAGTTTTGAAAATAAATTTATTTGAATTTTGAAATTTGAATTTCTAATTGACTTAAAATTGTTGTAGGTAAACTTTCGATGGAGAGGCACCCCACCATATTTTGGTCCCCTTGTGCGGCACATTGCATTGACCTCATGTTGGAGGAAATTGGCAAACTTGAGTTTGTCAAGTCATGTGTGGAAAGGGCAAAAAACATATGCAAATTAATTTATAATCATTCATTTGTCCTTAGCACAATGAGGAAGTACACAGAAGGCAAAGAGTTAGCTCGCCCAGGTATCACGAAGTTTGCCTCGAATTTCATCATCTTGCAGTCCTTGTTGACATCAAAGGATGAATTGAGGAGCATGTTTGTTGGGCGGGAGTGGATTTCCTCTTCCTATGCTACGACCACTGTAGGGATAGATGTGGCGGATTGCATATTTGATGAGGATGGTTTTTGGAAACCCGCTAGAGAAATCCTGCAGGTAAATTTATTGCAATTTAACATTTAGTATTGTACTTTTACTTTAAGTTATATTATTTTATATTTAAGTTTTGACTCAAGTTTTTTGTTTTACTTTATATGTAGGTCACTGAGCCCCTTGTAGCTTTGCTACGAACTGCTGATGGGGAGAAGCCCTCTATGGGCTACATTTATGAGGGCATGGATAGGGCTAAGGAGGCCATCAGAGCCCAATATGCAGAGTGCAGGAGAGGTATGGCCCTATTTGGGACATCATCGATAGGAGATGGCAGAATCAGCTCCATCGACCTATCCATGCAGCAGCTTACTTTCTGAATCCGGCATATCGTTTCCGTCCTGAGTTCAAGGCGGATGCGGAGGTTCTCACTGGCTTATACACAGTGATTCAGAGGTTGAGTAGCGATGAAGATAGCGCTGCTGCAATTGTTGAGCTAGACCAGTTCAACAATAAAGAGGGGCCACTTTTCTCTAGCAGGATGGCCATAAATGCTCAGACAACACTACAACCAGGTAAAAATTAAATAATATATTCAATGTTCATGAATCTAGATTCTAATCTTAAAGTTGATTATGTAATTTTAGAGTTAACTTGTAATTTGTAAATGAGACTAATTGTTTCTATTTTCAATTTTTCCCTTATTGCAGATAGATGGTGGCAAATGTTTGGGGCCACAACCCCAAAACTTCAAAAAATTGCCATTCGTATTCTGAGTCAGCCAAGCAGCGCTTCTGGATGTGATCGCAGTTGGTCCATGTTCGAGCACATCTATTCGAAGAGGAGAAACAGGTTGACAGTGCAGAAGTTGAATGATATTGTCTTTGTTCATTACAACTTCCGTCTTAGGATCAGACAGATTTTGGGCACTGACTCCTCTCCGATCATTCTAGAGGAGATTGATCCAGAATCAGAGTGGCTCACAGAGGTTGTGGATCCAGTCTTCACTGAGGAAGACCGTGTGTGGGTTGACCAGGTGGATATAGAGGCTGAGGCAGCTAGAGCACGTTCTTCAGGCATTGGTAGACGCACACGTGCACGCACAGGCACAGGCCCTAGCGACGTTCATGAGCCCATCTTACATGCGGGAGATATGGCTCGGCAGTCCTCTAGGACCTACATTAGACGCCTTGCTACTAGGCAGACTGGATACTCAGAGGTTGAGGCTGAGGCTGCAGCCGAGCTTCAGGATGATGTTGAGGATGATGATGATGACTATGAGTCTGAGGCTTGAGCTGGAGCCTTGTTTTTATATTTTGTTTACAGATATTGATACTGAATCATTGATAGACATATGTTTCAAACTTTCATGGATCTTCATCTTAGATTCTTACATACATTTATGATTTGATGTCTTATGGATCATCTTACATACATTCTATGATTTAAATCATTGTGATCATTTGATTTCTATTTACTTCAGCTAGCCTACAATTTACATTTTAGATAACATAGTTACATATGTGATGGATTTTATGTTCCATGTTTATGTATGTTAAGTTTTAACTTCTATTTGATGATGTTATAGTGTGTTTAAGTTATATTCAATAAAGGGTGCATGAAATAAGTTTTAAATTGTTAAAATCTTTAAATTTAAAGGGTTTTTTCAAATTTGCCGATTCATTGCCGATTCATTGCCGATTCACGATTCGATTCGGCCTTGCCGATTCCGATCCGATTTCGATTCTTGTTACTTTGATTGGAAGTGCAATTATTGTCAAAGTTGTTAGTGAAATAGGATTGACTATTCTGTAACTTGTAATAGCACTTGTGGATATTTTATGTGTTTTTCAAATTACTGTTCTAATGAATATATATATGATATAAAGAGGCATGCCTCTTGAAGAGACATGTCTCTTTAATATATTAACTTACATTAGTTATAGTTATAACATAATTAATATACTCTCAATATATATATATATATATATATATCACTCTTAATAAGTTAACTATTTCATATATAACATTGTCATATATTATATATCTCATATATATAAAATATAATTTATCTGACAGAATTATAACATTAACACTCTCTTTTAATGAAAAAGGATAAAACACATATATTACACCATAGGTAATATTTCAAAAATAATACATACAGAAAATCTTTGATCAGAAGATTTTTAGAATATGATATCATGTAAGTATTGGCCTATCAGAATATCAACATATGATATTCACCAATTACTATTCGATATCATATTTGGTAACATGAGCATTGGCCTATGAGAATATCAATCAAATGATATTCACCAAATACTTTGAGTAATGGCCTATCAGAACATCAACTAAATGATATCTACCAAGTACTCAATGTGGTAATGGCCTATCAGAATATCAAGGCAAGATATACACCAAGTACCGAAAATATATCTATACAAGCAAATTGTAGATAATCAAATTAATGATATCAACCGCCTAGTTGTTGATTTATAAGATAAAGCTTTTACATGAATCAATTTCGCAAAAATGAATCATGCTACAAGTTATTGTAAGGACGTTACTTTACAACAACTTCTCCTGATACAAGTGATAATCATTTAGAAGTCGTCACTTCTTCATGATGTACACAGGGGACAAACTGATACATGTATGACATCAAAAGTTCGCATGAAGTCTCCATGAATACTGTCATGTGGTGTTGTCACAACATTCACCATAAAACATATCAGAGAATAAGGTTTCTCCCTCTTAGTTTGATATCAACTTTTCTGACCTCTTAGCACAAGTTTCTCTCCGATGAAGTATCAGACTTCCTCTGAATCTGTTATCATCCTTCTAACCTCTTGGTAGCAAGTCATGTCATGCTTCCTTAGTTCAATGGTTATCCTGATAGCATAAGGCCTTCTAGCCTACATACATGAGACTTTATCCCATGAATCACAGTCCTTTCGCTGCTATAGTTTCTAACTAGTAGAGAATCCATCAACAAGGTCTACTCCTTCTAAACTAATATCATCAAAAGTTTGATTTAAGCAATTTTTATTTTTATTTTTATTTTGCTCCCTCTCTCTTTCCAAGGTTGCCTCAAATGAACTGTCAGACTCGCTCTCATAATTTCACTCATCAAAGATATTTGTTTCAAAAAACTCACATTATCCAACCTAATCATTAGAGGATTTGTGAATCTTAAATCACAGTTTTTTTGGAGCTACTATCATAAGATTGAGTTTGCACAATATTTGGTAGCATGCCTAATGTACCAATCTTCTTTTCCTGCAAGAACATCCTCAGAGACAAAGGAAAAGATCAAGGCAAATAGCTCTTTATAGTAATTATAGAAATACAAAATAAGAGAGAAACTACAATGAGTAGATACATGCAATATCCGAGGATAATAAATACTTATCTGCAATAATAATATAAGTTTCTCCAATAAAGGTCCATATGCATCAAATCAAGAAATGCCTCCATGTAAGAATTTGACAAACAATTTGAGTACGTCTTTTCTGCTCCCATATAAGGACGATTCAAATGAGAATAGAACATTGGTTATCATTTGTTGTTGCCGTCTACCATATCCACGATCGAAAACAAGCTCAATGTTGTATTCCATCATGGCTTTGAATCATCTCTATTCATTCTGATTTGGTGGACACGATATGTAACTCAATTAAGAATCATGGATGCCGCTCACACTTTTATATTCTTTATTTATTTCATCTTTTCTTTCTTTGTTTTCAATGATTTCTATTTGACCATTCAAATTTTCTTTCGTATCTCTATGTCCAGCAAGGTTTATTTAATATTTTAATGTCACTGTCCATTTATCATTGGATGTCATCTTAGTGGTCTCTTCATATATGATCAAAGTATTAATTACTGGCTTTCACAACACAAATGGTGCACAGGCGGGTACCTTTTGATTTGTGTTTCATTGTACCTATGTTTTAATCTTGGTACATCGTTCAACTTGGTATATTGTACCTATGCTTTGTTGATGAATCCACTTCTATTTTGATACTAAACCCTCGTTTCTCCTCCATACTATACAGTCTTTATAATCTGTTGGGGCTTGAGCATTCATGAATTTATTTATTGCAACATATGAAGGGTAGAATCCATCTCTTCCCCATAACCCTATTGCTTTACGATCCATCATACCATTTTAAATTACTGCTATATACTAATTATATAATATTTATACTAGACCATACAATAGATGTATACTAGCCATTTCCATGGATCGTATCTGCTCAGTTTATGTGTAAATCACTAATACTGCTACACTTACTTACGTCTCCAGATATTATCTATCATCGTCTCTCATAGAAATATTGATTACAGTGCTGACTCGATTCTTCTTACACGAGTAACTTGTCATTCTTCGATGTATTGACTTGATATTCATCTTTCTTGTTTCATTAAGGCTACTTTATGAACATCTTCTCTATCATTGTATTAATACCCGAATCCCCTCAAGAGTGCTCTGGCGTGTTTGTAGATATATCATTGATATGAAGTATTTCTGAAGCGTGTGATAGTTTGATAAAAAAATAAAAATGCTCCTTCAAATTTTGTGACAGAAGACTTTCTTTCAGATTACAACATACAAATCTTTCTTTCACTAAAGATAAGGCACAGGAAACGAACACTATTCTGATATCGTGTTAGTGAAATAGGATTGACTATTTTGTAACTTGTAATAGCACTTGTGGATATTTTATGTGTTTTTCAAGTTATTGTTCTAATGAATATATATATGATATAAAGAAGCATGCTTCTTGAAGAGACATGCCTCTTTAATATATTAACTTACATTAGTTATAGTTATAACATAATTAATTCTCTCTCTCTCTCTCTCTCTCTCTCTCTCGCTCTTTCGCTCTCTCTCTCTCTCTCTCTATATATATATATATCACTCTTAATAAGTTAATTATTTCATATATAACATTGTCATATATTATATATCTCATATATATAAAATATAATTTATCCAACAGAATTATAACATTAACAGAAGTAACAAAGGAAAATCCTTCAATAGCTCATATTCCTGAGTGAAGCTTCATTTATGGGCCTTGCTGGCAAAGGATTTGAAATTTGCAAAGGCAAAAATGGTATTGGTATGACTAATGTAGAAATACTTTCATTTGTAAGAGAACAAGAAGCTGCTGATGCATGGATCAATAGATTAAAAAAAAACTATTATCAAGGTCCTTCCTCAAAGAGCAAGCTACAGACACCCACTGAACCAATTGCATCCTCCCAACACCCATTCTTGCAAGTACCTGTGCCAGGAGAGGATGAGGAAGAAGTGGAAATTTCAACCCGCAAAAGAGGCCCATTGCGCACCGCATTTAAAATGGAGGCAAATGATCGTGCTGATGAAGCTATTATACGTTGCCTCTATGCGAATGGGCTTCCTTTCAACTTGGTGAGATCGCCATATTGGAAGGAAATGGTGGCAGCAATCAAAGAATCACTAGCTGACTACACAAGCCCGGGGTATGAAAAGGTGCGTACAACTCTATTGCAACAAGAGAAGGCACATATAGAGAAAGACCTTCAACCAATCAAAAAATCTTGGAAAACTTCGGGTCTAACTATTGTGTTAGATGGTTGGAAGGATACAAGAAACTGGCCATTGATTAATGTGATTGCAGTTTCCCCCAAGGGGGCAATGTTTTTGAGGGCTATTGATTGTGAGGGGCAAGTGAAGGATTCTGAATTCATTTTTAGAATTCTCATTGAGGCCATTGAGATGGTGGGTAGTGAGAATGTGGTATAAGTGGTCACAGACAATGCCAAAAATTGCACGGGTGCGGGTGCTTTGGTTGAGAGTCAGTATGAGCATATTTTTTGGACCTCATGCACTGTTCGCTCCCTTAACATGATCATGCAGAGGATTGGCATTGAAGTAGATTGGGTGAAGAAAATATATGAAGAGGGGGAGGACATACATATGTTTGTGACCAACCACCACATGTCACAATCCATTTTTAGAACATACTCCAAATTGGAGTTGCTGAAGGTAAATTACTTTTTTTAAATTACTAAGTTTCATGGTTTTGTAATTTAGTTAAAAATTAAAATTTATAATTATATTGTCAATTGACATATTGTTAACTTGCTTAGGTTGCTAAGAGCCGTTTTGCATCTCATACAATTGTTATGAGACGACTCCTCAAGGTAAAAGATGCATTGGGCCAAATGGTCATCAGTAATCAATGGGGTGTATGGAAGATCTCAAATTCAGAAAGAGCATAAAGGATCAGGGATTTGATCTTGAGTGAGAGTTGGTGGGCTCATGTGGCATATGTATTGGATTTCACCAAGCCCATCATGACTATGCTCCATTTTGCTGATACAGAAACACCTTGCTTCGGGTATGTGTATGATGGCATGGACATCATGGTTGAGAAGGTAAAACATTCTATACAAGCACATTAGAGTGACCCCACACAATGTGAAGCCTTATGCACCCAAGTGCAAGCAATTATCCACCATTGCTGGAATAAGATGACTACCCCATTGCACCTTCTTGCATATGCCTTATCTCCTAGGTACTACAGTGAGGAGGTAGTTGGCATGCCGGTAGAGTTGCACCATTTGTGGATGAGGAGGTTGCTGAGGGGTGCCACAAAGCTCTTACAAGACTCTTCCCATTGGAAGAAATGCATGAAAAAGTGAGGGAAGAATTTGGGTTGTTTGCTTCGGGGTTAAGGCATTCTCCATTTGCACTAAAAGATCAAAATAGAATGAAAGCTATCACATGGTGGTACATGTATTGTCAACCTTTCAAGCATCTTCAACCTCTTGCAATCATGATCCTATCACAAGTAAGTTTTTTATTTTGTTTTGTAAATTTGTTTTAAACTTTTATGTTTACACTTGCATTTTAGAATTTAGTGTTTCACACATTCTTTAAAATTAATTTGCTTTTCATTTGTATGTTTTGTGACAACTATATAGGTTGCTAGTTCTTCTGCTGCTCAAAGGAATTGGAGTACATACTCCTTTATCCATTCAGTGAAGCACAACCGGTTGGGCTCCAAGAAAGTTGAGGACTTGGTCTTTATCCACACCAACTTGCGTCTTTTGTCACGTAAGAATGATCATTACAAGGAAGGGGCAACAAAGCTTCGGGATGTAGCCCCTAAGTGTGCAAATTTGGATGCAACACTTCATGCTCTTATTACAGTTGGAGACGGTGATGATGATAGCGTGGCATATGGTGCATCTAGCATAAGTGGCACATGATTCAGAGGCAGACTCTGATTGATTGAATCTTTAGACTTCAATCATTAATTATGTTTTTATTTTGCTGGAATCTTGAACATGACCTATTCGAACTTATTGTTTAAAAATTAAGACTAAACGCTAATGTTGGACAAGCACGTATTGATATTGATATATCATATGAATTTTGAAATATCTTGAATTTTGATAAAGGGTTAAGTATCATAGATTCATAGTCATAATTTCAAATGATTTGTTTTTGTATATTTCTTGCATTTCTTTGCATATATAAGTATATTTGATATTTCTTGCATTTCTTTGCATATATATATATATATATATATATACGTTTCCTCATGCATCCGCATCTAAAAATAAATAAAATCCCCGCATCCCGTATCTGCTTCCGAAATCTGCTTCGGAATCCACATCCGAATCAGTAACTTAGAAAATACATGATGAAAGAACATATTCAAATGAAAAATACATGTGAAAAACAATCATATTCACCTTCTGGTAAAGCCGAGGAACATGTTAAGAAACCATATGGTAAATGTCAGGCAGAGCATTCTTAGCTCACACTCCAGGGCTGTCGCTGCTTCCTTTCCTAAACATTGTCAGATTTCAAATATTTTTGTCCAATGAAGTTTAATGTGAGGCTTTGAATCCATCTGATGGAACCTGAATATTGTAGAATTTGTCAAGTAATGGGGTTCATTTTACTATATTTTTAGCGATTTCGCAATACGCCATTATGGAGCCCGCAGAGCCCATTAGAAGTCCAAATCATTGTAATTTTCAGTATTGATGATGAATAAAAAACAATAATTAAAACCAAGGAGCGATGGCGATTGTTAGCACACGATTTCAATCACACCTTTCAAATAGGAAGGGATGGTAGGTAACTTAGCTATTTATTATTCTTATATCCGCATTTTCATAACCTTTTTTTAGGAGATATAGGAAAAATTATACAATCAGCCAAGCTTCCTTCACATTTACCTTCCTGTTGGCCTCACTTGTCTTTGATTCCATTTCTTTATGATCCAAGAAAAAGACAATATTTTGGATTCCTTTAAAATTCTCAAATCTTTTTACGCTCTCATGATCTTGCAAGGAGGGATAGATGCATGCTATTAGTGTAGAGATTGAAGGTTGCATTCTTCTTTGCCATTGAAATAGCAGAGAAATGTTACAAAGTGTATGCATCAAGTCTTCTTTGAATACCGTGAGTTGGAAGTGGTGAGGAAAGTAACTTCAATGCTTGTAACATCTTTTGAATGTTCTAAATCCAGTATTTGAGACCTCAATTCCAAGCAATTATTTGACTGCAGCTTGCATGTTGTTTGAAGAGAGGATAGTGCTCATACATTCCTCCATCAATGGCCACAATAGTCTTATTTTTGTTTGTGGGTATATTTTGCCATTTCATAGGCTTTTGACTGTTTCATAGGTTAATGAGAGAAAGATTAAGGGTTTCAAATAATATTTAAGTAAGATTTTATATGAATCAAACACCTAAAAATAATGTTCAGAATCAGAGATTATTTTCTTAAAATACAGGATTTGGGGGAGGTGGAGGAAATGATTTGGGGGAGGTGGGGGAAATCATCCACATGACTGGTTCACTTTTAATCTACAACTTCTTCACTTTTAATCTACAACTCTTGGAACTCAACTAATCTTTTGATCCTCGTCTACCACAAGTGATCTTCCACACCATAGAATTATTTAGCTTAGGTAACTCCATACACATAGTTTAGGGTGGATTATGGTGGATTGTGTAATAACTCCATACACGTAGTTCAAATCATAGAATGCCATTGCCATCCACAACTCATCTTGAACTCACAACATTATGTTGGAGGAGGTGTTGCACATTTTGTTTACTACACAACCGTATTGAAGTTTTCTTTTCATACCATAAATTATTGCAGAGTTGCATTCTTAAATCTGTTATTTCACAAGGAAATGGTTCTACTGTTTTATCACTATCAAATGATATGTATTTTCTACAGATGATTTATGTTTTCTAAATGCACATCTTTTCAGAACAAGCATATTTTTGTGTAGGTTGAGGGTTTGAGGTTCTTTGAGTGTTTGATCTCATGAAACAACTAGACCTAAAATTTGTTAGATTTTATAATTGTACAAACTACCCTGATTGGCATGTATGCAAAATCTGGAAGCATAGACAATGTACGTGATCTGTTTGACGAAATGTCTAAATGAAATATAGCTTCACTGTTTCACAAAATTCGTCAAAGAAATGTAGTTTCACATATGCACAAAGTGGATTTTTTGAAAAGGCTTCAGAAACATTCAAGCAAATATTAGGTGCAGAGTCAAATTCCACACCTTTTCTAGCATCCTCCATGCTTGTGGTAAAGTAGGTGTTCTCAAATTTGGTATGGATATCCATCAAAGCACAATGGAAAGGGGCCTTTTGTAAGATATTATAGTTGGAAATGCTCTTATCAATATGTATGAAAAGTGCGGAAGCATGTAAAAGACAAGTGAATTGTTTGATAAAGTGCCACAAAGAGTTGCCATCTCATTGATTGCAATATACACAAAATGGATGTGCCAAAAAAGAATTAGCAAATTTTAGGCAAATGCAGTTGGCAGGTGCAAAGCTAAATTCTAAGAAGAAAAAAATACAGACATATTTTCCATGGACTTTTACATCACTTGTTGAGCAAACAAAAATCTATGGAAAAAAATGTGACCAATAGAGAAACATTAAATGTATCAAAACAATTTCAACATTAATTAGCCTTCCAAACCAAAACTATTTCTCCTCTTAGGGTATGAAGAATGTCATAGCTTTTAGCAGTTGATGTGGTTGTCATTTGTATTATATTTGATTTTCTTAAAATATGGAGAGAGATCTCATCATCCAGCTATTGTAGCTGACTGCATACATTCTTATAAGCTTCTTTTAAACATTGAAATTCTTGTTTATTTCTTTCTCTAGTTTGGTTCAACCTATATTGAAGAAGCTTCTTTCTTGAATTTTCAGATAAACCACTAAACTTAGAACACTAGAACTAGCATCTTGGTTTGCTACAACACTTGAATTTTAATTTTTACATTGTACATCGTCTTTTGGTTAGAGGATGTGAAAGTGAGTATATCTGGTTCAACTATCACCTTCATTCCAGGGGGTGCATCACTTTTTGGTTTGGTAAGTAGATCCAAGGGATGCTTTGATTATGACACTAAGTAGATCCAAGGGATGCTTTGATTAAGACACTAATTAGAGCCAAGTATGCTTGTGTTTTCCAAAGCAGTAGTCTTGGCGATGACATAATAACTGATCACTACAATGGAACTTTTACTTTCTTGGGATTTAGATAGACCTAATGCGCCACTCGTTTGTACCTGAGGGTTTATATCCCACCTACCCTCCCAAAGGCAACATGTCTTAACTTGTGAATGCCTTGCTTTATGAACATATTGTTTCATATTAAGAAATTTCCCTTACGTACTAGGATCTGCATTTTCCTATTGCACTTATGTGATTTCATTTAGAAATTCTATTTCCAATGTTGGGTTCTACTGATGTGACTTTTTTTGTTTATTCTTTAACAATGAAGTTTTGTCTATGCATTTTATTTATTTCTTAATGATTGCATTTCAAGTGAGTATGACCTAAAATATTGCAAAAGATAAAATAAGTCCACAGGTTTATTGAATGTCTTTTGAATAATTCTATTTCTGATTGTTTTAGATTTCCTTGGCTTTTATTGAATAATTGCCATATACATTAGAGTCTTTTTGTGTGGCAAGGTATTGATTTTAGCATTGTAGGATAATCTAGTTATCCTTGATGACCATTTTTGTAAGAACTCTTCTCGATAATTTGTGCTATGAGAGGTCACAAGTGTAAATCTCACAAGAACTTAATCATGTATGTCTCATTTGTTAGGTGTTGTCTGTAAGAAATGCATCATAGTCTCATATTATAGCAAGCCAAATGTAGAGGTTGTTGGACCATTTCTTTTCAAAGGCTATATTATAATGAGTTTCAACATTGGACCCACTTATCCTACTTATTATATGATACTTTTATGTTTAGTCTTTAACAGTCCAAGGCAACTTCCTTGTCTTTTGGAGTCTGTTTGTCAACTATCAATTACTTGATTTTACTTTTGCTTATTAGGATAAGCTATTAGAAACTTTACACTCTTAATAAAATAAGAATTTCATGCAAACTATAAAGGCCTCACTATGTGTAGTTTGCTTCTCTTGTTTCAGAATTCAAATTATTGTTTACAAATAAAATACGAAATATCCTCGTTACTAATTATAATTTTATGTGTTTTAATTTCATTTTCCTTTATTACAATGACATTATTTGTAGAAGAAATTGCAACTTGATAATTGAGTAAAAAGCTTACGAAGCAATTGTAATTTTTTTTTACCAATTCTAACAAACTGGGAAAACCATCTCTTTAATTTAATTATTTAGTAAAAAAATGTTAATTTCTTTAATTTGATAATTTAGTAAAAAAAATGTTAATTTTATATTGAGGAATGGGTAAACCATCTCTTTAATTTGATAATGTAGCCAAAAAATATATTAATTTCATGTTGAGGAATTCACTTTCGGGAAGCACTTCAACATGCATGTATGGGTATGTATGTAAACCTTCTCCTTATCTTTCTTCTTCACTGTTTCCATGCACACTAACCTTTCCTTACCCTCACTTTTGATGTTTGTGTGTTCTAAACTTTGGATCATTGTGTTGCCTCCTACACTAGCTAAAATTGTAATGTGGACGAGCTCTTTCAAATTGGAAGGGCCTCAATTCAAGGAAAACTTCCATATTAATTGGGTGTAAATTAAAATTAAAATTTGCTTTACTATATTGAGGCCATTTCGTTATGTATAAATTTGCATTCGATCACATTTGTCTTTCTCCTTGAACATCATTTCTATGATTAAATGAATTAGCAATGTTATTGTCATGTTCACACACTAACAAATGCATAGCAATGCATGCCTTTTCTCAATATTGTATTTGTTCTCAGTTGAGGGCATATAAATAGTTGGACTCTACTATCCTTCACAACACCAATACTTTGCATCTTTCTACAAACCTATAGTTAATCTTGAAGCCTTTCCATTTAAGCACGAAACTTCACTTCTTTAGGAGGAACTTGGATGTCCTGCACCTCTTGTTTTGAATATACGTAGTAAATTTAATTAATTAGATTTTATGGTTCTTCCTGAGGGAAACTAGGACCTACTGGTATTGGGGGAGTGGTTTGTTGTAGCTTCGGTGAAGTTATATTCTTTTTCCTAGTGCATGAGCAGAAGCCCATTTGGCCAAACAATCATCAGCTCTGTTCCATTCGCAAGGGATGTAGGTAAACCTAATGAACTCAAGAGAGGTACAAAAGAGAAGAGTCTAATTAATTATAATAGCTTGATGCCAACTAACATCCTCAAGCTCTCACTATGAGGAGAGTCTGGAGGATGCGCACTCTCACTATGAGGAGATGTCTGTGCTGCCCCTTTCTCCTGTCCATCTCCACCTTGAGGAGCAGAAAGAGGAGAAAGCTGGGTATGCGGAAGGGGAAGTGTAGACCAATGAGAGGAGGAAAGCGTGGATTAATTTCAATTTCAAGACCACCAAAATGGGAATCTTTAGGGAGGCCATGAATCCCCAAATCCTAGTGGATAATCAAGAAGAGCAACGGCTGGAAGAATTAATTGATCCGGTGATTGTGGCTATTTCGGATAGAGTCAGGGAGACAGGGATGAATCTTTTAAATAATGCTCGCAACAACATGATTGATAATTTCAGATCAATCAAATGACTTTTCCATGAGCTTGAGGATGTTAAAGACCAGGTGAAACACATTGAGGCAACGAGGAAAGGAATGGATGCCATCAGGAGGACAGATTCGGTTGATAGGCTTACTCTGGCGGAACAAAGGATACACAATCTGGAAAACTACAATCATAACCTTGCGAATAAGATGTTTTCCTTGTTAAGCTCCATCAACAACAACATCATCTCTCATGGGCTGGATCAAAGACAAAGAAATGCACGATGAGGAGGATGGTAATGATAGGGACAAGGCCAAAACAGAGGACGACCCTGCAAAGGAAAAATCCACTCCTGCTCAGGGCCAAGGGAATCAAAGGGTGCAACAGATGGAGACGGAGGAGAATCAACAGGCCTTTGAGGCTGCTCAGGTGATGCATGATCTGGAGCGAAAGAACGAGGAATAACTCTTGCCTGTTCTTTTGTTTATTGCTGTCTTTTGGTTTTCTGTTCTGGCTTTTGGCCGTGGCTTTGATAGTTTCCTTTTCCTGGTCTTTTCTCAGTACTCTTTCCTTTGGCTGGGCTTAATGCTTATTATCAGCCTTTGAAATTATACTTTTTTGGCTGGGTTGTCACACTTACTATCAGCCTTCTTATGTACTAACTTTCAAGTTTTAGGTTCCCTGTAAAACTTGTTTATCTAATCAAAAACATCCTCAAGCTCTCACGAAGTAAGCATCTTTTGTCCCCGTGCTCATGCCCTGCTCTAGAAAATTTCTCTCCCTGCAGTGACAAGACAAGGAGCCTGGGTATGGAGATGCCATGATCTGATGCTATGTGCAGGCTCCAGTTCGTGCCCCATTCCCTTTACATGTTGAAGTTGTGGTTAAGTCATGTTTCATGGGCTATAACAGAGCTTTATACTTTGGAAGGGGGGGTGGGGGGGTATGCCAACTGTTGGCACTTTCTCTCTGATTGAGGCTCAACTGTTTAACAAAATACCTTTGCAAGTAGATTATCCACCACAAGACAAGATTGCATGTGAACTATTTGATAGAATGTTGGGTATCGTATCTACTTTGGTTTATTAAAATATGGATTAGTATTGCTGATTCATATACTGCTTAGTACTATTTTGAATCATGGAACCCCCACCCAATCTCGCAACACTACAACAGATAATTGACCGCTTGACATTATTAGAGAAGGATAATGCAACTCTGAAAGTCACAACTCTTTCTCTTTCAACAGTTTCCCAAGATCTCTTAGTGTAGTTGTAGAAGTATGAATTAGTGAATCAAACTCTTTAGGACACTATTCACTCCCTATCTCAATCATTAAATGACTTGAACCAATAGGTTGTGGCTAATTCTTCATGCATCAAAGACCTCTTTGAAACTTTTACCACACAAACAACAGGCACTACAAAAGATATCAACTCCATTATTGAAGACTTCAGGGATACGGGAAACCTCAAGGACAAGCGGACATAGCTTGTTAATAAACAAACATCTCTTTTGACTGAAACAGAGCAGCAAATTAAAACTTGGGCCTCCACTTGCAAAAATTCTAGTACTATGCCTTTGCTTGAGGTCGAAAAAATTGTCCAAGTGAAGTTGGCAGAAGATCGAGTTAGGCGCTTCAAGAAACTCAACCTTTGGGTTAGAGGTCTTCCTTTGTCCTCCATTGATCCTCTCCCTATAGGCTACTCATTTCTCAACGAGCAACTGGATATTTCCGATATTACATTAGACAGAGCATGGTTTGGACAGGATGGCACCCTTTTTCTTAAGTTTTTCTCACTAGCTGATCGACTACAAGCTCTCAAGGAAAAGAAGAAGCTCTTCCTTCTTCCCACTAAGACATTTCTTGATGAGGACCTCACAAAATCATATGCAGTTGAACTAAAGCACTCTAGGTGCCTCGTGGTAGAAGCAAGGAGTAATGGGAAATGGATAGTAATAAGGAATCTAAAAGCAGTTATTTGTGACTCACCTCCCAAGGGTTGGGATGCGAGACATACCCAAGCCAAATGACGGTTTGAGCACCAACAGTTGGGCAAGTCTAAGCCCTCCATTGGCTCTTTGCTTGTCAACTGTTGGAATGGAAATGGCTCCCCATGGTCTTTACCAGGCCTACTTCATGATGCAGTTGGGTATGCTAATTTGTTAGTTGTTACCGAGACTCATGAGAGTTCTGCTCGGGCCCTTCTAGGTTACACAGGGTATCAGTGGCTTTCAGTTTGCAAAGAGGAGGTCTGCGCTTTAGGTGGTGTGTGTGGTTCTGATGGGGTTGCTTGTTTGGTTAGAGATGATCTGTTCAATCCTACCACATTGGTTCTTTCTAACACTCATGCCAGATTTATGTGGATCCGAGTTGGAGGCACCAGTCATCGTCAAACAGATATCTTCATTACTATTTGTTACTTTCTACCGACTTCCTCAGCTTATGCCATTCACAGTGTTGAGGATGGGAACCCTTTTACAAACCTATTCAAGAGCATCTCCAAGTTTGGGGCTATGGATGACATAATTATCTTAGGAGATTTTAATGCACAGACTAAAGATCTCTAGACCCCCTAGTATGACCATGGGTCTGACTTGATTTGTACTACTGAGAGGGATCCTACTAGTACGGGGCTTCAACGTTTGTTCAAGGATCACAATGGACCTCTAACTTGTTATGGTCGCCACCTTCTTCAGCTCTATGAGTCCTCTGACTTAGTGATTTTGAATGGCCTCTCTTGCTTCCCGAGTTTTGAGCTTTTTACATGTTGGCCTCATAGTGGGAGTGCGAGCATGGTTGATTATATCCTCATTATTGCTTCTTTCCTCCCCTCCATCCAAAACTTTACTATCTCTCATCTTCCCCTGGTTGATCATGCCCTCCTTAGCCTTTCGATTCGTGTTTCTTCCCACCCTCTACCACCCATCTCTAGTCACCCTGCCCAAATCCACCCCCATACCTGCTTCTATTTTGAGGATAGTGATCAAGACCTCTTCATTTTCCATTTGAGAAGATTCCTCTGCCCCGCTAGCTTCATGAATCACAATCAGGTGTCCACCATGTTTCACTCACTAGCTACCATGATTTGGGAGTTGACTCTCCTCTTATCCCTCACCAGTCCATTCCCAACACTCCCAGATCTGTTTGATGGAATACTTGTCCCATGAATTAGTGGTTTAATGATTCTTGTAAAACTTTCCATCACTCCTTATGCTTGGCTTTTGATACTCATTCCCCGACTTTCACCAATTTATGACTCTCCTACAAATGCTTTCTTCGCCATAAGAAGCCATTATTTATTGCTTCACAGGGTAGATCCCTTTGAGACACACTTGTTTAGTATCCCAAGTTATTTTAGCGCATCATGTTCCCTCGATGTAGCTAACCCCAGTCCAACCTTGACCTTCGCCTCCTTGTCTCTCATGTCTCCACATTGTATGATATCCCCAGTTAGCTCACTCCCCTTCCTAGCCCACTCCCCCATTGTAACTTATTCTCCACCTCCAACATTTACGAGGTCATCAGACTTATGAGATGCAGCAGGGCGGTTGATGAGGAGGGTTTTCAGGTTGAGCTCTTCAAGCTCGGCACCACGATCCTGGGCCCTTATCTTTCTACACTATTTAAGAGTGGTTTGTTTTGGTTTTTTGGACTCTTGGTCCAGATATGTTATTCACTTGATCCAAAAGTTTGGGCTGGCCTCTGATCCCGAAAACTATAGGACCATAATGATTGGGCATACATTTGCCAAACTTTATGCTACAACATTGAATACTATTTTATATAGTGAGCTTGATAGGAGGAATTACAGGGCTAAGGGTCAAGCAAGATTTAGGGTAGACTACCAGACCATGGATCATATCTTTACACTATAGGCTATTATCGAGGAGGCTCGACACCACTTGAAAAAAGTGTACTGCTGTTTTGTGGATTTTCGTAAGGCTTTTGATTCCATTCCCAGAGTGACCCTTTTTCAAAGACTGAGAGATATTGGTATTTCTGAGATATTATTGATGGCTATCAGGAGGTTATATGAGATAGTGATTGATAGACTCAGGACCACAGAGGGCCTCTCCAACCCTATCTAGAGCACCATTGGGGTGAAGCAGGGCTTCCCTCTCTCACCCACCTTGTTTGGGATCTACATTGATGAGCTCGAGGCTTTTCACAACGACTCCTCACTTCCAGGTGATGGTTGTCATCTGCACCAGGTATTGATCTCCATCCTACGCTTTGTTGATGATGTGTTTCTTCTTGCTTCTTCTCCTGAGGGTCTTTAGAGGATTTTGGATAGACTTGCATCTTTTTGTGACATGAGATAGCTGGTCGTGAACCTTGAGAAGACTCGTGTTATTGTCTTCAATGGTTTGAAGACCTCACATCTCTACTTTCACTTCCAAGATCGAGAAGTTGAGATTACATAATCTTACACATACCTTGGGGTTAAGTTTTTTGGATCTCGTTTCAAATTAAGATTAGCCATTTAGCCTCAGATCAATAAAGGGTTGGGTTCCCTTGCCATGCTTGAGAGACAGTGCTTCAGACACCACTTTCAGGACACATCATCTAAGCTATCCCTCCTAGATTCCTTAGTAAGATCCACAGTGCTCTATGGTTTGGTGATTTGGGGTCCTTCCCTTTTAGACTTGAATTAGGCCATGATCGAGCGTACCTAGACTCTGCTCCTCTGTCGAATTATTAGATGTCACAGATCTACCCCCCATAGTATTATTTTGGTTTAGTTTATAGCTCACCTATCGAGGCTTGCAGCCATTGTTGACCTGATCTAGTTTCTCCACCATCTTCATGGTTTTGCAGACTCGACTGAAGGCCAACATAGATACCCCTACTTAGTCTACTGCTCCTCAGTTGCTATTGTAGACTCTGATCCAGCTACTAGAGCCCACTGTTGGTATGCTTAGGCCACTATCTTGCTGAGTTTAGTTGGGATTGACATCAACTATCTCCCTCCATACCAATTATGATGCAGGAGCATCCCGGGTTGCCTTGTTATCTTGCTCATTTTGTTCACCTAGTAGTTCCTTCATGTGCCTAGCAGTCCTTCATGTGCCTAGCAATTCCTTCATGTGCCTAGTAGTTCTTCATGTGGCTAGCAATTCCTTCATTTGCCTAGCAATCCTATTTTCTTCATGTGCCTAGTAACCCTGTAGCATTCCTTCATGTGCCAAGTTACTTAGTGTATGCCAAGTGTTTCTTCATGTGCCGAGTTACTTAGTGTATGCTGAGTGTTTCTTCATGTGCCGAGTTACCCAGTGTATGCTGAGTGTTTCTTCATGTGCCGAGTTACTCAGTGCATGCCGAGTGTTTCTTCATGTGTCGAGTTACCCAGTGTAAGCCGAGTGTCAGTATTTGGACGTGATCTTGTGAGCCAACTTGCGGGATTTATTTCATTCGTGACATTTATGTTAAGATCTTTTCTTGGGATGAGTCCAGACCATTGTTGGGTCGGCCTTCCTCTTATGTAATGATTCTAGAATGATCTATAAGCCGTTTTGGCAAGTATAAATAGAATGTTCAGACTTAGAATTAGAAAAGTTTTGGAGAAGCTTTTGAAAAGAAGATTAGGGAGCAGAACTGTAAGTGCAAATTTGCAGTTGGATCTTTGAATGTGAATGTATTTTTAATTGGCAGTAACCTAGAAGGCCTCACAATTGGGCATGTATGAAGATATTCTTGATGAATCAATAAAAGTAATTCACTCTTCTTCCTCCTTTGGTTGCTGTTCTTTGTGTTCGTTTCTGTTGTGTTAACTCTTGCAGGGTGGTTTGGATAGCTGGGTGTGCCTTTGGCCCTAGTTATTCACCCTTTTGCCTGCGTCAAGTCCTCATTAGACGCGCATGCTCATCTACTCCCCTCTCGGTAGGAGTTGAATGGGCATGTTAGACTTGACATTTATAGGCAGTATATCATATGGACTTGGGTGGATCCTCCAGGGGATTACGTCGGAGGATGGCTTTCTACGTGAGCACTTCTTAGATATTCGAGATGGGATTATTATTCATCTTGAGTACTTACACAGAAATTGGACACACGCCCTATGTATTTCCCTTGGCTCCTTCAAGGTGGGCTCGCACAAACTCCGGATCTAGGTCAATCACCATATTGCTAGAGAGGATCAGGTGTGCACACTTTATACCTTAGCAGAGGCAGAATCTAAGACTCATTTTCTTTTCAGATGCCCTATATACTACGAGATTAGAGGGAGATTTTACTATTTGTTTAGAGATTGCAGATCCCTCTCATATTTTTTTAGGTACATCGATTAGCATTGCATTGCACTCTATTTGCATGAGTCCTTGCAACTTCGTGACCATACTTTACATCTTCCATTTCTCAGGAGTCAGACCCAGACACAACTTATTACGACATTCTTCTCGCCCTTAACTTCGGTTCGGGGTGTGAAGTTTTTGTATAGTTTCCCTAATATGGGCCATTCTAGATCTGTGAGACCCCATAGGGGACCTCTTCACCACCAACACTCCTCTCGTAGCACTCAGCTTCATCACAGGGCCTCTAGTAGTTGCATTGATCAATCACTGTTGGACTTTTTCCCTACGAGGACAGATACCTAATATTTTCTGTGATGTCTTCGACTTTCTTCTTCTTTTGTTGTGCTTGTTCTTTTGTGGACACCATTTGGTGCTTCATTGGTCTACTATTTTCTTGGTGTAAGCTTCCAGTCCCATAGACCCTCCTTGTGGTCTTTTGTTGGACATTAATAATATTATCTTATCTTATCTTATCTTATCTTATCTTATCTATGACTTGTTGTTTTGTCTGTTTTATTGGTTGTTATTTTTCTTTATATTGGTGAGTATATGTCTTTTTGTGAGTTTATTATTTGTTTATATACTTCAATAATACATAAAAAATGGTGGTAAAGTTGTACATTACCTGACTCATCTCACTTGTCTTGTATAACACATGTCACTATATTCACTTGACCTATTGTCTATGAAAAACATGAAGATCAAATAGATTCAATCATTCACAAAGTGTTGGTCACATGTCTTCTTCTATTCTTTGGACATTCACAAATTTATTTTCTTTTGTGGATCTTTATGATATTGACAATATGGATTGTGTGGATTGTGGTAACTATGTTGCCTCCTACACTAGCTAAAATTGTAATGAGGATGAGCTCTTTCAAATTGGAGGGGCCTTGATTCAAGGAAAACTTCCATATTAATTGGGTATAAATTCAGATTAAAATTTACTTTATTATATTGAGGCCATTTCCTTATGTATAAATTTGCATTCGATCACATTTGTCTTGCTCATTGAACAACATTTTTATGATTAAATGAATTAGCAATGTTATTGTCATGCTCATACTCTAACAAATGCACAACAATGCATGCATTTCCTCAATATTGTATTTGTTCTCAGTTGAGGGCATATAAACAATTGGACTCTACTATCCTTCACAACACCAACACTTTGCATATTTCTATAGACCTATAGTTGATCTTGAAATGTTTCCATTTAAGCATGAAACTTCTACCTATCGTCTTATGGAGGAACTTAGATGTCTTGCACCTCTTGTTTTGAATATACACAGTAAATTCAATTAATTAGATTTTATGGTTCTTCTCGAGGGAATCCATGACTTGCTGGTATTGGAGGAGTGATTCGTTGTAGCTCAAGTGAAGTTATATTATTTTTCTCAGTCTATAAGGGTTACCATACTAACAATCTCATGGAGGCTCAGGCTATTTTATATGATGTGGAACAATGTTGTTTGAGGGGATAGCGCAAGATTATCTGTGAGTTTGACTCCCAAGTGGTGGTGAACATGCTTACTTCACGGGAGCTTGAGGATATTAGTTGGCAATTGGCTATTGTTGTTAATCAAACTCTTCGCTTTTGTAACTCTCTTGAGTTCATTAGGTTTGCTTACATTCCTTGTGAATGGAACATAGCTGATGATTTTTTGGCCAAATGGGCTTCTGTTCATGCACTGGGCTGGAATATTATGGATAGGGGTTAGCTACCCCTTGATCTATTATGAGAATTTGATGAACTTGTTGATCAAGATAGAGCTCTTTGTTTTTTATTAAGGAAAACATGTTTTGAAGGGATCTTGAAACCCTTTAACAAATCAAAAAATATTTCAATGTAGTCCAAACCAAACAATACTGCAACCCATAGTATAAAATAGGCTTGTTGATAAAACCATAGAGTTGTTAAATTGCATGCTCGATTGGATTTCTTTTTGTCAATATCATCCCACCTTGTGCCAACATCAATGGTTGCCTACAAGATAATTAGTCCAATCAACTCAATTCCACATGTAAATGTTTTTGAGTTTCCATATGAAATCTTAAATAACTTCTTGTAAGGGTTTTACTAAATTATTTTTCTTCTTCTTCACCATAGAAGATATTAGAGTGAACAAGCTTTGAAGTCTGAGCCCCCTTCTTCAAATTGGCGCTAGCTCTACCTCTATCTATTTAATTAGTAGGAAAAGTTCTTAAATTGAATTATTATATGTGGTCTACAAATTGCAAATCATTGTTAATTTACTTGTACAAGATTCATGTTTCTTCAAATCAGCAATTATTCGAGTTTGTTCTTTTTGTGTGTAGTTTAAACTTTACACTGAGATTTGGAAAAGACAGTTGTTAAACATCTATCATTTAACATTAAAAATGTATGCTAATATGTTCTTGACAAAGATTTTTGTCTTTTCAAAACAATGCCAAAAATTCACAATGTTTTCTCATTGTAACTATTTATGGATATGTAGAAAATGGGCTCGTTGATAAAGTCTTGGAGATGAAAATTCAGCTATTAGAGGTAAGCCAAAAGACACTTGATATAATGGACAAATTTATATTGTAAACATCTAAATGGTGTGGAATTCAGATCTTCTATGATACAATTAAAAATAATATGAAAAATTACTAAAAGTTTACAACTACCAATATCCAACTTTGTTGTGCCAAAATAACCAAATCATTCAAGTCAGTTCCATCAAATTTATATTGTAAACATCTAAATGGTGTGGAATTCAGATCCCTATTAACTTAATACAAAATCATCTATATTTTGTGAATTAGGATCCTTTCAAAAATTAGAATATTATCAAATTTCTCAAAAATAAAATGTGAAAAGTGAAAGTTTTAAATATTAATACAAAATCATCTATATTTTGTAAATTAAAATCCTTAAAAAAATAGGAAAATAAAAGATGAAAGTTAAAGTTAAAGATAAATATGTATTCATAACCTTTGTTAAAGATATTTATTACTAAGTTCTTGGAAGTTACAGTGCTCTTTGATCTTATAAATTATGAAAGGTGTGCTTGAAAAACATAAAATCTTGCACATTGTATTCTTGTTTCTTTGATTGGGACATGCATGGTTGTTTGTGATGGGGTGTTGACTCCTCCCATTTCTAGTATGTCTTTTTACGCATCTTTGTTGTTTCTATAGATTTCTATTTACTGTACTAAATGTGCCTACAATATGTTGGAATCTGTGGAGATTCTTAAATTTTCCTTGTTAAGCTAAGAATAGGTGATTTGTTGAAACAATTGATCATATGCTCATGTGCTTTTGTATTTCACTATTTAAGTTTATTTTGTATTTCTTATGTGCTTATACCATGATAATTTCCTCTTATAGGAATAAATATAAAGATTTAATCATTATTTTCTTGCAAGTTTTGATTTTTTTGGGTTGATTATGTAATAATACTCGTGATATAAGTTCCATCATTCTAGTGAACATAGAATAAGAAGACCAACAAATATATATTGTTCTAATAAACTAAAATTAATCACTGGAAACTAATTAATAAAGCTTTGTTTTGACTCAAAAAGTGAATATCATTAAATCTTATCACATCTAGGACACTTCAGCTACCAAGAAATAAAAAACTCAGCTTGTACAATTTGGATGCTCCTATTCCTACTTGTTCTTGTAGTCTACTAATATTAGTGGATAAATTGTGTCTTGCAGTGGAGTTAGCAATTGATGTAGTTAGATTTATTTTGTTCACTATGCTTTTCCTTGAGAGTTTTCTTGCTATTGATATACACCCATCTTTGGGCTTTAGGTACTTTGAATGTATCAGAAGGAAATACAAATAATATTTGATAGACATTTTCTTTTTCATGGCAACGTTTAGCAGAAGTATTGATTTCTTTTTTTAGCTTTGTGTGCCTTGATTTGTACAATTGGGTTTATTGCTAACATAATTTGTTTACCTTTAATTGAAATGTGAATTCAAAGTGTGGATGGATTTCTCCTTTATATGGATCTGAATATAGATTAAAGATTTGAGATCGTCCTTTCAAGCTCATTAAATTCTGTTTAACCCACGTAGCATGAGGGGTTCATCTTATAGCATACCAAATATGTGAAGATAAACTACAAATGATGATTTTTTACCAAGCTTTGTCGTATGAAAATGGAGGGAAACAAAGGAGAAAGAGAGATGGCCACACTTGAAAGAAATGGTGGGATGGAGAAAGGCACAAATGAAGAGGAGGAGAATTCACTAGTGGAACAAGTAGCCTTCACTGTGAGCACAAATGATGATCCTTCTATTCTAGTTTGGACTACCCATTGCAAAATACATAGTGCCTCTTTTGGGCCTCTATCTCACTCTTCCATTATCTTTTTTTGTTGGTGGTGTTGTTATTCATTTGACTCTCATGCGTAGGATCTTCTTGATTCCCTTGTGTACTGAAGCCAATGTTGATTCCAATTATGATCTTCATGTTGCATTTGTATCATGGTTTCATAAACATCAGATAAAGATGTTTGAAATGATTATTCTCAATGGTTTTTCTCTAGATGTGCTTGTTTTAACTACTCGATGCCTTCAAAGGAAAAAATGATATTATCATGACTTATTGATTTACAATGATGGTCATGTTTTTCGCTCTATCTTTGGCCTTTTAATGCATTGAAATATCTCACTGTACTTAATATTTTGATGTTGATCCTTGTTAAGCATGTGCCTGATGTAGGTTCCCACAACCAAAGAGTATACTAATTTAGATGTTTGTCCTCATGATTTGATTGGTATGCTTTTCATTATCTTCCATCTATGGTGTTCATTGTTACTATTGCTCATACATTTGACTCTTTGAAATTTTCCTATAGCATTCTGGCTACTCTTTAAATGTATCATTATCTCTATCGTCTTCACCATGGCATTCCTATAATGAATATATGGAAGTATCACGTAAATAACAGAATGATCCAAACGAGCCACTACACCTCTATACCACCAAGATCATTATGTGTATTGGTTCAATGATTAACAATAGCACCTACAATTGCAAAAATATATAGTTGTGCTTTATCCTTTAATGCATTTATCATTTCTCTCACTCCTATTAATTTCCTACATTTTATTCTTACTACATGTGTCTGCCCAAGACGTCTATATTGCACTTCAGACGAGGAGGAAATGTTTAGTCGAGTTTTAAGAAGTTGTAAATTTAAAGTGAATAAAAATGAATAATCTAAATCAAGATTATGACATTAGAAATCAGAGTGACTCTTGAACATATGGGGTACAAGTGCTAGTATTAATCACATGTAGTATAATGATATGAAACTACACTATGATAATTAACCCTGACAAATTAAGTCTACGATTTACAAAGGCAAACTTATGTTTATCAAATTCCATTAGGTGTGACCTAGAGCCACATAGCCAATGGGATGTGACTTCACGGTGGAGTCGGGAGTGACTCCCAGTGTCAACCTACCTTTGAAGAATGCACAATGAACACAGATTTCCAAGCAATCTTTGGTTAGTATTCAAATTGCTAAGTATGACGGTAAAAGATTGTATGTAGAATTAATATATTGTCATATCAGTGTCAGAACACATCAAATTGAGTTACTAACTCAGGTAAACATTACCTCTTCTGCGGTCAAGTATAATACATCGATTATATTAAGAATTGTATTATAAATCAGAGGTTAGGGCATAGAGTAAGAATATGATTATTAGCCGATAGGCTTTCACCTGGGCAATAGCCCACCAAGAATTCCTCACACTGCAGCTTCCAAACCAAAAATTTGTCATCGGAATGTTTGTTACCGATCAATGCTGGCAGATTCTCTAACTCAGAACGTCCAAATAGGGTTGCAGAGGAAACATTGGTCTTTGTGAGACACGAAGATGCTTTCAGAATTCATGGTGGAGTGAACAGATAATGATCGCCATTGCATTCTCCATCAAGGATAAAGGAAAAATCACCACATCCAACGTATTATCCTTGAAAATTTCTAGGTACATTGTCATGTTTATTGGTGGCTCCTCTGACTCCCAATGTCCAAACACTCAGTGAAAGGCATGTGTTCCACGTCTGCCATTAGCTGTCTCCACCACCGCTTTACGCTTGTAATCTCCCACAAATCATCTCTCTTGCAGATGAGGCCATCAAATATCTTCGCATTAAGGGAAGTGGAGCCTCACGTGCCAGTGGACAACACAATGCATGTCTTCGATCTGGAGGACTAGTTAAAGGGGTTCTACACTATGCACCCACTCCTGAATATTTAGTTGCTGACATGACAAAAGCTGGTATGCAGTTCACTACAAAATATGCCTGAGCAATCTGAATTTGTGATTCATATGAGAAGAATTATATATTTTTTGCATTGGCCTAGATATGATGAATTTAGGGCTAGATCTAGACTATGGATCTTTCATGGGGAAGCACACAGAAGCAGTTATGAAAGCAGGCAAAGTGGATGAGTCCTCCATTGATAATGCTCTGGCTAACACTCTCACGACATTGATGAGGCTCAGCTGGTTTGATGGGGATCCCACCAAGCAGCCATATGGAAATTTGTGACCAAAAGATGTTTGTACTGCAGAGCATCAAGAACTCGCTTTGGATGCTACTAGGCAGGAGATAGTGCTGCTCAGGAATGATGGCTCATTACCATTAGTTGAAAACAAGATTAGTTCTTTGGCCATCATTGGGCTCAATGCAAATGTCACCAAAGTCATGATTGGCAATTATGAAGGTACCCATTTATGAAACTATCATGGAGACTTATCTACAATAAATCCTTCCAAACCTGACTATATACGTTATATTTTTAACCAACATGTATAGAAGTATGAGATTCGAGTGGTTCTTATATCAATAAGAGTATTGCATAGGTAAATTTCTAATATTTAGTCTATTCATCTTGTTCATGTTGGGCAGGTATTCCATGCAAATATGCAACCCCTCTTCAGGGGCTCTTGAAATACACTTCATTCCTCTTCACCCCAGGTTGCACCAATGTGAAATGTACTCCTCTTCACCCCAAGTTGCACCAATGTGAAATGTACTAGAAATGACATGTTTAGTGCAATAGTGTAGGCAACAAGAAAAGTAGATGTGACTGTCTTGATAGTAGGTGGAGATCAGAGCATGGAGCCAGAGTAGGTGGGTGCATAGTGTGGCGAATGTTAAAGGGGTTCTGCCACCTCCCAAGGTGGGCATCACCATGGTCGCCCTTGGCCTTGTCATTTACATCTTTGGAGTCCAAGATAAAGATCATCAGGAGCTCAACCATTTCTATTCCTTTGACACCCGGAGGGTCCACCAGACAGGTTTTCCCACTTTCTCTAAAACCCTTGCTTTGCCCTTTTCACTGTTTTTGGGATTTTGGTATTTGATTTATGAGTTTTTTGTTTAAATGGTCTTTAATGGTATAATGAATGATGGGTTTGGGGTCTTTAGTTGAATGATGTTTTACTCTTTCTCTGATTATTGGTTTTTGGTCTTTGATTGAATAATTATGTTTGTGGGTTTATGGTCTTTGATTGAATGATGCTTTGAACAAGAGCTACCATGCAATGGTGGTGAATGAGAATCAAGTGTATGTTTTTAGCGGTTGTGGCCAAAATGGGCGGTTGAATTATATGTGGGTCAATCTCTGTGTATTTCATTCCAAGATTCACAGGCTAGATATTCACTTCACACACATATTGGTCCATTCATAATATATGATTGTCTCAAAATACCTGTCACATTCACATTTAGTTCCTATTTTTCAAAATATCTACCCCACTGTCTAATCTAATATTTTAGTTCTTTCCTTCTCTGCAATTCATGTTGATTTAGATTCTAGATATGGACACCTATCGGCTGTACTCTTGGACCGTCCTGGGGTACAAGCGCTAGTACTAGCGATAGGTAGATATGCGAAGAAAGTATTGCAAAGGAAAATATTTTTATTTGGCTAATTGTATTTGAGTGCTTGAAAAAAATTAGTTTGAATGAAAGTAAATATGTCGAGGAGAAAGAGGATAACTGGTAATTTAGAGTACATTTGTGTCTTTGGGGCATGCTTGTGACTATGTTTCTTCCTTAAGCCTTGACATTGTTTTGTTCACACAGTCTCCATTGACTCAAAAAATATGTACTTTCATTATAGTTTGTGTTTCAATGTTGGAGACAGTATATAGCCAATCTTTGCTTCTTTGTTTGAGGGTTTTGATTTGTCAGTCACCATGGCTGCTCCATTCTCCTTTTAAAATTGATCATCAAGCCTCTTTTACCAACATCTTGTATTTGCAAACTTGTTGCAGACATAAGGAAGAGGGGAAAAAAGGTTAGTATTTCGAGGTAATGTTTGTAGTACAATGGCTAAAAATTCTAATAACAAAAAGGGACCAAAATTTATTCAAAAATTAAGTATGATGTATTGATCTATTTATTTTTTATTTTTTGGAGATTACACCTTTTTTTGTGGAGGATGGGTCCAAAGGGTGATTTATGTAGAGGTGATGATCAACAACCACAATTCTTTCAAAATAAGTGAAGAGGACCATGTACACTAGGCAGAAAATGCATGCCACTTCTTGGGGTCCACTAAATTTTATTTTCTTTCTATAAAAGTTGTAGTCATGGCAATTGATATCTACAAAACAAGATTTGTTCAAGATGAATGTTAAGTAACAGGAAGCATAAATAATAATAATGCAATAAATTCTAAAGGCACTAAAAGAGTAACTTTGTTAATTTTTTGCTAAGTGAATGTCGAGTAGAAATTTTGAAGATGTATAGTATAGAATCTATCACCTATTTTTTTGGTGTAGAGAGAGATAGTAGTTGCAAGCAAGCCTCTTCTTTTTTCCTTGGAATTGTGTATGAATTTTGTTGCATTTTGGCATATCTTTCATAGCTGAAACTTGTTCTAATGCAAAGATCATATAAAGATCTGACTCTATACATATCATATAGTGCGGCTTGTCATATCAAGGGAATATGATCTATTACCCTTGAAGGGAAAAATAACACATATGATGTTTACTTTGTTGGCGGATTAAAGCATAACCTATTGAGTGTTGGACAATTGGTTGATAAGGGATATTAGTTAAAATTCACATAAAGGGCATGCATTATTAAGGACAAAGATGGTAAGTTGATTGGCTCTGGTACAAGATCCAAAGGTAATTTTTTTCAGCTGAACCCTACAGAGATGACATGTTTGGTTGCAAAAATTGATAACAGTTGGTTGTGGTATAGAAGGTTTTGTCATATAAAATTTTGATAATATTGTGAAGGTGAATAGTAAGTTTGTTGTTAGAGATTTACCAAAAAATGTGAAACCTACTAACATTGTGTGCAAGGAAAGTGTTATGGCTAAGTAGAAGAAAAAATATTTTCCTGCCAAGAAGTTTGCAACAACAACGAAATTAGAGATTGTTCATATAGATCTGAGTGGTTCCACTAGGACAAGAGGATTCTACAGTGAAAGGTACTTCATGGTTATTGTTGATGACTTTACTAGGATGATGTGGGTAGCGTTCCTTAAAGAAAAGTCTGAAGCATTTGAGAAGTTTAAGTTGTTTAAGAATAGAGTTGAGAATGAGTTTGGATTGAAGATTAAATGTTTAAGATCTGATAGAGGTGGAGAATTTACTTCAAATGAGTTTAACACCTTTATGAAGTGAATGACATTAAGAGGTAGTTATCAACTTTGAAGACCCATGAGTAGAATGAAATTGTTGAGAGAAGGAATAGGTTTGAGATAGAAGCAACGATTGCTATGATGTTTGAAAATGGTGTATCAAAGACATTTTGGAGAGAAGCAATCAATACAATAGTATATACAATGAATAGAGTGTAAATAAGAAAATGCACGAACAAGTAAACTTATGAATTATTGTTTGGGCATGCACCATTAGTGAAATATTTCAAAATTTTTGGAAGTAAATGTTATATCAAGAGAGATGATGGCATTGGTAAGTTTGATGCAAGAAGCGATGAAGTTATGTTCCTTGGTTATTCATTGAAAAGTAAAGATTATAGATGTTTTAATTAGAGAACTAAGACTATTGTTGAGAGCAAACAAGTGAAAGTGGATGAAAAGTTTGGAGTTAAAGACATAATGCTTGATTATAATTATGATGATGAAGAAGCTAATCCTAAGCCTATCCAAGAAAATTTTGAAACTTTCTTTAAAACTAACAATGATTTGCAGAATGACATTCAAATTGTGGAAGAAATAGAACAACCAAGATCTGAACCTAGAGAATTAAGAATTGAGGTGGTGATGCCAACACCTAACAATAATTTGATGAACAATTACCTTGCTAATCATATTATTGGAAGAAAAGACAAAGGAGTTTTGAGAAGAAACATAGTACATGGAGAATTATGTTTGATTTATTCAAGTTGAACCAAAGAGTGCAGATGAAGCATGCAAGGATGACCACTGGATTCAAGCAATGAAGGAACAACTAGATTATATTGTGAAAAATAAGACATGGGAATTGGTTTCTAGACCTAAAGATAAGAATGATAAAGAAATTAAGTGGTTTTTTAGAAATAAGATGAATGAACGAGGTGAGGGTGTGAGAAACAAAGCAAGATTGGTATGTAAAGGATATTCACAGCAAGAAGGTATAGACTATGAAGAGACATTTGCACCTATTGCCAAAATTGAAGTAGTAAGAATGTTCCTAGCTTATACCACTAGTAAGAAATTCAAAGTGTATCAAATGAATGTGAAGTCAACATTTCTGAATAAAGAACTTCAAGAAGTCTACATTGAGTAGCCATCCTGAAGGATTTCCTTTGATAGAAGAAGGAGACATGGTATGCACATTGAAGAAAGCGTTGTGTGGACTAAATCAAGCACCTAAAACCCAATATGCGAGGTTAGACAAGTATTTGGAAAAATTGGGATTTGCTAAAGGTATATTTGAAAGAAATTGAGAATGACTTGTTGATTATTGTGATATTTTTGGATGACATAATCTTTGGAGGTAATGACGAAGCAAGTGACAAATTTTCCAATGAAATGAAGAATGAATTTGAGATGAGCATGATTGGTGAGATGAAATATTTCTTAGGTTTAAAAATTGTCCAAAATAGTGATGGTATTTTCCTATCATAGACTAAATATTTGAAAGACTTGTTGAAGAGATTTGTCTTGGAAAGTTGTAATTTTGTTGGTACACCTATGATAGCTGGTTGCAAGTTATCTAGCAAAGATGAGACACCTACAGTGGAGAAAAAGAAGTACAAATCCATGATTAAAGGTTTGCAATATCTGACTCACACAAGACTAGATATAGCAAATTCAATTGGTATAGTAGAAAGATTTCAAGAAGACCTTAAGGAATCACACTATGCAACATTAAAGAGAATATTTAGATATTTGAAGGGTACCCCTGATTTTGGGTTATGGAATGATAGATCAAATGACTTTACTCTATGTGCATATATTGATGTAGACTTGAAAGGTAGTATGAATGATAGATAGAGTACAAGTGGTGGAGCATTTTTTGGAGGAAGATTTGGTTTCCTAGCAGAGCAAGAAATAAGATTGTATTTCATAGAGTACAATAGAAGTAGAGTATGTAGCAACAACAAACAATTGTAATCAGATCACCTGGATGAAACAATCGTTGAAGGATATTGGATAGCATTTTCAAAAATTGTTATCATATATTATGATAACACAAGTACAATAAGTATATCTAAGAATCATGTGCTACATTCTAAGACTAATAATATATCAATCAAGTATCATGTTTTGAGAGAGAAAGTTGTAGAGAAAGAAATCAGATTAGAGTTTGTTAATACAAAAGAGATGATTGTAGATATTTTTACGAAGCCTTTGCCTAAGGATACAATTGAGTATTTCTGAGGTATGCTTGGGGTTATGCCCTTGCCTATTTCTGATTAGATGATGCAGAGATTGCATCAGTCTGGTGGTATAGAGCACTATTGTTTGTATGGACTGAATGTTGATGCTTCCTGTGTGGGGGAGTATCTGTGGCTGAGCAAAGTCATCAAGGAATCTTGGTAGCAGGTATAAAACAATGTATTTTTACTCTTGAGCTAGTTGAAGAATTTGAAAAGTTGATTGACATAATGATTCCTTTGTCATTGATGTCAAGGGGGCAGAGAATTTATGAAAAACATCTCCTATGAATTGGGAAAGTGAGTGCATATGAAAACATCTTCTAATGTTAGAGGGGAGATGTATAATCACATTGAGTTATATCAATGGGGGAGAAGTGTGAACAATTGATGTCATCCATGTATGCATGAGGAAGCACTAATGAACAATTGTTCTTGTAAGTTTAATATTTGATTGATGAAGAGGATTTGAAAAGATGAGAGTAATAGCAACAACATAGTTGGATTTGGTATTCTTGGAATTTACATATTTTTCATCTATGTTGCCATCAATGCCAAGGGGGGAGATTGTTAGCATGAATGCTAATGGTATTCCTTTGGGGAGTATCGTAAACATTTATAGAATAGTTGGGGACATTGTTAGCATGATTGACATGTTGCATCATGACTGTGTTTGTCATTGATGTCAACATAGTATTGTTTCTATAAAGATTGGTAGAGTAGCAAACAAAGAACAAGGTCATACAAACTGAGTTTTGATGATGAGGTTAAGCACAATTGAGGATATGTTCTATAGTATGTGCTAATGACGTAGAAAAATGCACATGTAGAAAGTCGAAGACACGTGAAATTTATTTGTGATTTACAAAAGATAGTGTGTAGACAAGTACCTGAGAATTGGTTTTTACTGTTTGGATTGTATCTCTTAACAAGAATAGAATGGTGATGAGAAAAATTAGATAGTGACAACCTAATGATGACATAAACACATGTGCAAGGTTTGAGGTCACAAGTGTGAAAATTTGTAATTATTGTGAGCCGAAAGTGTTTTGTAATTGTGAAAAGATGTAATATATTGTAATATCTTAATGAGGTCCTATTATAATTAATTGGGGAAACCTCAAGGTTGACTCATTGAATTATTTTGAGGACATGGTATAAAGGAAAGTTATTCTCCTTGTGATGAGATGTGTAGAATATGCAAGTGTAAGAGAACTTGTTTTTGATATGCGAAGTTGGTAATGCAAGTGATCAAAGGGATCAGTGTGATGTGAAGTTGAAGACCTAGTTTTGAGATATGACAAGTATTTGGTCCAGTATTGGCACAATAAGAGGATAGAGCAAGAGTTTGAGCTACAAAGATTAGTTTCATTTCTATTATTCTAAAAACAACAATACAAAGGCTAGTTGGATAGTGATTTCAGTGGTCTTGCCCCTAAAGCTATTTGGACAGTGGGTCCATATGCCTTCTATAACTCCTACAAGGTTGACACAACTCCTAATAGGGTTGGAATCCACTCACAGGGATCCAAAGTCTCCTAACATGGACTGATATGTACTGAATACATTTTAGTGGATCCTAATAGATTCCATCCTCTTACAAGGAACTTCATATTAGTACAACATTTTGTGGGTACCATCTTCACTAGTGTTTTCCGTCTGATCAAGGGTTTCCTTAGTTAACATATTTGGTGTTACTGTGTATGTGTATCTTCTTATGGCTTTTGATTATATTGTTCACATTTTTAAGGTTTAATAAGGTTGATAATAGTTATATTGATATGATAACTGATTCACCCCCCTCTTAGTTATCTTGGTAGAATTTACTTTCTAACATTGATATCCCTTTCATGGGGCTATCTTCTCTAAGTTGATGATCCTTTTTTTTCCTTCTCTCTATCATTTAAACCCATCATACATTTCTCAACTAAAGGTTTATCATCACCTTTGACTTTTACCCTTATATGCCACTCTATGTCACCAATTTTGATGTTGTTTGCACTCATTTGTTGCTGCCCCATATGTCTGATTTACACCTCTACAAAATTTAGACTTTTTTGTCTCATTTGATCCTTTACCCAACCTATATAATCCTTCCTCAATCCTTGCATATTCATTTGCATTTTATCTCCAAAATAGATCACAATATTGTCTTTAGATTTATCACAAGCTAACAAACTTAACTCAAATTGCTATCCTGCTACTGAGGAAATCAAAGAAAAGACTTTCTTGGTAGTCTGGGGCTTTGGTTTAGCATTACTCTATCCTTAAAGATTATACTCCTATGGATTCCCCTAACTCTATGGTTGCTGATGGTGCCAGTTGCCCTACCCCGTCTAACCTGGCTATTGATCCATTGTTGGAGGCGGCTGCCATGGTTTCCCCTCCCTCCATGGGTTAGGTTCCAATGGGCAATATATTTGGTAAGGTTTTGCCTATTTCTCCGGTTGGGTCAGATGTTGATGCTTTGGTTTGGGAGAAGGAGGCTTCTCTGGTGGAGGAAGGTTGGACAAAGGTTAAAGGGAAAAAATACAAACATTTCCAATAGCCCTTTGATCGACTTCTTAGAGCTCACTCCTTTGGGATTAAAGGGTCCTAAATGGTTTTATTGAGTATTATTTGGTGGTAGAAGTGTATTGTGTTATGTGTGAGGCCACCCTGGTCACCTTATTTTGGTTGGTGACTTGTTTCACCTTTGGCCTATTGTATCTTTTGGTTGGGCTCCAATGAAACTATTTTGATGTGTAAAGGGTTTCAAGCACCCTTCAAAACCTATTTTCCTTAATAAAAACTCAAATTTTCTACCATCTTTATGCACTATGTATTTTTTTATATATCCATTATGAATTATTCTCCTTAGATGTTTCCATGGTTTCCCCAAAATTATATGCCCACAAGTCATAGGAATGATATCACACATTACTTGATCTTGATAGGGACCAATTGAAAAATCAACAAGAGCTCTTTGTCTAATGTCCACATGCTATTGTTGACTCACCCAAGTGGCCTTGTAAGGGTTAGGATGATCTATAATTGTTAATCTCAATTTAGTCACCATATCAATTGAAACCAAATTTTCACATGCTCCTAAGTCTATAATAAATTTGCATAATTTATTATGGCTTAAGCAATTGGTCTTGAAAATGGTTAGCTTTGGTTCTTGATGAAGTCTTTCTCCTTGCCTTATCATAAGAAATTCACCATCAGTTTTAGGGTCTATTATAAGTGTTCTTGATTCTTATTTCTTTTCCTCTTCTTGTATCAAATTAACTCTCCTATCCTTGCCCTTATTTGATTCATTCCATTTAGGACTTTAAAAGATTGGTGCCCTACTTCATTACAATAGAAATACCTACCTGTAAACACACTTCTACCTCTTCCTCCTCCAAATCTTCCACCTTTGTTTCCTCCTCTTTGGTTTGATGTGAAGTCCTTGCCCTTATCCTTATCACTGCTACTCTAAAAATCATAATTGGTTCTTCCACCTCTGCTTCTCATTGACCCACCTCCTCTACTATTGTTTCCTTGTCTTTCATTCTTCCTCTTCAATTTCTCCTTTTCTCTAACAACAAGTTGAAAGCATTCTCCAAGGGTTCTTGGCATATTTAATCCTATCTCATATTGAATATTGTACCTTAGACCACTCATGTACCTGGCTACCTTTTCTTCCTCATCTTCCACCCCTCCTCTAATGCTTAGGGTGTGAAATTGTTTTGTATAGGACATAACATCTATATCCATTTGCTTCAAATGATTTCTCCTCATCATTTTTTGGATTGTCAAATTTGATGGTAAAAATTGTGTCTTCAGCATGGTCTTCATCCTCTCCCAATCAAAGAGTTTTCTCAATCCTCTTACTACCCTCTCATTCTGAATACTAGTCCACCATGTAAGGGTTGTTTCCCTTAGCCTTTCCTTTGCCAACTTAACCTTTTTGTCTTTGTCCACATCCTCTAAGTCAAAATAGCTCTTAAGTGCTTCTATCCATCCAAGCACTTCTTCACTCTCCATTTTTCCTTGGTACAATGGAAAATACATATTACTCTTTCCACCAATACCTTGTACTTCCTTAATCAGTCTCATAAGCCTCCTTTCCTTAGGATCATCTTCATCTCCATGTCTTTTGTGTTCTTGTCTTGCATGATGTTCTTCTTCTTCCTCATTGTTTTCTTCATGAACCTCTTTTTTTTTAGGTTCCCTCCTCTCCTTTTCCAATGCTTGTATCTTCTCCAGAAACTAAATTCTTTCCTTTCTCATCTATCTTTCTTCCCTCTCTTTTGTTGCTTGTAGTTCCCTCTTTTCCCTTTCCTTTTGTTCAAGTGTTGCCCTTAATTCTTGTATCTCCCTTGCCATTTGGTTCTTTGGTGCATTATCTTCAAATTGTCTCTTATCCCTCCTTAAGTATCTACTCGATGTTTCTCTAAAACCACCTAATGCAGAGGTAGATGATGGAAATAGAATATATAAAAGGGAAATGCAAAATATTCCAAGTTTCTTTATTTTTCTACTAGCACTTAAATGGCTCAAGGTCAAAACCCAACCAAAGCTTCATCAAATTCCATAAATGATTTGAATCACTTTTTTGTACTTAATTTGAAGTGTTCTAATAGGTTTTATGCTTCTAGGTAGTGGGTTTGTCTTCAAACTCCAAATTGCTCCTTGTAGGCCTAGTTTTGCTCAAATTAATATAACCAAGATTGTTCTTTTTCCATTTCCTCACAAATTTCCAAAAAAATTGTAAAATGAACTACATTTTTAGATACCCATTTCTCTTCTCTATAACATATCAAAAAATTAGGTAGGGTTGTTTTGGACTGAATCCTTTTTGTACTACTATGGCCCCCTTTTTAGGCTTAAAAATCACCACTTTTACAAAGGAAGTAAAATAAATACTTAACTACAATATTAAAAACCTTGGGTAGTATTTATTTTTGGTCCTAATTAAAGGATTCTACAATCAATTTCAGTTTGACTTTATTTTTTATGGAAACCCCAAAACCCTCCTCAGATAGGCCCTAAAATGAGAGTTTCTTTAGTCAACTTACCCCAATCACTTCTGGGATCAATTGGTTGATCCTATAGAACATCCTTGATGTAGTAAAACTTCTCCAATCATAGAAATATAGGCTCCTTCAGCGAGAAATCTTGCTGCTATAGGCTAGCCTCAAGTTTCCTTCACTTTATTCCACAAAACTCATAGGGTACTCTTGCTAATCTTAGTTCCTTGAATGAAACATGTTAATACATTAATCTATATTTCATGAGTAGCCCATTACTCAAGAATTAGAAATCCATTCAAGTAATGGACCCAAAAATTCAAAGTTCTACCATAACTAGTTAATTAAAACCTTGATTTCCTTGCACCAGTCAGTAAAGATCAGATTCTAATGTATTAACAGATCAACAAAATATGTAGAGACTTAAATATGACTTTATTAATATTATCTTACTATCCAAATGAAGATATCAATCAATAAGAATTAATTAACAACCTAAACTCATGAGAAAACCTTTGATTTTTATTACAAAATCTCCCACTTCCAGCTATACAGTCATGTATATATTCACGATTCTTATTTTTCCATCCAAAAAAATTTATTTAAAGATGTCTTTAAACTTCCCAAACTGAATATGAAAGGTTAGAATTTTTGGAAAAATGCATAATAATAATAAAATAGACTTCCCTCCTAAATCTAGGTAACTGTTATAATTCAGATTTTTCAATTTGTAACTTATTATTTATCAACTCTTCGAGACTTCTAACCTATCAAACTTTAATAAATGACTTTATATCATTCTTATAAGTCCTCTTAAACTATTATAGATCCCTTGGGTACTATTGACCCCCCTTACATTAGCAATTAGTCCTATGACCCTTAGGACCATTATTCTTTAAATCAGTATAATTTCTTCCAAAGGCCATTACTGGCTCCAATAGACTGTATTTGATTTGACGAACTCCATATGTCCTTGTATGCTTTCTCCCTACATCCTTGACCCTAGTTGAAGGCCTTGGTGCTCCTGCACCACTAAATCATTCATGTAAGCATAATGATGTCATATGAGGGTTATTGATGACATTTTATAGGCATTGTTTATTTGTCTCATTCGAGTAGACATGCCATTATAGAGAAAACATTGAATATCAGGGTACTTTGTATCCGTGACACTTAATGTGAAGAAAAAAGTAGGAGATCCTAACTAGTTAGTCATGTTTTTTAACTCTACATGATGTTGATTCCAATACGGTCTTGTTCCTCTAATGGATGGCCCAAAGCGCATGGCCTCCTTTGCTAACTATGCATCTAGAATATTCTTTAGGTGTATTTGAAGGGATTCAATGGTAAAATGTATGTTTTCTTCAACAATTTTTTTAAGAAATATAATGCAAGGGCTTGGCTAGGATGGCACACCATTAGATTGTAGATGAAATATAGAAAGCATAAGTATCTACCAAGTATTTGGTCATGGAATTTCATCAAGTGTAATGTATACACATGCATTTTAACTTTTTTTAGGTGTGGTTGCATGTGTAGAGAAGTTTTATTTGGGAAGAGGATTAGAAATGCCATATCAAGAAATCCCTCAGTATTGTATTCATTTATTAGAGCAAAGTTCATTTTAGGTGATAAAAGAATATTTTTGGTCATTTAGGTCAAGTGTTTGGTTAATAATATTTGGTTTTGGTTTCCCATTTGGAAGGCTCCCCATAAATGACATAGTATGTGTTGGGCCTCTTTCAGTTTGGTCTTCTTCAATGTGCATTTCATAGTTTGGTATTGTTGTCTCTTCATCAATCTCAATAGTATGAACCATGTTTGAAATGTCTATTCTTTCTTCTAGGATCCTCGCTAATTGTTCAAAAATTATTACCACATCATTATAATATGGGTCATACCTCACTTTGTATTCCAATGTAACTCTAATGTGATCTCCACTAACATAACAATCATAATAATTCCCTTCCGCATGTTGCCTTTGTATAATTAGTACATCTAGCTCATCTATCCTATGAGGGAAAAAATTTGCAATGACTCTTATATCTTGCACAAATATTATTGTGTGGCCACTATATTTCTATTCTCCCCCAAAGGCATGGGTTACTTGCAATACTAGGTTCACTCTGGCTATAAGCATTTCTTCAATTCATGTCAATCTCTTTAGTACAAAAGGTTTTTGTCCTAGGTCCATGTTATTCTCTAAAGAGAAAAAATTAATCCATTTCTCTCCAAAGGATCTTCTACAAGTTTCATAACTACCTAACGATTGTAAATGCATTCTAGGGTAGGACTCCTTGCAGACATTGCAGGTGCGCATGTTGGAAAGGGCATCTATTCTTTCCCTAAATATTTTTAAAGTTGTGATGAACTTAGTATTATCTTTGAAGGCTGTTTCTTGGCCAAGTTGGTGTTGAGAAGTGGTATTTTAGGGTTGGACCACTTGACTTTCCAGGGTGGTGCTAGGGCTTTGAGGCAAATTTTGTAATCTACAACAAGAACGATAATTTTTCTTGCTATGCGATTCCATTACCTCAATGCTTCTATTTCCCAGGGAGAAGGTTGGTTATTTGCTAATCTCCTAGCATGTCTTCAAGCAATAATTTCTTCTTTATGTTGGGCATAGTATTTTTGATATCTCTTTCTACTTTCAATTAATCTAACATCAACGCCATGTTGTTGGCTAGCATTATCCATGTTCTATATTTTAAAGACAACATAAATTTAAAATATGCACATTTGATAACATATGTTACAACTATTAATAAAATCTAAATTCTTTAGTAACCCAAAAAAATTCTAAATTTTTTAAGAATTATATTTGTGAACTCCATCCCAAATACAGTCTAAAAAATGCAATAGACATGAAATTATTGCAAGATAAATAGTAAAGATAGTTAGGGAATGCATGTCCATCCATCAAATTTTTTTATACCTAGTTACAATTTTCTTCAGCAATACTATATAAGATAGATTCATTTTGAGGAAATTTTTTATAAGCATACACTTCTATGAGGAATAAAGGATTTTCATTCACAATTTATCTCTAGATAAAGGTGTACATATTGTAAACCTAGATTCGACATTGATGACCAAGCTGTTAGGAGAGGGCATAATTTTTTTATGAATAAATAATGTCGATGCCTTATAACTCTTAGATATGAAACACCATTGTAGGGTTTCATATATAATAGTAACATACAAGTTGTATTCCACATGAGGACTATAGTGACAAAATCTCAGGTACATTAAAAAATATTTGGACAAGTGAAGCTTGAAGCTGTGTTTTGAAACATGCACATGTAAGACCTTGGCATGGATATATACATAAGAACCTTATACAAAATGTTCCACATGTATATAAATTATGTGTTACAATATATCCCATAGCTTCATGTATTCATTCTAGGATTGATGGTTTCCATGAGCACACATATCTTTGATTCTTGCAAGAAGAAAATTGCTCTCAACAATGAAATCAATTTATTCAACTTTAGGGACAATAGTGTTGAGGTGTTCCTCATTATTGTATGTCTCACTCTTAAAAATAAATGAGAAGATAAATTTGTTATTGTCACATCTCAAACTATAGCCTCAACACTTTTCTCAACATCCTTTTCAAATTGAATTGTATATAGTTTCTTTGTAGACATCCCCATGAGTTGTGGTGTCACTTCATCAAATGTAATTCCCCATAGTATGCCTATGTGGTCCTATAGTTTCAATTTTAGTATACACATATAATTGTAAATTTTAACTTAGGTACTACATTTTGAAAAATACCACTTTCCACCAACACTCTTTATTACTATCTTCTTGCATTCTTTTCCACTGGGTTGAAGAGGGAAAGGGATGACAAATTGACTAAGTTTTAATAACTTTGTTGATGCCTTCAACATGCATTTCAGGGTTGAACTCTACCACAAGCCTCTTTTCTGAGAGAATAAATTGGAAGACTTCGAAGGGGTGAAGTTGACTAACCATTTTTTTATAGTTGATAATGGGGCGCAATCAATATTTTTTTGAGCCATATTTTGAGTTTTGTTGATTCTTGTTTATCTAGGATTTAAATATAGAACTGTACTAGTTGTAGTGCTTATTACCTTTCCATTATATCCTAATGCATGATCATGTTTTATAGAAAGGATAGAGGTCCCTTGTGACAAGTAGATTTTGTGGAGTTCATCAAAACCTTCCTTTTCTGCAACCATTCCCCATAAAGTAATATCTATTGTTGTATTTGTAATGTCAATCAACCTTATTGCACATCCTAGCACCTATGTCCCATCACGCCTCATAATTGTTGAGCCTAGTTCCACATAGATGATAACTCCAATAACATCAACAACTAAATTATTATTCTTACTTTCAATTTCATTAATGTGTGTAAAAGAGAAATGCTGTTTTGGAATTGAGTGGTCATCATCACAAAGAGAAACTTTTGACTCAACTAACAAAGTGATCTCCAACCCACTATTGGGCCTATTATAAAGCTTGTTGTAAGCCTTAACTATACCACCAGATATCATGTATATAGAGCTGATTGTTATGCTCTAAAGATGTAGGTCAAACACTTCATTGAAAAAAGTGATGCGTGTCTCATTTCCTTCCTTATCTATAATATCAAAGCTAAAGATTTTCCCACTTCCTCTATTGTTCTTATATTGATGGATTTCTTTCTTCGTAGTTACATGACCTCTTATAGTCCATTTTTTTGGAGAGGGTTCAAATTCATGATGGACATTATCATATGTGGCACTTTGTTGTTCCCTCCTAATGGATTTATCCCAAATAGGAATTTTTGTGCCTTTTCAATCACACATGTTCATGAAATAAGAATATTGGATCACCTATTATTTTGGGCTTTGTAAAAAAATCTCTAGCTTTACAATTTCAATCCATCTACACACATGAACAAATAGATACCTTTAGCATAAAATTGTAATAACTTAAGAGTGTGTCCATTTTTCTTGCTAAAACAAATTCACTCAATAACTCATCATGCGCCATGTGTAACATAGCACCTATAATCTCTCAGTCATATGATTGCCCAAACCATAATTTCTTTAGAAGCTATATACAAATTGTATTTATGAGGAAGGGATGCTTTGTGTTTGTGAATGACATCAGATATATTAATTCTATACCTATGCATTTTCTCAAGACCATAGCCAAAGTTTTCAGTACTTAGTACTTGTACATTTGGGACCAATGTCAAATTTCCATCATGCATGGCCTTGATTGCCTTTGGGCTTAATGTAGCCATGATTTTTGAATTGTGGCTACTCCAATAATAAATATATACAACCCAAGACATTGGGTGTTGAGTACTATTCTTGGCACTATAAGATACAACACAACTTGAAGAAATCAAAGTTAATAGAAGCCTTGAAACTCTTCAAAGACATAACTGCTTAAGAAATATTTGAACCCTATCATTTCATGTAATTATTTCAATATAGATTTACTTCCAAGGAAATTAGAATATATTAACAACTTGGTAGATCATCATATTAATTGACATGATGTCAAAACCTAGAACAATCAAATATTGTAAAATTTTGTACTCTCTAGATCATTTTCAAGCTTTCTTGAATTAGCTAGAGAATTGCATTATTGCAAAGAAATGGATGAAGTGTGCACTCATTTCTATTAAAATTGAGAAAGAGGAGAATGATGAATCGCGATGCAACTTATGGACAATGAACACACAAGCACACTATAATGTGTAAAATTTATTTTAATTCAAAACTGTAAAAGGGAAGGAAGAATTAATTAGGCAATATTTAAAAGTTAACGTCCGCTTCTAAAGGTAATTTTTTTGTACAATGGCCATTTATTTTTAGAAAATTGGCAATGTTATATAGGTTTCTAAGGATATTACATTAAGTAGTACTCCATAAAGTGAAATGGCTCGAAAGTGAATGTGTGAATCAATACTTAGCTACACTATTGCAATAATTAGATCTCTAGTTCAATGGTATAAAAGAGAATCTAGACAATTATAGTGTAAGAAGTTTATTTAGATTAAAAGTCCATGATTACAATTAGATCAGTGAAAATATTACACCAAGTGATACCAAAACCAAAGTATTTTCATAATATATTTGTTCATTGACTTCCAAAAGATGCACCTATTCGTACAATACTAATTAAGATAACAAACTTTACTAAGGGGACAAAGTAGGACCAAAATATATCATTTTTTAATTTAAATTTGACACAAAAAAACACATGTATTGTTCAATACTTAAGTAACATTCATCAAGATCACTAAAGACCAAGCCCTTTTAATATAGTTATTAGTTTTGTGCAAAATTTCTCTCAGTATAGCTTGGTATTTATTTTTTAGATGGTGCCCAAAGTTAACTTGATAGTATTCTACATATCTTTGTTCACTTAAGAATTCATGGAGTGTCTCTAAATCCATGTATGTTGCATGGCATGGCTCAAGTAGGGTTCCCGTGATTTCTATGTCATAATTTCTTTTTAATAATGTTTTGGGTTTCTCAAACTTGCTGCATTGCTCCTCGAATTGTTTCCTCAAAATTTAGTAGAATGTTGTTTTTAAAGACTTGAATGCTATTTTGCAAATAGCCGAAACCAATTGATAGAGGTCAACATATTTCTAGTCTAATCCTTATATTTTCTTTCTAATTGCCTTATATTATTTTCCAAAGAGCTATTTGAAATAGTAGTGACATCTTCAAATGGTGTTGCAATTTCCATGACCTGCTGAGTACAACAATGAACAATCTATTTATCATGCCAATACTAATCACACTATTACTATCTATTGTTCTACATACTAATTAGTGTACGCATACAATCTAATGGCTCAAGTAATATAAATAATTTTCATCTAAGCATTTAAATCAAAAAGTATATATAATGCATATAACAACAAAATTGTTCAATATCTAACCCATATTTAATGGTTTTACTTTTGTATTGTGATATCTATAATACAATTCTATTCAGTTTTTAATAAAACATTATATTTTATACACGTCCTTTCTTTTTAACTTCTATATGGGAAAAAACAAATAATTGTAGAAAAAGGAACATTACAATGTTCAATATCTAACACATCCTTATTCATTGTAATTATGCAATGTGATACTTGTAATATAGTTATTTTCAGATTTTAATAAAGTATCATATTTTATATATCCCTTTTCTTTTAATTCCCATGGGAAAACAAATAACTGTACAAATAGGAACATTGTAATGTTCAATGTTTCAAGTCATGCATGATAATAAGTTTATATATAGATTTAAAGTGTACTTAAAAGAAAATATATTTATAGTTCAAAATAAAAATAAAAATCACATAACAAATGACCTATGTTAAAAATGTGATAAGCTTATTCAACCTATAGTAAAAATAACTTATATCAATCCTATTTTTTAATTAACTCTAAGTCATCAATCTGTCTAGGAAAAGAGAGAGTGTTATTATTGCATTAACCTGTAAGATTGTTTACAATGTATAATTATTATTCACTCTTATATTTTTATAGTTAATTTTGCTACTTTGATAATATTGTAACCATTCACCATTCAATAACAATTCACCATTAAGTTTATTTCTTACAATTCACCAAATTTTATGTACAAATTTTAAAAATGTTTTCTTTTATAGAATACTCTTGTTTACAATATATTTCCTTCTATTTGACTATGGAGGAGTAATTTATGAGGTGCATCTTAATGGAATACTAAGATTACAAGGTTCTTGCATTAACAATACAGTTTTTTAATTATAAATTTAGCAAAGAATTGCCAAAATGAATGTAATAATTAATTAATCAAATAAACTTAAGTAATTATAAATTTTAATAAATAAATTTAAGATTTAACTAAAGTTTACTATAATTTTTAATAAAATAATTAAATTAAAGCAACAACCTCATCTTAAATTAAATTTACTAAAGTTTAAGATGTTATATTAAAATTGTTATCATAATTTGAATAAAATATTACTAACAAAGTAATAAGAGATTAAATTTACTAAAGTGAGTCATAAATGGTGCTAAAATGATTAATAGTAAATCAAGTTAAAGTTTCCAACTTAAAATAAGAATCACCAACAAGAATAATAAATAAAAGTGAAATCACAAAAAATTACTAAAAATAAAACTCCATCTAATAATTATTTTATAAATTATAAAAAGATGGAAACTTTATTTTTAAAAATAATATTACTTTAATAAATGATTTATAAATTATTAGGAAATTAACAAAGAAATGTCAACATGAATAAGATATTTAATTAATAAAATAAATTAAAGTCACTACAACCTTTAATAAATAAATTAAATTAAAGCTACAACCTCATCTTAAATTAAATTTGTCAAATGTTAAAGATGTTAGATTAAAATTACTATCATAATTTGAAGTAAATATTACTAATAAAGTAGTAAGAGATATTAAATTTATGCTAAAATAACTAATAGTAAATCAAGTCAAGCTTTCCAACTTAAATAAAAATCACTAACAAGAATAATAAGTAAAAATGAAACTATCAAATTTACTAAAAGTAAAACTTTATCTAATAATTAGTTTATAGATTATGAATAGATGAAAACTTTGTATTTTTTTTAAAATCTTAGATCTTATAAATGATTTGTAAATTAAGAACTATAAATTATTAAAGAAGATAAATTTTATTTTTTATAAATCTTATATTGAGCTGAAGAGGGTACACTCAAGATATATGCAATGACTTAAGGAATAAAAACATTAAGAAATTAAAATATTTTTCCCCCTACATCAAAGATGGAAGATAAAGATGATGGTAACAAAAAGAGAAAAAAGGATAAATAATAAATTATTGTTTTTGATGAACATCAGTCATATTTAGATTTGTTGACATGAAAATCATCTAAAGAAATTGGTGCAAATAGTCCTCACACAAAATTTTGAACTTTAAAGAAATTTCAATATATAAGAAAAATATTTTACAAACAATATCAACTCATTCTTTCTCTTATCTATCACTTTACACCTCTCTTTTTCTATATTTCTCCATAAGCATTTTGTTGGCGAGTCTTTAGTTTTTACTTTTTTTTCCCTTAATTTTAGAAGATTTTTCATTAGTGTTGGCCTTGAATCCTCTTGTTTATCAGAAAGCCCTAATTGTAAACCCTAGGGAAGGAAAGAACCTTGTTATCTATTTTTACCCTAGGTCATTCTTTACTTCATTACCTTTTCCTTAGTTGCGAGGGTCCCTTTTCCCTTTTTAAGTTGTGCCCTATTGTTAAGATTGGTCACTTTAAGTCATGACCCCATGCATTTTTCTTTATTTTCTTTGCTAAATATTTTCGTGTTATCCTAAGTCTAAGTGCCTTCATTGGGCCCCCTCTTTTATGATTTGAGAGACCAAAGCTTAGACAACCTGTGTTACATCTCAATTCTGATGCTTACCATGGCAAATATGCGAGATGCAAACACATAGAGGTAGGCGGGACCAATGTAGAGAATAAAGAAAAAAAGATCTACGGTCCGCATTCGTTCATTGTTTTGACCTAGGCTCATAGCGAAGAAGTGAAATTATGGTGCGTGTCACAAAGGGCCCCATGTCTTCTCTCAAGTAACAAAGGAGATGAGTGATACATGTTTAGTCACAGATTTGACAGAAGACTTGGAGACTACGCACGATGATGACACGTGGACCTTGATGGAGTCCAATTTTAGTGAGACCTAATGTTGTTAGCAAGGACCTGAGATATGATTGGGCCACATAGCCACTAAAAAATCTTTGATGATGTGTCTTGATAGAAGGGAAAATACTAATGATGATCGGATGACTTATGTTCTCTCGCAAAGGATCTTGAGGTTATATCGAGTAAACAAGATGAAGCCACGCATCTCATCTCTGATGAAGATCCCTCATGCTTTTTAAACATAATGAATTAAGCATGAAATAACATTGAAAACCATGACTTAATCCTGTGATTCATCTAAGCCATTGGTTTTGCCTAAAGTAATAAAGAAGGATTGATGGCCCGTGTTGCTTCACTTGACTGACACATGAAGTTTGAGACTCTGCAAGATGTTGACATGTGGCACTCTTTAGAAGGCCAATTTTGGTAGTGGGACCTATAATACCCTTATATTGGCACATTAGTATTCTGAACCAATTTTAGAGCATCAATCTTACAACATCTATTTGTTGATCAAATATAGTCCTATTGTGCTAGGGATTTCTGATTCTGGTTATCTTTACTTGACCTAAGTGTTAAATGTAAAACATCACTAATCTGTATTAATCACATACTTTATTTAATTCCTAAATATTGATTGAAATTAACTAAATTAATCTCCCAACTGAATTTATTTAATTATAAGTCCTAAGTACTTTAATTAAATTAAATCCATCCCCTTTAGCTAATACACATAAAGAGGGAATTAAAATACATTGGTTTAATTAAATATATGTATCATAAGTGTTGAAGCTAATTATTTAATTAATTAGAATATTCTATTATGATGTCATGTTTGAATGGATCGACATTCTTTCCTAATTAATCTCATATGAAAATGGAATTAAATATATTGACTAAATCAAATATGCTCATCATAATTGTTGAAACTAATTATTTAATTAATTAGAAAAATAATTATGAGCACATATTTGAATGGATCAATGTTATCTCCTATTTCATCTCATTCAACTCCATAAAAATAGAGGATTTAATCTCACATTTAATCTAAACCATACACTTGGTTTACTCTTGACCATTGATCCGATCCAAGATTCTATAAAAGAGACTCTCGACCTCTCATTTGAAATGGATGCACATGAAGAGTATCAAATCATTGTTGGATTGGTCACTCAAGGGCTTTGCATTTGATCATTCTTTTTTTTATATGCTCATCATTTAGATTATAAGGCATTCATTTAGCTTAATTTAATCTTCATTGTTCTTAGATTAAATTGAAATTCATTTAGATTAATCCATATCTTTGCATTCAAAAACATCAAAAACATAAATTAGATTGCATTTGCATTCATAAATCCTTCGTACTAGTTTGGTATGGTTACTGAGCTCTTAATTTTGAGAGTGACTAGTAAAACCTCGTCTAGTTAGAAGGCAACAGATCGCCTTGTGCAAATATACCGAATGGACAACCTCATGTTCATTTTGGGATGTTATTGACTCAAATAATGATCATGTTGAAGTATGTGTGGATTTAGGGGCCCATATTTAGCATTCACCTTTTTGGCGCCCACAGTGGGGTAGAAAAATCAATTTTATGGCCTCATTTTAATTCATTCTTGACATTCTAATTTTTTTTCTATATGATATAACAAATCCTCATGTAACAAAAACTTTTCTCGCATGAAGAATCTGAAACTTCACGCAGCTCCTTGTACTTTCTCGTGTGGGAAAGCGTATGCTTGTGCGAAGAAAGTAATTTCTCACACGACAGAAAGAGAATCCTCGCGTAGAAACATGTAGAGTCTCGCATGAGACTTGACATTAGAATAGATAAACATTTCATTTTAAGTCCATTTTCATTGTTTTTTTGGTCTAACTCTTGTTTCTAAAGCATCTATTTTATGTTTTTTTGATTTTTGAAGCATCTTGATAGTGGTTTGCAGGAAAATTGCCAAAGATATCTTGAAATAAATATACAAATAGTACTAATGGTTTGATTGCAAGACATTTTGTTAAAGATTCGCTTGTAAAAGAACAAATTCAAACCTACTCAAACAATGTGTCTATTTTCATGCTTTTTCATAAACATAGTTTAATAGGGCTTGTGAACTTGGTAGGGCTCTAGACAAAGGAATAGGGGAGTATGCTCTTTGGTACTTGGAAGTGATACCAAAGAGTAAATCAAAAACCTATACACCTTTGGGAGGTGGTACCCAAGGGAGGCAAGAAGGGTAGTAGTTCTCCCAAGCAAAGATTTTTAGGAAAACTAAAATCTTGGAAAAAGACAAGTTGGGATTGATAAGCTAGCTCGGTGATGGTTATGTTTTGTGTGTTTAGGTAAGGTGATGAGGTAGAGGAGTATGCACTTTTTTCTTTGGGAAAATTAGAAACTTGGACCCTTGAATCTGAGCTACAGTCTGAATCAGCCTTTAGAGGGCCTATCGGAGTAATCCAACCTCCAAGAACGACCCAAGTGACCACAAATCTAATGCTGGTGATTCTAACTCACTATAATAAAAAAACTTTGTAGAGAGAAAGATTCCAAAGCCATGTTAATTTCTTCTTCTTGATTCTGATATCACATATCAAGAAGAGGCTTTATTTGTTGCACTAGGTGGCATTGGCCCTAGTCTTGCTAGTCAAGTGTGTGTACTTTCAAGTGTTGGTGTGGGCTGTTGGCCTTAACCTCAATTGCAAGACAACTAGGGATTAATATGAATAGAAGATTATTAAAAACTTTGTAGTCAGTTGCTACCCAAATCACCTCCAAAATGGGGTATAATCTTTGTGCAAGAAGGGGGAAGAATCTCTCCTGTAGATCCTTACCATAAGCATGTACCTAGATGCTGGAAGGTGGTATACCCCCTTGACCCCTACCACAAGGGTGCTCATTGAGGTTATTAGTTATCGAGTCCTTGCAATACACCAAAAATATGTGCACCCTCTAGTGGGTTGACATGACTGTGTGAGGTGAACACATGCACTTAAGTTTTGAGACAAATATTTTTCTACCTCTACCATTTCTAGTTATAGGGATAACATGGTGTCTTTTTGAGTCTACAAATTTTCCAAACTATTCAAACAAAAAGGTCAACACTCCCCTGTCCCTTTGAGTTGCTTCATCCTTGGTTGGATTGTTTATGACTACTATTTGCATCCCTTGCCTAAAAACCAATTGTCTACTTGCAATCCAAAATGGTGTCAAATCTGAAAACAATGTCTACATCTGACTAGAAACTATAAATACTATCAGTACTCTATCTAGAAACTGTCAGAATTTATTAGAATCTCTTCAAATTCGATCAAAACTTGACAGTCTATCCTTTACTCACCTGTACTTTTGCAAAATTTTGTGCGAGTAAAGACCATAGGTCTGTTAATCTACATTTCCTCATGCGGTACCTGATACTTCCTTGCACAGGAGGTCGAGTTTCCTCATGCAAGAATCTACCAAAATACTGCCAATTGGTATAAAAGTGTCAGAATATTGTTCAAATTTTCAACCAGTCACTTCCTCATACAGTTCAATGCAGAACTTTGCGTGAGAAAATGCTAGGAAAATTCTTTTCTATTTCCTCGCACGAGTCTCTGTACTTTCTCACATGGTTCTTCTAGAATCCTCGCGTGAGCTTTGGTCAATAAAATTTCAAAACTTGTTCAAAATTGGTTTGTTAGAGGTGTTTCCTCGCTTAGTTTACAACAATTTCTCACCTCAGAGTCATTTCCTTGCGTGAGTATGTCAAGAATTGTCTAAAAATAGTAAAGCTATTTTGAGCTCCCTCATCAAAATTTGATCCAAAGCTGGTTTTTGACTGAAAACATTAAGTCATTCCACTATTTGCAGCAGTCTAAAACTTAGACATCTTGCTTAGTTTATCACTTGCAATTTGCACACAAACTAGTCTCATTAGTTTATTGTCCTATTTTCTCTCTTGTGTTTTCATATCTCGTGTCAAGATAGTCAAAATTATCACCTGTTCTATTCATTTCTCTGACTACTCATACCTAGGTATACAACACACTTATTGAATCTTACTTACTTTGAGACAACATTCTAGTGTGATGCTTGTTCAAACTTTGTCATAGGTCATTGTCTATGACAGTTGCAACTAGGAGTAGAAACATGTTTCCTCCGCATAGGCTGAGATGAGGTAGATATAGATGTAGAAATCATGGTAGAGGTCATTCCTAGGTTTAGATACAGTCTGAGTATAGTGAAGGGTCCTCACGATCTCTTTCACCTATTGGTCCACCTAGTGCTCAAAGAGTCTTTTCCATGAACTTACAACAATTTAGGAATTCATTATTCCCAGAACATCCAGACATTGATAAGACACCTACATCTCTTAACAAAACAACTAAACTTCCATTTGAAACACCTATACAACTTAAACAAAATGAAAACTTCTACACTAGTATAATGACAAATCAAGAACAAGAAACAAGGAAAAACAATAGGAGACAATATCGAGAAGACTCGCAAAGAAATGAGAGGATGAAGGATCCTTACACTTATACAAAAAATTATGGGGATAATAAAGAGATACCCTTAGAAGCCATAGATTAATGTCGTAATATTAAAAGCTTCTAGAAAATGATGGAAATCTTACTCCATGATGAGAAAGAGAAATGTTTCCTCAAACTCGATCAAGAAGGAGAAAAACTACCTCAACACTTCAATATTGAAACAATTGTTGCACAAGAAGAGGAAATTGAAACCTTCAAATTATAAAAACAACTCCAGGCCATGCAAGAGAAATTGGCCCAAACATTGAAAGACAAATATAAACCAACTAAACAATAGATGTTAGACACTATTTGTCCATTTCCTTTTGACAAGGATTTGTATATGCCTCCTTTTCCTAGAGGAGTTGAGTTACCCAAATATGGAAAATACTTAGGAACATCTTGATCCCCAAGATCACTTGATGGAGTTTTGTGCTTTGTCTATGGAATTCATGCACAATCAAACATATCTTATGCATTTGTTCCCATAGAGTCTAGGTGGTCAAGCCATGGAATGGTTTTCAAGATTACCTATTGGAATTAAAATATTTGATGAGATTGCTAATATGTTTATTCAATATTACTCACATAATATACACCATCTAGTCATGTTACAAGATTTTTGTAACCTTAAATAAAGAATTGGAGAACCTTTCCTAACATTTCTCCAAAGATGGAGATAATTGTATACCAAATACTCACGCAAAATCCCCGCAACTAAAAAACTTTATATATTCATGGGTAATCTTTTACTTGATTTTGGGTATAGAATAAAACTTCAAGGTCCACATACCTTTGAGGACATGATTACACAAGGTATCTAAATAGAAAAATTCATGGTAAAGAAAGGTGAATTAACTCTTCAAAAATACGTCAAACAAGGGTCTATCTCTGTAAGGAAACTTGGCAATAAAGAATATAACCGTTTCCACATAACCCATAATAGATCTGAAATAAATACGGAATTAAAATCCACATGCAAGAGAATAGACAACATACCCACAAAATGTGACACAAGATATACCCTGGGAAACCCTCATCGAGGGAAAAACCTAGCCTCCAAAAGCATCCATCATCATGTATTATTTAGCAAAAAATACCATTGTCATACAACCATGGAAGCCTTCATGGCCATAGCCACAATCAAGCAAACTATGTGAACAATCATGAATCCACACATCCCATGCCATGCTTCCAAACTTTACAAATTCTCCTTTGGCTAACCTATCAAGCCTTGTCCCGCTCGACTCTTACCTTTCTCACTCTCACTCTCTCTACAACAACTACCTTTGTAGCTACTTATATAGTAGCAAGCCCCACAAAACCACTAAGCGGTATTACATAAACCATGTGCTACCTAACCCACTGACCCCACATTTAATATTGGGCCTTTAATTGTTTTTCCCAATATTAAATAATTACATGAAGTATTATCACAATGTTACAATACAATTCATCAAGAATATTCCATGGGAATCTTTACATGTTGCACGTCCATCTAGGCACAACATTACATAATAAATAAAAATAATAAAATATAACAATATTATGCAATGTGTGCAACACCCATTACCTCAACAATCTCCCACTTGTTGTATACATTGCATAGGGTCAATCCGTAGCCACACAAATGAACAAGGGAACAATCCCTCCTAGCACATCTACCATCATGGATCAAAATACACCAAGTGCTCCATCCTGGTACTCGCAACAAAATCAAAGTATCCAATATCTCAAACATGAATGATCTCACCTCCTATTATGCCATTGCCATTGGACATACATAGAAGCCATCCAAAGAGAAAGCCACCCAATTTGTCACATTAGAAGATCATAAAATCCTGTACCAACTAAAATTCCAAGCACAAATAACCTGATCCAAAGGTAATCACATGTATCCGTAGTTGTCAAAATATCCACAGCTGAAATAACACCCACAACAAGTGCCAAACCCATCCAACTATCCATATCTCAAAAGTATAACAAGTGAATCTCATATCACCGACATATCCAATCTATAACTTGCAATCACAAGCCTCAAGCGCAATACCTACCACATATATACCAAGAAGCTCCCACTACAAAAGATAATGTCAAATCTATAACCAATCCACCTACAACATCTCAAAGAAGTGAATCCATGTAGTATCAAGGACATCCACAATACATAACTAATATCCTGCAAGAACAACTCTCGTAACAAGTCTCCAATGTTCTCCCAAGTTCTCTACAACCAACAAAGGAAAGAGATAAAGGAATAACCATGTCATCTCTCACATGACATACATGAGCACAAACTAGTGATCACAATCTCTAACCAATCTCAAATCCAATGTAAGAAAAAACTAAACATCTAGAAAGATAACCAAGACCAGACAAAACCATGCAAATCATAACTTGTATCATGTCCTTCTACACACACCTCTAGATGTAAACTATGCAAGTATGATCTCCTCCATAAAACCCCAACAAGAAGCCTCAACAACACTCAAACCATACCATATAACTAATCATGGATGTAAGCCTCTCACAAGAAGATCAAACTCATAAAACATTCCTAAATCAAGGAATAACCATTCCTAATCCAAGAAATATGCCCAATATAAAACCATCTCTCAAATGAACCCTCTAGAACTAACTCATGTACCATAGCTCAAGATCCATATCCATGAAAGACAAATATAATGCACTTGAGAAAAAATAATGGGCTATACCTCTCAAGTAGCAAATTGTCGAGTAGACCAAGAGTGGGGAATGAGAATGCTCATCAAGATACCCAAGTCTCCAACCAAGACTCATCTAAGAACAATCTCCTCTCAAGTCCATATTAGGTGACTGCCCCTCGGACTTCTTGTTGAAACCATCAACCATCCCAACAAATACTTTTCTAATCCAAGAGAAATTAGCATCACCACCGTCTCTAAGTATCCATGAGCACCTGTAACCAATCAATCCATGCCAACTCCAAATGCAACATAGCAATATCATGAAGTATCCAACTTATGATCAGTGTACTCAATACCAAGAAACTAAACCAAGATCAATGTCAAAGTTCCAACCATAGCCTTAGGAACATAAATATGACAACATGATTTAACCATCTCAACCAAAGAGATAACATGCTCTACATGAACATACCATAACATGTCACAACTCTAAATGTGTATCAAGAGTATCCCATGACATAATAATGAAACCATCCTCATACCAAGGATAACATGCCAAATAAAAGCATAAACCATACCTTTGTCAAGAACCCTGTGAGTCCTCAAGATGCAACCATCTCCATACACCATGAAGAAAACCATCTCCACATACCAGGAAGAACCATCTCCACATACCATGAAGATAACCAAGAACTCCATGAGTCCTCAAGATCTAACCATCTTCACACACCATGAAGATAACAAGTGCACCATGCAAATGTCAAAGACGCTTTTGCAGCAATAGGATCTAAGACAAACCTCCAACATTTGCAAACACTCAATAAATATATCAATGCCAACAACTCCCACTCAACCGTGGTACCAAGTCACCTATGGCATCATAAAATCCATCTCCTACTTGAAGATCCAAACCAAACCAGGAACTAATCTTGCATTGTCACCCCATCACTATCACAAGCTCCCACTAAACCATGTATCCAAGCTATCCATGATATAATGATAAAAAAAAATCCATCCTCTAACCATGAGAATAAACCAAGACATTAAACCATCAAAGAACTCAAAGTGCACATCATGAGCTCCTCAAATAGAAACAAAATAACCATGATCCTCAACCAAGAAGATATACCACCATAACCAAATAAAAAATCCAAGCTAATGAATATCAAGAATGTACCTATATATCCAATCATGTCATGCCAAAATCCATGACACCATGATCACATCCATGAATTGAGCATCTATCTTTCAAAGTGCCCAACTTGTTAGCATAAAATAGTCAACCACAATCCTTCACCATGACTATACCTGGTAACAACATCTCATCCCTTCTACATGAAGAAAAAATCATAAAATCATGTGACTTAGGGCATAGTCAACCCAAATCCAAGCCACCAATCTGAATATGCATCAATAATGAAAGATCAATGGGCAAAGACAACCCATAACCAAGCTATAAATGCAACTTGTAAGTATAGACCGCTTACAACACTACACAACTTGTAGATCCAACAAATCATCATACATATCCAAACTAAACACTGATAACCATATCATCATGAGACCAATCTAAAATATGAACTGAGTATACAATGACATCAAATCTTAAATCTCCAATGCCATAAACTCACAATGTTACCATAGTCAAAATATATCTATAAACTTTTTAGATTAATATATCAAAAAATAAATCATACCAATCCTACACCCAATCTAAACCAATGTGTAGAGCTCTCCAAGAGCTTTTTGTTGACTACTCGAAGTCCAAAATCTGATTCCGTATGCCAAAGTTATGCCCTAATCTGTGCTTAAAATAAATAACATCTAAATTTAGGGCTCTTGAAACTTAACAAAATCTCAATATCATAGAACCAAACCTATACCATGTTGTAGTGCTCTAAATTAGCTTTCCAACACCTATAAGAACTCTAAAATCTGATATTCTGAGAGAAAGTTATGGCCATTTTACTAAGACAGTCTTTTTACCATTTTTAGTGCGATTTTTCATTTTTTTTTTTTTTTTGTGACAAAAATTCCGACGGGATTAAATTTGATGGCCATCATGGGTTGAAATAAAAAAAACTCTTTCATTTCCTCTTAACATGGCCAAACTAGGGCATATTATATATCAAATTTTATGGAAATGTCGACCTGGATCCAATGGTGAGGTCTGTTTTTACCCAGGAGGTCATTTCTGCATGCTACCCCCCAAAACCCTCATTTTAAATGAAACATCCAAAAAATCATTTTGTCCAACAATTTCACATGCCCAAATCTTTTAACATCCCATCATAACAGCAAACCCAAAGCCCTCATATCTACAATAAAACATTCATATATCTTGCCCTTTCTTTTATCCTCTGATGCATTCCCATGGATTCAGTCTAGGGTTACAATAATAAAACCATAGCTCTGATACAACTTGTAAGGAAACTTGGAAATAAAGAATATAACCGTTTTCACATAACCCATAATAGATCTGAAATAAATACAGAATCAAAATCCACATGCAAGAGAATAGACAATATACCCACAAAATGTGATACAAGATATACCCTAGGAAACCCTCATCGAGGGAAAAACCTAGCCTCCAAAAGCATCCATCATCATGTATTATTCAGCAAAAAATACCATTGTCATACAACCATGGAAGCCTTCATGGCCATAGCCACAATCGAGCAAACTATGTGAACAAGTATGAATCCACGCATCCCATGCCATGCTTCCAACCTTCACAAATGCTCCTTTGGCTAACCTATCAAGCCTTGTCCCGTTCGACTCTTGCCTTTCTCACTCTCACTCTCTCTACAATAACTACCCTTGTGGCTACTTATATAGTAGCAAGTCCCACAAAACCACTAAGTGGTATTACATAAACCATGTGCTACCTAACCCACTGACCCCACATTTAATATTGGGCATTTAATTCTTTTTCCCAATATTAAATAATTACATGAAGTATTATCACAATGTTACAATACAACTCATCAAGAATATTCCATGGGAATCTTTACATGTTGTACGCCCATCTAGGCACAACATTACATAATAAATAAAAATAATATTATTACTCCACTTGATAATTCTCGTCCTTTTGACCCACAACCACGATCCACATGGTGGAATGATAATGCATATTATGAATACCATCAGAACAAGGGTCATAAAACAAATAACTATATTAAACTATGTCATAAGGTTCAGGACCTCATTGATGATGGTGAAATAGTTTTGGGTGGATATAACAAGAATTTGGATCACAAAGCTTTTAAGGAACCATTTCCACATTATGACAAGGGAGAAAGATCTAAATAGAAAAATAATAACAAGGTCAACTATACATATACCAATGATGATAACATAATCAATATTGTTAAACCTTTGGATTTTGAACATTGTGATGAACCTTTAGACTTTGAACATTATGATTTTATCATATATAAAGGAAACTATGTGTTTTGTGGAATAAAGTGAAGGAAACTTGAGGCTAGCCTATTGCAGCAAGAGTTCTGGCTGAAGCAGCCTATGTTTTTATGATTGGAGAAGTTGCACTACATCAAGGATGTTTTCTAGGATCAACTAATTGATCCCAAAAGTGATTGGGGTAAGTTGACTAAAGAAACTCTCATTTTAGGGCCTATTTGAGGAGGGTTTTGGGGTTTTCATAAAAAATAAAGTTAGACTGAAATTGATTGTAGAATCCTTTAATTAGGACCAAAAATAAACACTATCCAAGGTTTTTAATATTTCAGTTCAGTATTTATTTTACTTCTTTTGTAAAAGTGGTGATTTTTAAGCCTAAAAATGGGGTCATAGTGGTACAGAAAGGACACAGTCCAAAACAACCCACCCAATTCTTTGATATGTTATAGAGAAGAGAAATGGGTATTTGAAATGTAGTTTATTTTTCAATTTGTTTTAAAGTTTGCGAGGAAATGGAAAATAATAGTTTCAGTTGTATTAATTTGAGCAAAATTAGGCCTACAAGGAGCAATTTGAAGTTTGAAGACAAATCCACTACCTAGAAGCATAAAATCCATTGGAACACTTCAAATTAAGTACAAATAAGTGATTTAAATCATTTAGGGAATTTGATGAAGCTTTTGTTGGGTTTTGACCTCCTTGAGCCATTTAAGTGCTAGTAGAGAAATAAAGAAACTTGGAATATTTTGCATTTCCCTTTTATAAATTCTATTTCCATCATCTACCTCTACATAAGTTGGTATCAAAGCAACATCAAGTAGATCCTTAAGGAGGGATAAGAGGCAATTTGGAGATAATGCACCAAAGAACCAAATGGTAAGGGAGATACAAGAATTAAGGGTGACACTTGAACAAAAGGAAAACGAAAAGAGGGAACTACAAGAAAAAAAAGGAGAGGGAGGAGAGACATATGAGAAAGGAAAGACTTTACATTTTGGAGAGAATAAAAGCATTGGAAAAGGAGAGGAGAGAACCTAGAAAAAAAGAGGTTCATGAAGAAAAAAACGAAGAAGAAGAAGAACATCATGTAAGACAAGAACATAAGAGACATGGAGATGAAGATGATCCAAAGGGAAGGAGGTTTATGAGACTAATTAAGGAAGTAAAAGGTTATCCATATCAAACCGGGGCATCCAAACAAGGGTATTAAAATTTTCTAAAAAATTAAATTTTTTTCTAGCCCAGCCAACATTTCAAACATTAGATCAAACAAAACTAGGGTAACCAAGCAAAAACATTGCAACACCAATCAACAAAATCAACAACACATCAAACATCAAGTGATCAACAATCAGACAACATGACAATCGTGAAACATCAAAATATCATCAAACAAGCATTTAGTTATTAGAATTTGACCTAAAATCAAAGAGTCAAGACAGTCTTTGAACTAATATGCTTCACATATTAGCTCAAAGAGGGGCATTTGTAGACACCCAAAATTTGGCAAAGACCTAGATTATGCATTTTTGATCAATCAATGCAAATCATTGAGGAAATTAGAAGAACACAACAAACTTTCAAATAAAAAAAATCACATCAGGTCGTTAATCATCCATCAAATCAATAATACCTAAATCAACTTCAAAAAGAAGAGACAAACAATTCAAAATCATAAAATGAAATTCAAAAAGGGAGAAAGAAAAAGACAAACTTTTGAAAATAAATAGAACATTTATTAAATCAATAAAGTCATTTATCTTCACAAAAGTGAAAATCTCCCTTTTACATTTAAAAGATTTGGAAAAATCCTCATTTATCCTCAAAACCAAGTCTGTTGGACTCTTCTTGCTGGTCTCTTTTGAGAAATTTTCAATTTCACCTCCATCCACCAGTCAAAGGTAAAATCCTAATTCTTACCCCAACCCCTTCTAAAATCCTATAAATAGGAGGGAAATTCAAGAGCTAAAGGACCCAAGTTTTAGGCATCTGCACTATAGGCACATTTCGAGTTATCATTTTAGCATAGTCATTATCGCAAGGTCATATCATTTTGATAGCTTTTTAGCTCTCTTTTCATGTGCTTATTGCATATCCATTTAATAGCATTCTAAGAGTTGTTACTCACATAAAATTGACATTTTCATCTTAGATCTTGTATAATTTCTTGTAGATCTGCATCTTAAGCATACTCCCATTCCAGAACTGTCATTGAGATGTTGGTCTAAGAGCATTCTTAGTGATTGTAGTTAGGGAAACATGGGACATTCGTAGAGTTTACATTTTGACAATGATTTCTTGGGTTTAGTTAGTTCATTGTCATTTTATCTATCTTCTACATTAATGTCTCATGAATACGTGAATTCACTATGTACAAATTGGTACCCACCATTGGCCTTGAACTTAAAGCCTCTCTATTCTTCGATCTTTCTATCTAATCTTCCATTTTAATTGAAGATTTGTGTTTTTTGTTGGTTTCTTTTGTAGATTTGATTGGTTGTAGGTTCTACAACATTTCAAAAGCTTCATGACAATAACCTTGAACTCATAAAGACTTTCCAAAATGCATAGAGGCCGGATCTACAATTTTCTAATGCTACAACACTTCTGAGCTCTATTTTAATGCTTCCAAGCAATCTTTTAACACATTTGAAGCATTTTGTAATGCTTTTGTAGCTTTCTATATGCATTTGATTATTTTTATAGTGCATTTTCTCATTCTTATACTGCATATGATTATTCTTATAGTGCATTTACTTATTCTTATAGTGCATTTGAAGATTCTTATAGTGCATTTACAACTTTCTTTGACACATATTCTATTTTTAGTCATACATCTGATCCAAGCTATTAACCTTCACATCTAATGTTTAGATCTAGTTTATGATTTTTTTGCAGACCTCATCTAAGTTGATAAGAACTCTCAAGCTGCTAGCAATGTGAGAGAGGAGTGAAGAGTCAAAAATGTGCCTAGCCTTTGCTAGCATAGAACGAGGTAAGTGGACCTCAACCCTTTTCAATTCAAAGTGCAGCATTTCCAAGTTCAAAACCTAGTTTAATAGAAAATTTTTATCTTGCTGACCTAAATGGGAGTAGGCCTATGCTCTCAACTCTTTTGAGTTGATCAGAACACCTAACCTTATGTAAAGATTAGTTACAATCAAATGAGGAAAGAACCCACACATAGCCTAACTAAGAGCCCCCTTTTTCTTCTGTAGTATAAGGGCTAGTAATTGAACAAGGGTGCCTATTATGTTTGGGAGGTCAGGATAGTAGGGATATTCTCTCACTCTCCTAGAGTGATCAAATTCCTAGACCTGTTTGTGATTTCCATTTTCCTACTTTCTACTAAGTAGGATTACTTAGCCATAGAAAGGATACCTCTCGAGTTGCCTTAGCAGGGCCGGTGAGAGGGAATGCCTTCCAATCTTGCATTCCTAATCAAATGCAAGCCACCAATGTTTGGAACATAGCCTTCCTCTAGTAGTATCATAAGAGATTGTGCCATTAACCTCCTTAGCATTGGTGGGAAGCTCTTTGTCACAGGAGAGGTAAATATGAACATTGTTGGTTAAAAACTAAAACCTACTAGTCACCAGCTCTAGACAACCTTGCTAGGAAGCCCTTGTCTTTCATTTTCTAGGTGTGTGTGGTTTTATATTTTATTGTGGTTTCTACTATTATTGTGCTTGGATGTGCTTTAAAACTTAATAACAAATTCTAGTTAGGGTCACAATCCTTCCAAAAGACATAACTATAAATCGATACGAGAAACCAAGTCTAGAACAAGAACGCTACTGAAAGACCCTAAAATAGCACATTTTCTACCTAAAACATCAAATTAGGCCCATTTTGTAACACATATAACCTTTGTTATAGAATATTTGAATTTAAAGCAATGCATATGATTGGAAAATAGTGCATTTGAGCATTTAAATACCAAATATAACCAGTAAAATAATGCATTTGAGAAATCCTGTAGTGCATCTAAGGAGAAACCTAAATTAGAGGCTCTTTGCGTACATGACACTTACAAACAAACAATAGATTTGGATACCCTTTTTACTCATTGATATTTTCCAAGATTGAGAAATTCTATAATTTACCAAAATCATTTTTGAAACAAGAAAAGCTACAAACATCATTATTGCTTCAGTTCGCATACCAAGCCAAAAACATCTGGAGACATGCATCCATTCCCTACCTAACTTCATGAAAGTTAATTTACCCTATCAACATTGTCAAACACCTTGTCCAAATTAGCTTGTTATTCCAAACAAATTAGAGTCAACATAAACCCTCATATTGCAAAAATGCATAAGAGTTAGAGGAATCTTATCCACATCTCATGCCATTGCATACAACTAGTGTGATCATGAAACCAAAATGATCACCTATATGGGTGAGTGCTAGAATTTCTAGCAGAACCATCAAACACACAAAACCTCTAGATCTTATTGAACCAGTCACACCAATGAATTGTTCACCAAACATAGTTACCCATGAGTCACCCTTGTTCAACTAAAATTTAGAACCCTTTTTCGAAATGGGTTCATCCAACATGTGGGATGAAAAGAGCATCGAAAATAAAATTGAAGATTTTCAGAAAAATCTTGAACTTGTCGATATCATTGACAAGATACTTGAGAAACACAAAGAACATTACATACTAGCATAAGCACAATAAGGTGTGAAACTATCATCTGACTTTGATGTGACCAACCTAAAATGAGATGAAGAAGAGTCACCCTTAGACATTGTCACACAAAAATTACAAGACCTACAATTGGAGATGGAAAGGATGAAGTGAGGAAAAATACAACTTGTAGAATTTAGCCTCAAAAAGGTGTGTCCTCTTCCATTTGATAAAAGTATTACTTTCAAACCTTTCCTTTAGAATGTGAAAATACCAAAATATGACAAATATTTTGGTACATCAGATCCACAAGATCATCTTAGACAATTCTATACCCTAAATATGGAGTTTTTCCATGATACAACATACCTCATGCATTTGTTTCCTAGGAGCCTCGAAGGGCAGGACATGGAGTGGTTCTCCAAGCTACCCTCTAACATTAAGACCTTTGATCAATTGGCTTCTCTTTTTACCACTCAATATTCTTATAATATTGAAAGGGAGGTTAGAATGATTGATTTGTGTAACACGAAATAACTTCTTGGAGAATTGTTCAAAGTCTTCCTACAAAGGTGGAGACACATGTTTGCCAAATATCATAGAGACATTTCAGACAAAGAGAAGACTGGCATCTTTATCAATAGTCTCTCAAAACCCATGAAATACTAGATCCAACTCCAAGGGCCCAAAGACTTTAAGACCACCCTAGAGAATGCAGCCAAAGTAGAAGAAACCTTGATCAATAATGACATTATTAAATTATCAAAATATGGTAAAGGTTTTTCAAAAAATTCCACATAGACTCATAACTCCTTTGATCAGACCATAGATTAAAAAAAAAAGTCATGGTGAAGAAACAACAACAATAACACTATCAATGATGGGGTGGTTGAAGCTAACCACATTAAATCACAAATCCAACCCCATCCAAATAAACCGTATCCTACCGTCAACAATACCAATCCAAATACAGTTGGACAAGATAATGCTTGTCCATTTTACTAACATAACACAACAACTCCTTTGATTTCTAATCAACAAGTTGCTTGTAATCAAGCCCCTCCCTTGATAAGATACCAGTCTTCTATCATTCCCAAAGAGTATACACCTATTGGGGTATCCTATGAGAGTGCTTTACAAATGCTTTTGGCCAATGAACTCATCATACTTCCTGAGGCCAAATCCTATGAACTATAAGTCAATCTGAAGTGGTGGAATGAAAAACATCGTTGTGCCTACCACCAAAATAGAGGGCACTTAATGAACAACTATTTCATCCTTAAGGGAGCAATACAATAATTAATCAATGATGGAACTATTGAGGTGAACAACCTTAGCAAAAATGAGGACCACATGACATTCAAGAACCCTTATATGAGCCAAAAAAATGGTGAATCCTCCAAAACACATCCAAATGCACCTCCTCACGATAAGGTTAATTACACACATCACTATGATAACACCATCAACATGATCTCCACATTTGATGATGCCATAAATATCATCATAATTAAGGATAAATATAAGAAACAATTATCAAATGTAGTCACTTGAGGTCAAGCCTCTAAAATCACTTTACCAGGACCTGTGACAAGTTTTGATTAGGTAACTACAAGTTCCTTCTTACCTAAATATAACTTGGTCAACCAATTACTTAAGACTCCCGCTTATATCTCCATTTTTGAGTTGTTGTAAATTTCCCTGGAGCATAAAGAAATCCTAACCAAAGCTCTAGTGCCAAATGACCTGGATGTGAGTAGATTTCAAAACATGGTTAGCAATCTTGTTTCCCCCCACTTTGTATCTTTTTCCACTCAAGAAGACACGCCAACCCTTCATCCCCAAAACTCATTGTTGCACATTGAAGTGTTCATACATATAAATAGAGTTAAAAGAGCCTTGGTTGATGGCAAAGCATGACTAAACATTTATACAATAAATTTAGTAAAAGCCTTAGGGAATATAGAAAAGGCCATTGACCCCAAAAGGAAAATCACCATTAAAGCTTATGATGATGAGGAGAGATCCTCCAAAGACATGGTTATTCTACTGATCAAGGTAGGCCCAATTGTGAAAGAAACTATTTGTCAAGTCTTGGACCTACAATTAACTTACAATATCCTATTGGGGAGATCGTGGATTCATGAAATGCAAGCCATTCCCTCCACTTACCATCAATGTCTTAAATTTCCATACATGGGTCAAGAGTTGACCATGCCTATGGACCAAAACTTTGTACAATATTGCAACTCCCTTGTTCCTCATAATAGGGATGAAACTGACACCTTGACAGATGACATCAGTTGGTCCACATCAATAGACACTCCATGTTCTACCAGTCAAAATAATGACCACTCATCCACATTGACTAAGGGTAAAGAGAAAATGGGTTGTTCAAATTCTTCCATTCCTTCACCTTCATCATCCAAAGATCCCAAACAATCACATTATGATGAAATGGATAGATTAATGAAAGAGTTTGATAGGAAGTGTAAACTACAATGCAAAGGGGTAGGTGAGTACTTGATCTCCTTATTTGATCCCCCACTTTCTCCAAAATCTCACAAAAAACCATCGTCCACCACTAGACCTTACCACCCACATTTTGTCAAAGCAAGTGGATTACCTCCAAGCTTGGTAGAAGAAATCAATGAACAAAATATTGACATCTCCCCTCACCTCCATGGAAAAGGGTTTGATTTGATGAAAAAGATGAGATATATCGGAGATGGTCCCTTAGGGAAGGGAAAAGGCATCGTCGAACCCCAATTGCACAATTCTAGTCTAATAGATCCAAAATAGAGGTATGGTACAATTAACAAGACAATGCACAGATCACTCTTGAGTCTCGTCCCAAGCATAGTGATTCTTCCTCTTCCACTTTGTCATGGGTGCCTAAAGAAAGGGATGGTAGTACCAAGAAAGTAGCTAAGATTATAAATGAAAATCTATCCCTCCCAAGCTTGAATCATACAAGAGAACCACTCATGGATGCCTCTAATAATGAAGATGATGATGAGTCCACTAAGTGGGAATTCAAATCATTATCTAAAGAGTCCATCCATAAAAAAGAATGTGATGTTGTTCACATTCCTAAATCCAATAGTTTCACTACACAAGGATCAACCTCTCTTCAGAAAACTTTCTTTTTTGACTTCTTTCCAATAGAAGTCAAAGATGACTACTATAAGTCACTCGCTAGCTCTACTTTTCCTAACACTTTAGAGGAAGCACATGTTATAGACCTAACTGACATAACGTATGAACCATATAACAAGATCATGACTTTGAACCCTGCCAAACCTTATCCATATCACAAATCACTCTCCTTAGTCCATCTTGAGCTCATTAGCTAGAATACTATCGATCCTCACCATATCCCCAATTTTGACACTGACCATGATGGTTTCATTTACCTTAATGTGGTTGAACCATCTCATCCATGAAGAACATAAGAAATAAACATAGTCGGGTCTGATATCAATCATCCTAGTCATACTAGAATAGGTCCAGTAGTTCATAGCCTTGATGATCACTACCAAGTTGTAGTTGATCTTGAGAAAAAATAGAAAAAAATAGAAATGATGCATCCCAAGGTGAAACCCAATTGTGGCATCCATGGATGAGATGATTTCTACCTTACCCAAGCACTCAGAGGAACGATCATCTATCTTGATTGAACCAACATAAAAGGTCAACATTGGTACAGAGTAGGAACCAAAAATCATCCATTTGACATAATCTTTTAGACATAGAAGAAAGAAGTCCATTCATCTACTTCTTGAAAGAGAGGCAAATAAAATTTGCATGGTCTTATGCAAATATGCCAGGATTAGACCCAACTCTAATCCTCCATCACCTCAACATTTCTCCATAGGTCAAACCGGTTAAGCAAAAACTTAGGAAAATGCATCCCCACATAGCTCTACTAGTCAAAGCAGAATTAGAGAAATTGATCAGCACCAACTTCATCCATCCCTTAGCGTATGTGTCATGGATATCAAACATTATGCCAATATCAAAGAAAGATGGTAGCATATGCATTTGCATTGATTTTTGAGATGTAAACAAAGCATGTCCTAAAGATGATTTCCCTCTTCCCAACATTGACACCATTGTAGATTTGATAGCGAGCCATTCCATGTTTTCACTCATGGATGGATTTTTAGGATATAATTAGATTAGGATAGTACCAGAAGACCAAGAGAAAAAAACCTTTACTTGTGTGTGGGGCACATTGTTTTGGAATGTAATGCCTTTTGGGCTAAAGAATGAAGGGGCCACCTATTAGCAGGCCATGACCACTATCTTTCATGACATGATGCACATCTTTATGGAAGATTATGTAGATGATATCCTTTCCAACTATCATACTTGAGAAGAATATCTCCCCATCCTAGACAAGATATTTACCCACTTCGAAGCATTCAAAGTTAGGCTAAATCCAAAGAAATTTTCTTTTGGCATCAAATCTAGCAAGCTTTTAGGATACATTGTCTTGGCTAATGGGATGGAAATTGATCCTGAAAAGGTACAAGAAATAGTCAACATGAACCTATGAAGAATCCAAGTCAGCTACATTCTCTTCAAGGTAGACTTCAATCAATCCATCATTTCATTTCCCAGTTAACAAAAAAGTGTATGCCTTTCACCCACTTACTACACAAGGACATAATTTTTAAATGGGATGATCAGTGTCAGAAGGCCTTTAATTTACTTAAAAATTACTTCATGAATTTGCTCATGTTGGTGCCTCCAGTTTCATACAAACTATTGTTGTTGTACATTTCCTTGATCGATAAGTCTATTGGAGCTCTCTTGGAACAAGAAACTGATTAGGGCAAAGAAAGGGCCATCTACTACATCAATCACACCCTAGTCAACTATGAGCTCAATTATATCTTTATTGAAAAGGCTTGTTTAGCCGTAGTTTTTGCTTCCCAAAAGCTATGCCATTATCTCTTGACACATAAAGTAAAACTCATCTCCAAGATTGATCCCTTCAAGTATCTTCTCAAGAAAACAACATTAACAGACAGATTGGCCAAGTAGGTGATGATCCTAAGTGAGTTTGATATTGAATATGTCAATAGGAAAGCCATAAAAGGACATGCCATTGTTGACCAATTGGCAGATGGGCCCATAGAAAGCTCAAATCCTACCTTAGCTAATTTTAAGCTCAAATCCTACCTTAGCTGATTTTCTAGATATGCACATTCTTCAAATTGAGCCAGTAACTTGGAAGTTCTACTTTGATGGTTCTTATACACACCATGGTTCAGGCACGAGTATTTTGTTCATTATGCCCCTGGGCATTACCATCCATAAGTCCTACAAGCTACTTTTTCCTTGCACAAACAACATGGTAGAGTATGAAGCCTAGGTCTTAGGCCTTAAACTAGCCTTAGAATGGAAATTAACAGTGCTAGAAGTTTATGGAGACTCTCAATTGATCATCAATCAAGTCATTGACACATACTAGAGCAAGGATGAAAATTTATTGTTTTGCATGTTAGGATTAAACCATAGATAGAAATAACAATTACATGCATATGTAACCAATAACAAAAAATAATATATCACATAGAAACAAACACAAGACACCAAGATTTAACATGGTTCACCCAATTCCTGGGCTACGTCCACCAAACAACAACTCCAATATTATTATGATCCAGTGATTACAACCTGATTACAATCCATAATACCTTATAGCTCAATACTGCTACAAGAACCAATTTTGCATCACAACTATATAAAAATCCCTAACCCTAAGCTCTTTTATACAAGTATTTTTACTGCTTTATTGTTATAATTAATAACTACATGTCGGCCCAAAATCTCAATAAAATAGGGCCCAAATTTTTTTCCAGGGTGATGCCCTAAGCCCTAAAGAATTTATGAAGTATGTACAGTACTTTCTTGATTAGTCATCACAAAGTAACATTACAAACAAATGGTTGATACACTTAAGGCATGTTTTGTTCATATCACTTTTAAACAAATTTCTAGAGAAAAGAATAGAGCTGCAGACGCCATGGCCACCTTGGCCTCCTTACTTCAGTCACCTAACCAACATGAGTGGTATGAGTTCTTAGTAGAAGAGGTGGTTCAACCTATGTTTACTCAACCTGACTTTGCCATTATTTTCCATTTAGATTCTCTCAATTACCTCTGGTATAACTCTATCATCACCTACCTGCATGATAATAGCACCCCTTTTGATCTCTCACAAAACTAAAGACATAATTTCATTTGACAGACCTCACGCTACACTTTGGTGGCTAATATGTTGTTTAGGAAGGGTCTTGATGGTGTAGAACCAGAATCAGTATGCAAAGAACATTAACAAATAAAGTAAACATTCACAAACCAAAAACTAAATTCACATATATGCTTAGACTAAGAAAGAAAATAAGAAGTGCAAACCTCACGAGAGAAAACACTCCATGCTTTCTTGATTCTGTAGATGTGTCCTTTTGCTGTGGATGTATGCTCAAGATGCTCAAAAGTTGCTTCAATGGAGATGGGTAATGGCAAATTGGTAGCTTTGTGAGCTCTCAATTTGGCATTATAAGGCTATGGTTGATGGCTTTGGTTCTCAAAATAACATGGTAACTTTAGCTCAAAGATTGTTGATGAAATGGCTTGGGATGGGATTCAATTTATAGGCTAAGGGGTAGAGGGATGGAGGGCTTAGATGCAAGGATGGATGAAGGCTTAAGGAGGGCTAAGATGCACTCAAAGGGGAGCACATGGATTGTGCTTGTTTAGCACCAATGGGAAGGTGACACTTGTCACAAGGAGGATGAGTGTGAGAGGGTAGGGTTAAGGGTTGGTTAAGGGCATGATGAGTGGGGTTGAGTATGTAAGAGGGATGTAAGAGGAATGAGTGTGGAAGAGGGAAGAGTGTGGAAGATGGGTGTAAGAGTCATGAGTGGGCTTGTAAGAGTCTTTATGTTTTGTAAGAGCACTCATGACTTAGTGGTTGGGTTTTTTTGAGGGGAGACTTTGGTTTGGATTGGGGTTGAGTATGTAAGAGGGATGTAAGAGGAATGAGTGTGGAAGAGGGAAGAGTGTGGAAGATGGGTGTAAGAGTCATGAGTGGGCTTGTAAGAGTCTTTATGTTTTGTAAGAGCACTCATGACTTAGTGGTTGGGTTTTTTTGAGGGGAGACTTTGGTTTGGATTAGGAAAGTCTTAAACTTGTTTAAGGAATGTGACAACATTAGGGGGTGGATTAGGCTTGGGTTTAGGATTAGATTAGGGATGTTAGAGATGTGCAAGTGGATGGCATTAATGAGGGTGGGTGAGTTAGTGGCTAAGCTTGGTTAGTATGGGTGGATGGGGTGGATTAGGCTAAATGGAGGATTAGAGATAGGTTAGGGTTTTTTTGAATTTGAGGATTTCATTTATCAAATAGATTTATTTAATAAATGGGGATTTTTGGAATTAGATAGGAGAAAAGGATTTAATTGATAAATAATAGATTATTTGATTTATCAATTAGGACTATAGATGATTAATTAAATTAATCAACTAGGGGATGACAAAGGATTAATTAAATAAGAATTTAATTAATGATGCCTTTAGAGATGGCTAAATTAGATTACCAAAGTAGTGTAATCAAATTTAGGTGTCTACAGATGGTACTTTGTTTAGATGTCTTGAAAAGGACAAGTTGAGAGTCACTCTACAAGAAGTCCATGTAGGGTTCTATGGGTCACACTCTAGTGGATTTACACTAGCAAATAAGATCCTTAGGATTGGTTATTTTTGGCCAACCATGGAAAAGGATTCTATCGACTATGTTAAGACTTGCAAAAAATGTCAAATCCATGGTAACCTTGTTCATGCACTAGCCTAAGAGCTTAAACCTTTGGCCATACCATGGCCTTTTTATCAATTGGGTTTTGATCTATTTGGAGCCACCCACCCACCCTCCTTCAGTGGACACAAATGGATTATCATTGCAACAGAATACTTCACCAAGTAGGTTGAAGTGGCGCTACTAGCCAACTCTATAGGAAAACAAATCTCTTCCTTCATTCTAAACCATATCATTTTTTGGTTTTTCATACCTCATGCCATTCTCGTTGACAACACCTTGTAAATTATGAATCAAATAATTGACGGATTATGTGATGAATTTCAAATTATACACCACTCCTCATCAATTTATTATCCCTAAGGCAATGACCAAGTAGAGGCCACCAACAAGACCATTATCAACATTCTCAAAAAAACTATAAATGATATTGGTAGAGATTGGCATTTATAGCTGAACCCCATCTTTTGGGCCTATAGGATGAGTGTTAGGACATCTATAGGTGTAATACCCTTCTCCTTGGTTTATGGTTGTGAAGCCATTCTTCCTTTAGAGGTTGAGATCCCATCCTTGAGAGTTACTCTTCATGACGTCCTATTAGATGAGAACTACAGAGTGGCATGTCTATAGCAGCTAGAATTTTTAGAAGAACATCAATGAACAACGCATGACCACCTCAAAGTGTATCATAATAGGCTATTGAGACATTACAATGAAAATGTCAAACCCCATGTCTTTCAGGTTGGTGACCTAGTGCTCTGAGAAAACCCTAAGAACCAAGCTGCCAGGGAAAAGAAAGGAAAATGGGAGGCCAATTGGATTGATCCCTACATTATCACATAATCTTTTGGGACTGGTACTTATAGACTTTTAGATTGTGATGGCACAGACCTAGCAGAGCCCATCAACAACATTCATCTCAAAATATTTTATGTCTAAAGCTTTGAGGAAACACCTCATCGCCAAAAATACCAAAAAATTTAAAAAACCAGAAAACATCCAAAAAAAAAAAAATAAAAACAAAAATTGGTACAAGAGATAGATGAGAAATGCCACCTTTGGTTTAAAAAGGGGCAAGAGATAACACCTTTTGACTTCCCTAAACAACACAAACCCTTCAATGCAAAAAGACAATCAAGGTAGGACTCAAGAAACTTCCTCTGAGATAAATTTTGCTTGTTTATGGCTTACCTAGCATAGTTGAATTAATTTCACACATACCAAATTGAGAAACACTTATGGGTTACAGTTTAGTGGTTTCTTAGCATCAGACATAGTTCATAGTAGCAAAGACAATTAGTATAACAACATCAATGTGAAGAAGAACAACTCAAAAGAAACATGGAGTCAGATTGTGTATTGAGATACCATAGACATGAATTACAGGAAAACCAATGCACATCTCAACTATTCATCATGGCCAAAAATTCCCAATCTCCATTTTCGCTTTTAGTCAATCCATTTGATGTCCCAAAGATCCTTTTGCCTCCATCATCTCCAATATAGCTTCCTCAGCCCGTGCTTAGCCCTTTTGGCCCATTTGGTCTCCTTGACTCTCTAGGTACCTCCACGTAGCCCTGGCTATTTCCCTATTCCAACAAATCTCACTCACATCCTCCTTTCACTCCGACTAGTTCCAAAAATTGTCAAAAATTATCAAAAAAAATTCAAAAATTGTCAAAAATTATCAAAAACATTGAAAAAATGTCAACCATTATCAAAAACATTGAAAATTTATCAAAAACATCGAAAAAATGTCAAAAATTATGAAAAACATTAGAAAATTTGTTAAAAAAATAAAAAATAAAAATTTGACAACCCAAATTTCCTGTCAAACATGGTTCACTTCAACTCAAATGGGCTATTTTAATTATGCATAATGTATTGATGTATTTTTAAAACTGATGATCCATTGATTTCAAGTTGAACTGGTGTCCATCTATAATTGCTGCTCCTTCGAGACATGTATGCGTACCTCAATCGATTTTATATGAAATCAATGGTGAGGCCCATTATATTGAAAAATATTTAAATATTTTAGGGTATGTTTTATAGTTCCATTACCTATGGCCAAACAATAAAGCGTACCTCAAAGGGGTTAAGAAGTAGCGTAGTCATGTTCTGAAACATCTTGCTGGGCTTTGCAAAACCTGGCACCATGCGAATAGTAAAAGAGGCTTTAGTAGAGTCCCTCTTCTTTCCTCCATCCAAGAACAACAATTCTCAATAGATTATTAGTCTTATTTATGTTGCAGTGGCCATGATTGATCTAGGCCCCTTCAACAAATATATCAATGGTATCCCAAAAGACCTAGATATTCATCAGACTCTTTCATCATCCCCTAACAGGGGACACAAAATTAGTAAGCATAAGTTTGAGAGATCATCACGATCTCCTTGCCTTTTTTTACCTCTCAAGTGCCTTTTCAAGTCCCCCAAACATCTTTTTCAGCCCAAATGCCTTTTTTTTTTTTTTTCAAAAGAGGGGTAAATGCTTTGACCAAGAGCTATGAACTAGTGAGGCCACAAATGGGGGACCTCATCCCCATGAGATTTGAACCTTGATGGAAAAGATAACAACACAACAACTTAACCATCACAACATGCCACTATTGGCTTCGGCCCAAATGCCTTTTTCAAGGCCCTCAAGCACATTTTTATGCCCAAATGCCTTTTTAGGCCCCCAAATACCTTTTTCAAGGCCCTCAAGCACCTTTTTAGGCCCAAATGCCTTTTTCAAGGTCCCCAAGCACCTTTTTAGGCCCCCGAAGCACCTTTTTAGGCCCTCAAATGCCTTTTATGCCTAAAGAACCTTTTTCAAGGTCCCAAAAGTGTCATTTTCGGCCATCAAAGTCTTTGATGGGCCTAAACACCTTTTTCATTGGCCCCATGAGCATTCATCTCAACACACACCTAGAGAAAATTTGACTTTTGACTCCCACTGATACAAAAGTTTGTCCTCACCTTTTGTGAAGAGCCTGCATTGATATTTAGTTGCCAATGATATTTAGATGTCCTACTCTGATATGCTCCATTATTCATGTTTTCAAGGCTATTGATCAACTTCCAAATATTTGCCAAAATTCCAAAACCATTAAAATATTCCCATAAAACTCCCAAAACCATCCAAATATTTGCCAAGATCCCAAAAACATCCATATATTTACCAAAATTTCCAAAAAAAATCCACATATTTCTGAAAATGCTAAAAATATCCAAATATATTTCAAAAAAAAACAAAAACAACCACGACATCATTTATGGATTAACAACATGGAAATCACCCTTTGCTTGCCACATAGAAAAACATGACTTTTATTTTATTATGATGATATTACAACATTACATTCAAATAGCATTTGGTAGATCATTTATTTTGGCCTCCTTGGAGGAGGTGGCAAGATAGGGTGTCCAATCAATGGCATTTCTTCAGACCTAGCTCCAGAAGAAGAAGCCCTTGGTGTCAATCCTCTATGTACCCACACTACATCAATGGGAATCATAAATCTACTATTGCGTAATTGTACATTTAATAGTTGTGTAAATTACCTATCCACAAACTACGTCTCTCATCACTTCTCATTTAGAAACACCTATTGATAACATTCCATATAATATGCAACTTCATGATGTACCTTCACTGTCCATTGCATATCCACGAATGCTTTCTACACCAAATTTTTTATCCCTAGTATAGTGATCATTCATTGGGCCACATCCCACTCTTGCTGCATTTGATCATTCACCATTTGCCAATGCTCTACATTTGCTTTTGCCTCGCCCAACTACTGCTACAATTGTCTCACCTTGGATTCACTCAATGCTAACCACTCCTATAGTTTCAATGCTAGGGAGTTTGATTTTGCAATTGCCTTCCTAAATGACTCAATCTATGACTATAGTAAAACCAACTCATTTTGCACACTCTCCAAGCCCACTTGTGACATATTCAGAGATTCTTGCAACCTTTGCACTTGCGATCGCTTTGCCTGCATCCCCACATCGTTTCCCTCCACTCATGATTGCTCCACTAACAGTTATATTTCTAATGATTTTACCCACACCCATTCCATATTCACCACTACTTGGAGTCGGCTTGTGTCCATTTACACTCCATCTTCCCCCACCTTCTTCATCAACCCCAACAAAAATGCAACTTCATGTTTCACATTTTCTACCTGGAGTCTCTTTGTAACCAACATTCTTTGTAATTCTTCTATGCCACTTGATGATTGACCTCCACCTCTAGCCTATAACCATGGCTCCTCTGCATTCACATCGCTTGCTTCTCCTTCCATGGACCCTTGTCTTGGAATCCTAAGACTAGTCAATTGACGTGCTCCACTCATCACCTCACCTGCACTAACATCTTCCACCTCCTTGAGGGCCCATTTGGCTTCGAGAATAGGAATAGGGGAATAGGAATAGCTATTCTGGAATAGAAAATGGGGCTACATGTATTCCTATTCTATGTTTGGTTCAACCAATATTTGATGGGGAATTTGCGGACCCCAAAATTTATGTTTTCTAAAATAAATAAACCTGGAATAGGAATACATATTCCAATAATACCTATTTGGGTGGAATTGCAAAACTCCATTTTTGAGTTAGAATTGGAATATGTATTTCTATTTTACTTCGTATATCAATTCTGATTTGGTGCATCCAAACAAAGAATTCAAAATTTTAAGAATTTATATATGCCTATTTTGCTTGTATTCCCATTGCCAAATAGGGCCTCAGAGCTTTTCCCATAGAATTTTTAGGACATTTTATCTCCCTTGCTTCCTCTACTACCTATGACATGCTCTTCATCATCCTAGGTGGACTATTCTTTGCCTGCATCATTGGTTCATCATCTAATACCACCTACAATGCCTGATGTAGCATAGTCCCTAACAACATCATTAACACTGACAAGGGTGTTTCTTCTACCCTAACCCCTGTATCCATAGGTTGTCTTGGCCGCTGTCCTGCATGACTTGATTCACCCTGTTCCTAAAATAATGCATGAAACCAGTCCCCCAGAGGTCCATCAAATTTGCTTTGCTCTTTGTCCTTTCCTAATCCACCTCCCTTGGCTAGCATCACCCTCTTGTTGTGACTGATCTAGTGAGCTTGACATGCTTTCACTTGCACACTTCCTCAAACTTCCCAATAAACCTAAATGCCAAGTTATGATCTTCACCTTGCTTCATTTCATCTCCATGCTATTAGCCTATTTATGGCTGTTGCTAGCCCAAACTCATCCTTTACTGGCCTTACCACATGTCTACCCTCTAGATCCTACCATACTAGTACTAGGTATACTTGAAACTCAGCTCTCCCACTCAGACACCCTAATTCATGCCGATGCCTATCGCCAGACTTAATTTGCTGCTAAATTGCCACTAACACATCTCATGCTTTGTTACTAGACTTGTACAATAGTTTCTTCTAGGAAGAATTAAACAAACTTGACACTATTACACACAAGTGTTAGCACTCCTGGTCTGTAAATAATGGGTTTTTCTACTATTATGCACTTCTAGTACCTTGATGATGTACTTGACTAAAGGTACCAAGATGGAGTCATGATATTTTATTTGCCTTTGGTTTCTCACTGTTCAACTCCAATGACCCTATGATTTCATGCATTATTGGTGTCCACTTGTAAGTGCCTCCTCTCGTTTGGAAGGCTATGTGTACCTCGACCAATTTTGCATGATATCCTAGGTGAGGTCTTTTATTTTACATGTGACTGTTTGTGTGCATGTTTTTATTTCCTATAGCTATGACTTTATTTTTAGTAGTTGTAATATTTTTCATGTACATTGTCTATGTTTGTTAGTACTTCTCAATGTGACACAGTATTCATATCATCATAGCTGGGCTAGCGGTGTTTGTACTTGGTCACTTTGTATTTAACACTATGATGAGAGTTAATTTGCATCTCTTTACAATAAAGTGACAATTAGTTGCATTCATTTAGTTTGAATTTTCATCTTGGGTACCTTAAAAACACACGGTTGGAACATAAATCAGGGTAACACAGACATAGTCTCAACAACAATGATCAACAAAAAAGGTTAAGCAATTCATGTAAGGCTATCCAACAACAAGTTGAAAACCAAACATCCTTGTGCATGGTTAATACTCTACTATTGTGGAATTGGTCTCATCGTAAGACTACCACCTTACATCACACTTCATTCTCCCCTATCATATATTCCACCTATTACATTATGTGGCTTTTGAATCTCAAATAATTATGGCCACTCATTCCTTAAACCATTCATCACATTTTATGCATTCACTTCGTCATCTATTCTTAAGGAGGCCTCAAGTTTCATTTCATGATTTTTGAATCTCAAAGGTTGAGTCACCTCCCATGTCTTTTCATTTCTAGCACATTACATTTCATCCCATTTCACTTCGTATTATTTCATCACATTTCATTACATCAAAATTTCATTACATTTCATATTATTACATCACATTGCATTACATTACATTTCATCTCACATTCATTACATTTCATCCCATTTTCATTTCATTTCATTTCATTTCATTTCATTTCATTACATTTCTTTACATATCACATTCCCATTTCATTCCATTTTATCATAATTCATTCCATTACAATTTATCACATTTCCATTTCATTTCATTACCATTTCATTTATCATACCACATTTTCATTACCTTGTCATTACATATTACATTCTCATTTCATTACTATTTCATTCCATTATATTTTATCACATTTTCCTCATCATTTCATCTCATTCCATTTTATCCTTACCTTACTATTTCATTCATTACATTCCATTTTCTTACATCTTATTGCATTACATCAGATTTCATCTCATTTCGTTTCATATTATTTCATCACATTTCATTACATCAAAATTTCCTTACACTTCATTTCCTTGCATCAAATTTTATTTTATTACATTACATTTCACTTCATTTCATTTACACATATTTCATTACATTCATACTATTCCATTACATTTTCATTCATTACATTTTCTCTCATTCATACATCTCGTTACTTAATGTTTCCTTCACACATCACATTTCACTCATAGATGCCATTTAAATCACTTCATTTGCTATCCACATATCATGCTACTCTATGTACAGTATTAATCATCCACAAATACATCAACATCTACAACTATTCTATCAATTAAACCATACCATCACATGCATAACATGAGTCCATGATATAACTTGCACACAAATCAAAACATCAACAAGTTTGAATATCTCATAAATCAAAAGATCAAACAATATATCAAAAGGATTGCATCAACATGAATATAAGATGGACTACATCAACATAAACATCCAAATGATAACATCACATGAACATAACAAGATCACAAAGTATATCCACATGAACATCAAAAGGTCACCAAATACATCGACATGAATATCCAATGGTCCTCATCAATAAAAAAACACATGATAAGTACTGCAAGGATAAATGATATACAATCATCCCTGTGTCTCATTGCCTACATCACCCATATGTGGCTGATTCGAAGGTCCCTACACACTGGGGACACTCCTATCATCTTGAGGAGCCTGCTCAATCACATCTGTCCTCATTGTAATATGTGTGGCTATGGCCACCTAATTGGTCATAGCCCCATTGATCCTTAGTGGAAGTTGTGGCAGTGATTGCCTCAGTGTCATCACCACTATAAAATCTTGTAGCATACTCATCAACTCACCCATTCGAGCCTCCATGGCACTCATCTAAGCCTTTAAATTAGTGGATCCTCCTGGCCTCTCTGGTGGTGGCTGTACATCTGGCAACACCTGCTACTACCCCTGTGGCTATAAATCCTACAAAACTTTGATAGGAACCTGTACTCATGGCCTCTATCACCAAATAAACTATAAATCATTAGGTAACTTGGCCCTCACATGCTCTATCCTACTTTGCCCAACACCACTGTCCTGCTAACTAAATCCTCCACCACAACCCATACCTCCTCTCACCCTCACTCTACCTTGGCCATAGATCCCTGCCAAAATCCCTACACCCACATCACCTGGCCTCTACACTAGACCTCATGCAACAACCCCCTATGGAAGTACTAGTGTTGCTCGACCTCTGCCTCCATATCTTCCCTGAGCTGTAACTGCACCTCTAGCTCTCCCTTTGGCCCAATACCTCCCTCTACCTCTCCCTTGCCCACCATCCTCATCATTTCCATCCTCTTCTCCACTCAACTGGTCATCAATCCTCAGAATAGGCTCTGCGAGATCCATGTATCTCAAAAATAGATGCTCATGGAGCCATCGTGCATAATCCCCCTCCATCCCTGCATCTGTCTATTTATCTCTCAATTCCCATGGCTGTGGAGTATCTATGATTTGAAGAAAAGCCTTAAGGCATGCCTCATACTCCAAGGTCAGCCCCCATACTACCCTCTCTGACTAAACCCAAGCATAATGTACTGATCCCTGTGGCATGCTCTGCTGCCACCAAAATTGTCTCACAACTTGCCTGAAATATAATCTCTCTATCACTGCAGGAACCCTACCAAGCAAATATCTCAGGCCAAAAAAATACCATCTCATCATCATTCTGAGCCCATGGCTCAGTAAACCTGTATGGTCCCCATATGACCTCATCGATGTCATCCAATATCTGTTGCCGATACTTTATCTTTCCTAGATGGGGCTGCATGATCACACCAGAGTAAGTATATATGTAAGGTATATCCTAAGGACACTATCACACACATATTAGATGAGTAATGGGTAGATGCTCCCATGTCCATAGCTATAGTAATATCACCCCTACTGATAACGATGAGGCTCTAAACTATACAACCTGATGCAACTCATGATATAAATGGGCCAATATGCAGCTACCCCATGCAAATCTTTGTGGCTGATCAATCATATCCTGTATCAACTAACGCCATCCAACTAGACATCCCTACCCTTGTCTATCTAGCAACAAAAACCCTCCTATCAATCCAACCAACATTGTCAACAATGGCTCATACTACAACATCTAGAACTAGGAGACACTGTCATCACCATTGCTTTCGTCTCCAAACAAATCTTTGAATGTAGTGTCATATATAGTCTAATCATAATACACCAAGTCTCTTATTGTAGGGATCCACAATAATTGATACACATCCTCCTGTGTCATGGTCATCTCACCCATGGGTAGGTGAAAGGTGTTGTGGTTTGAGTGCCATCGCTCAGCCACAACTATCAATAGCCCTCTATTAACTTAGAGTTGGGGCATCTGTAACAAATAAGTGAGGCCACATCTATCAATGACCCACAACTTCTCAATTGATAATATACTTATTGACTCTAGGGGCCATGGGTACAATCCACAAACCATGAGCTTTCACCCATGTGCCTATTTGCATCAAACAAACACACAACATCGTCAGTTTTCATTCCAAGTGATCATCATACATCGGTCCACTATTAATATCTAAGCCAATTAGTTATTGGTTCTATCTTGGACCTATTAATTGTCCTTCTCTATCCTAAGCCAGACATGTTTGTTTTTCCTACTCTATATCCTGAGTTGGGGCATCATTCTTTATCTCACTAGTGTCAGATTGATCCTATGACATCACTTTTTGATTACTTGATCGCTATTATTTACTTGTTGTGACAAATAACTCCCCAATAGGCCTAGAATCTCACCTTTTGCATTATCTTATGCTTCATTAGGGTTTTACAATCTATTTCTACTCTTCAAGTCCATAGTAGTGACACTTTAACAAGCATATGCACTTCCAAATCTAATTTCATTATTTCCTAATAAATATGTGCTACTAGATTAATCAGATGTGCTAAAAACAAACATATGTTCTTCAAAAACTCAAAAGCACTATTTTATGTGTCAGATGTGATATAAAAGCACAAGCATCATTAATTTAATCATATGCACTATTTAATAGTCTATAAGTGCTATTTGAAGAAAATGTGTTAAGACATAATGCATATGCGCTAAGAATCAGTCAAATGTGCCTAAATATCTGAATGCACTATTTAAAGCTACATATTCACTATTTTTCTCATGAATGTACTATTTTGATCCTATGTTAGGGTTTCATATGCACTAATTCATCCTACATATGTGCTATCCTATTGATCGAATGAGCTAATATATTTCAAATGTGCTAAAAGAAAGGGTAAATGCACTAAAAGAACTAAACTGCCACATTTATAAAAAAAAATTGCACAAAATTCAAAAAAACATAGGTACAAATGTAGAAAATCATAAAAAATAGAGGATCTCGATGACTTACCAGGCACCGTAGTCCATTGGATACTTGTACCTGCGACCCCTCTCAAATTTGTGCTCTCACAAAGGGACCACCATCCTTCTAGCTTAGAGCTCCAAATGGCCAAATGTAAAAGGGGAGTGTGAAATTGACAGGGTGAAAGGTCTTTCAACCTATTTAACCCTTCTTAGGGGCATTTATATCACCTTTTTGCTCTATTTATCCAACATTGGAACCTTTTGCTCACTTTCAAAAATTGAATATTGTTTTAAATCAACTTGATCATCTTATTTCATCTAGTAATTTTTGTGTGACAATGTCTAAGGGTGACTCTTCTTTGTCTTGTTTTAGGTTGTTCACATCAAAGTGAGATGGCAGTTTTGCACCTTGTTGTGCTAATGCTAGTATGTAACGTTCTTTCTGTTTCTCAAGTATCTTGTCCATGCTATCGATAAGTTTAGGATTTTGCTAAAAATCTTTGATTCTATTTTTGATGCTCTTTTCATCCCACATGTTGGATGAACCCATTTTGAAAAAGCACTTTGAATTTTGGTTGAATAGGGGTGACTCATGGGTAACTATGTTTGGTGAACAATCCATTGGTGTGACAGGTTTAGTAAGATCTAGAGGTTTCATACATTTGATGGTTCTGCTGGTGATTTTAAAACTCACCTGTATAGGTGATCATTTTGGTTTTGTGATAACATTGGTTTTACATAGTGGCATGAAATGTGGATAGGATTCCACTAACTCTTATGCATTTTTTCAATGCAAGGGTTTCTGTTGACCATGATTTGTTTGGAATAAAAAGCTAAGTTGGACAAGGTGTTTGGAAATGTTGATAGGCTAAATTAACTTTCACAAAGTCAGGTAGGGAATAGATGCATGTCTCCGGACATTTCTGGCTTGATATGCGAAGTGAAGCAATATTGACTATTGGATTAATAATGATGTTTATAGCTTGTTTAAAAAATGATTTCGATAAATTACAGAATTTCTCAGTCTTGGAAAATATCAATGAGGAAAAAGGGTATCCAAATCTGTTGTTTATTTGTAAGTGTTGTGTATGCAAAGAACCTCTGTTTTGGGTTTCTTCTCAGATGTGGTACAAGATTTCTCAAATGTGCTATTTTACTAGTTATTTGCACTATTTAAATGCTCAAATGCACTATTTTGCCAATCATATGTGCTATTTTAAAGTCAGATGCACTATAATAGAGGTTAAATGCATTACAAAATGGGCCAAATGTGCTGTTTTAGGTAGCAAATGTGCCATTTTAGGGTCTTTTAGCAACGTTGTTGTTCTTGACTTGGTTTCTCATATTAGTTTATAGTTACATCTTTTGGAAGGATTGTGATATTAACTAGAATTTATTATTAAGTTGTAAAGCACATCCAAGCACAATAATAGTAGAAATCACAATAAAATATAAAACTGCACACACCTAGAAAATGAAAGATAAGGGCTTTCTAGCAAGGTTGTCTAGAGCTGGTGACTAGTAGATTTTAGTTTTTAACCAACAACATTCAGATTTACCTCTCATGTGATAGAGAGCTTCCCACCAATGCTAAGGATGTTTGGTGCAATCCCTTATGGGACTACTAGAGGAAGGCTATGTTTCAAACATGGGTGGCTTGCATCTGATTGGGAATGCAAGATTGGAAGGCGTTCCCTCTCACTAGCCCTGCTAAGGCAACTCAGGGGTAGCCTTTTTATGGCTAAGTAATCCTACCCAGTAGAAAGTAGGAAAATGGAAATCACAAATAGGTCTGGGAATTTGATCACTATAGGAGAGTGAGAGCATATCCATACTGTCCTGACCTCCCAAACATAACAGGCACCCTTGTTTAATTACCATCCCTTATACTATAGAAGACAAAGGGGGCTCTTAGGCTATGTGTGGGTTCTTCCCTCATTCTATTGTAACTGATCTTTACATAAGGTCAAACATTTTGATCAACTCAAAAGAGTTGAGAACATAGGCCTACTCTTGTTTAGGTCAGCAAGATCAAATGTTTCTATTAAACTAGGTTTTCAACTTGGAAATGTCGCACTTTGAATTGAAAAGGGCTGAGGTTCACTTACTTGGTTTAATGCTAGCAAAGACTAGGTGCATTTTAAGGGTCTTCATTCTTGTCTCGTGTTGCTAGTAGCCTAAGAGTTTTTATCAACTTAGATGAGGTCTGCAAAAAAATCAAAAACTAGATCTGAAGGTTAGATGTGAAGGTTAATAGCTTGGATTAGATGTATGATAGAAAAAAGCATATACACCATAGAAAGTTGTAAATGTGCTATAAGAATATTCAAATGCACTATAAGAATAAGCAAATGCACTATAAGAATAATCATATGCATTATAAGAATGAGAAAATATGTTATAAAAATAATCAAATGCATTGTAGAAAGGTGGAAAAGCATTACAAAATAATTCAAATGTGCTAAAAGATTGCTCAGAAGCATTAAAATAGAGCTCAGAAGCATTGCAACATCAAAAAATTGTAGATCCGACCTTTGTGCATCTAGGAAAGTCTTTGAGAGTTCAATGTTGCTGTCATGAAGCTTCCAAAATGTTGTAGAAGATGCAACCAATTAGATCTGCAAAAGAAACCAACAAAAACCATAGATCTACAATAAAAATTGAAGATTAGATAGAAAGATCAAAGAACAGAGAGGCTTCAAGTTCAAGCCCCGCGGTGGGCACCAATTGGTACATGGTGAATTCACATATTCATGAGACTTTAATATAGAAGGTAGATAAAATGACAATGAACTAACTAAACCCAAGAAATCATTGTTAGAATGTAAACTCTACGAATGTCCCATGTTTCCCTAACTAAAACCACTAAGAATGCTCTCAGACTAGCATCTCAGTGACAATTTTAGAATGGGAGTATACTTAAGATGCAGATCTACAAGAAAGTATGCAAGATTTAAGATGAAAATGCCATTTATATGCAAGTAACAACTCTTAGAATGCTATTAAATGGATATGCAACAAGCTAAACATATGCTAAAATGGTACTAAATGACATGAAAAGAGAGCTAAAATGCTATCAAAATGACATGACCTTGATATAATGACTATGCTAAAAGGATAACTCAGAATGTGCCTATAGTGCAAATGCCTAAAACTTGGGTCCTTTAGCTCTTGAATTTCCCTCCTATTTATAGGATTTCAGAAGCGGTTGGGGTAAGAATCAAGATTTTACCTTTGACTAGCAGATGGAGATGAAATTAAAAATATCTCATACAAGACCATGAGGAAGAGTCCAACAAACTTGGTTTTGAGGACAAATGAGGATTTTTCCAATTCTTTTAAATGTAAAAGGGGGATTTTCACTTTTGTGAAGATAAATGACTTTGTTGATTTAATAAATGTTCTATTTATTTAGAAAAGTTTTTCTTTTTCTTTCTCCCTTTTTGAGTTTCATTTTATGATTTTGAATTGTCTTTCTCCTCTTTTTGAAGTTGATTTAGGTCTTATTCATTTCATAGATGATTAATGACCTGATGTGATTTTTTCGACTTGAAAGTCTATTGTGTTCTTCTGATTTCCTCCTTGATTTGCATTGATTGATCAAAAATGCCTAATCTAGGTCTTTGTCAAATTTTGGGTGTCTACAAAGGTACTGGTAAAAAGAGCAATATGTATTTTCCATTGGACTAAGGAAAAATGGAGAGTGAAGAAGTAATTGGATGGATAGAGGCACTTGAGAACTATTTTGACTTAGAAGATGTAGATGAAAACAAAAAAGTCAAGTTGGCAAAGGAAAGGCTAAGGGAGACAACCCTTACATGGTGGACTAGTATTTAGAATAATAGGGTAGCAAGATGATTATGAAAAATATTTCATTGGGAGAGGATTAAGACCATGGTGAAGACTCAATTTTTACCATTAGATTTGGAAATCTAAATAAACATGAGGAGAAATAATTTGAAGCAAATGGATATGGATGTTATGTCCTATAGAGAAAAATTTCACACCCTAAGCATTAGAGGAGAGGTGGAAGATGAGGAAGAAAAGGCAGCCAGGTACATGAGTGGTCTAAGGTACAATATTCAAGATGAGATAGGATTAAATATGCCAAGAACCCTTGGATAATTCTTTCAACTTGTTGTTAGCGAAAAGGAGAAATTGAAGAGGAAGAATGAAAGAAAAGACAACAATAGGAGAGGAGATGGATCAATGTGAGGGAGAGGTGGATGAACCAATTTTGATTTTTAGAGTAGTAATGATAAGGATAAGGGCAATGACTTCACATCAAACCAAAGAGAAGGAAATAGAGGTGGAGGATTTGGAGGAAGAAGAGGTAGAAGTGTGTTTATAGGTAGGTGTTTCTATTGTAGTGAAGTAGGGCACCAATCTTTTAAATTTCCTAAATGGAATGAATCAGACAAGGGCAAGGATAGGAGAGTTAATTAGATACAAGAAGAGGAAAAATAAGAAGAATCAAGGACACTTAAAACAAACCCTAAAATTGATGGTGAATTTCTTACGATAAGGAGAGGAGAAAGACTTCATCAATAACTAAATGTAACCATTTTCAAGACCAATTGCTTAAGCCATAATGAATAATGTAAATTTATTATAGATTCAGGAGCATGTGAAAATTTGGTTTCAATTGATATGGTGACTAAATTAAGATTAAAAATAGTAGATCATCCTAACCCTTACAAGGCCACTTGGGTGAGTCAATAGCAACATTTGGAGGTTAGACAAAGAGCTCTTGTTGATTTTTCAATTGGTCCCTATCAAGATCAGGTAATGTGCAATGTCATTCCTATGACTTGTGGGCATATAATTTTGGGGAGACCATGGAAAATCTAAGGAGAATAATTCACAATGGATATAAAAACAAATACATAGTGCATAAATATGGTAGAAAGTTTGAGTTAAGTTTGTTACCTTGTGGTGAACGGAAAGACAATATTGTGATCTATTTTGGAGATAAAATGTAGATGAATTGCAAGGATTGAGGAAGGATTATATAGGTTGGATAAAGGATCAAATGAGACAAAAAAGTATAAATTTTGCAGAGGTGTAAATTAGACATATGGTGCAGCAACAAATGGGTGCAAACAACGTCAAAATGGTGACATAGAGTGCCATATAAGGGTAGAAGTAAAAGGTGATGATAAACCTTTAGTTGAGAAATGTATGATGGGTTTAAATGATAGAGAGAAGGAAAAAAAAGGATCATCAACTTAGAGAAGATAGTCTTATAAAAGGGATATAAATGTTAGAAACTAAATTCCACCAAGATAACTAAGAGGGTGGGGGGGGGGGGGGGTGTTGAAACCGTTATCAGATCAATATAACTATTATCAAGCTTGTTAAATTTTTAAAATGTGAACAAAATAATCAAAAGACATAAGAAAATACACATACACAGTAACACCAAATATGTTAACTAAGGAAACCCTTGATCAAAGGAAAAACCTTGGTGGAGATGGTACCCACAAAATGATGTACTAATATAAAAGTTCCTTGTAAGAGGATGGAATCTGTTAGGAGCCAATAAAATGCATTCAATAATATTAGTCCATGTTAGGAGACTTTGGATCCCTGTGAGTGGATTCCAACCCTATTAGGAGTTGTGCCAACCTTGGTAGGAGTTATAGAAGGCATATGGACCCACAGTCCAAAAAGCTTTAGGGGAAAGACCATTGAACTCACTATCCAACTGGACTTTGTATTGTTCTTTTAAGAATAATAGAAATGAAACTAATCTCTACAACTCAAACTCTTGCTCCATCCTCTCACTATTCCAATACCATACAAAATATTCTAAGATCTCAAAACTAAATCTTCAACTTCACATCACACTAATCCCTTTGATCACTTACTCACATTACCAACTTCACATATCGAAAACAAGTTTTCTTACATTTGCATACTCTACACATCTCATCACAAGTAAAATAACTTTCCTTTATACCATGTCCTCAAAATAAGTCAATGAGTCAACCTTGAGGCTTTCCTAATTAATTATAATAGGACCTCATTAAGATATTACAATATATTACATCTTTTCACAATTACAAAACACTATCGGCTCACAGTAATTACAAATTTTCATACATGCGACCTCAAACCTTGCACATGTATTGATGTCATCATCAGGTTATCTATGTCACTATCTAACTTTTCTTAGCACAATTCTATTCTTGATAAGAGATACAATCCAAACACTAAAAACCACTTCTCAAGTACATTGTCTACACATTGTCTTTTGTAAATCACAAATAAATTTAATGTGTCTTCAACTTTCTACATGTGCATTTGTCTACATCATTGGGACATACTATAGAACATATCCTCAACTATTCTTAACCTCACTATTGAAACTCAGTTCGTATGACCTCGTTCTTTGTTTTCTACTCTACCAATCTTTACAAAAACAATACTATGTTGACATCAATGAAAAAAATAGTCATGAATGCAACATGTCAATCATGCTAACAATCTCCCTAACTATTCTAGAAATGCTTAGGATGAACCCCAAAGGAATACCATTAGCATTCATGTTGAAAATCTCCCCCTTTGGCATTGATGGCAACATAGATGAAAAATATGTAAATTCCAAGAATACCAAATCCAACTCTGTTGTTGCTATTGCTCTCATCTTTTCAAATCCTCTTCATCAATCAAATATTAAACTTAAAAGAATAATTCTTCATTAGTGCTTCCTTGTGCTTACATGAATGGCATAAATTTTTCACATTTCTCCCCCATTGATATAACTCAATGTCATTATACATCTCCCCCATAACATCAAAAGATGTTTTCATATGCACTCACTCTCCCCATTCATAGGAGATATTTTTCATAAATTCTCTACCCCATTGACATCAATGAAAAATACATCATTATGTCAATCAACTTCTCAAAGTCTTCAACTAGATCAAGTGTCCGAAGACATTGCTTCATACCTACTACCAAGATTCCTTCCAAGAAGCATCAACATTCAGTCCAGATAAACAATAGTGCTCTGTACCACCAGATTGATGCAATCTTTGCATCATCTACTTAGAAGTAGGTAGGGGCATAGACTCAAGCATACATCATAAATACTCAAATGCATCCTTAGGCAAAGGCTTTGTTAAAATATCTACAATCATCTCTTTTGTATTAACATACTCTAATATGATTCCTTTCTCTGCAACTCTCTCTCAAAACATGATACTTGATTGATATATGATTAATCTTAGAATGTAACACATGATTCTTAGATATACTTCCTGTACTTGTGTTATCATAATGTATGATAATAATTTCTGAAAATGCTATCCCAATATCCTTCAACATTGGTTTCATTTAGATGATCTGATTACAATTGTTTGTTGCTGCTACATACTCTACTTCTATTGTACTCTATGAAATACAATCTTATTTCTTTCTCTGCCAATAAACTAGATTTTCCTCCAAAAAATGCTCCACCACTTGTACTCTATCTGTCATCCATACTACCTTTTGAGTCTACATTAGTAAATGCACATAGAGTAAAGTCATTTGATCTGTCATTCCATAACCCAAAATCATATGTACACTTCAAATATCTAAATAGTCTCTTTATTGTTGCATAGTGTGATTCCTTAGGGTCTTCTTGAAATCTTTCTACTATACCAATTTCATTTTCTATATCTGGTCTTGTGTGAGTCAGATATTGCAAACCTTCAATCATGGATTTGTACTTCTTTTGCTCAAATGTAGGTGTCCCATCTTTGCTAGATAACTTGTAACCAATTATCATAGGTGTACCAATAAGCTTACAACTTTCTAAGCAAAATTTCTTCAACAAGTCTTTGAAATACTTAGTTTGTGATAGTAAAATACCATCACTATTCTGGACAATATGTAAACCTCACAAGTATTTCATCTCATCCATCATGCTCATCTCAAATTCATTCTTCATTTCTTCTAAAAATTTGTCACTTTCTTCATCATTACCTCCAAAGATTATGTCATCCACAAATATCACAATAATCAACAAGTCATTCTCAATTTCTTTCAAATATAAGTTACTATCTACAATACCTTTAGCAAATCCTAATTTTTCCAAATACTTGTCTAACCTCTCATATTGGGTTCTAGGTGCTTGATTTAGTCCATACAATGCTTTCTTCAATGTGCATACCATGTTTCCTTCTTCTATCAAAGGAAATCCTTTAGGCTACTCAATGTAGACTTCTTGAAGTTCTCTATTTAGAAATGTTGACTTCACATTCATCTGATACACTTTGAATTTCTTAATAGTGGCATAAGCCAAGAACATTCTTACTGCTTCAATTTTGGAAATAGGTGCAAATGTCTCTTCATAGTCTATACATTCTTATTGTGAATATTCTTTACATACCAATCTTGCTTTGTTTCTCACACCCTCACCTCATTCATTCATCTTATTTCTGAAAACCCACTTAGTTCCTATAGCATTCTTATCTTTAGGTCTAGGAACAACTAATTCCCCTGTCTCATTGATATAGTTTTTTCTTCATTGCTTGAATCCAATGATCATCCTTGAATGCTTCATCTGCACTCTTTGGTTCAAATTGAAAAATCAAACATAATTCTTCATTTACTATGTTTCTTCTCATAACTCCTCTGTCTTTTCTTCCAATAATATGATTAGCAGTGTGATTTTTTGTCAAATTCTTGTTAGGTGTTGGCGTCGCCACCTCAATTCTTACTTCTCTAGGTTTAGATCTTGGTTCTTCTCTCTGTTCCATAATTTGAATGTCATTCTGCAAATCATTGTTAGTTTTAAAGAAAGTTTCAATATTTTCTTAGATAGACCTAGGATTAGGTTCTTCATCATCAGAACTATAATCAAGCATTCTCTCTTTTACTCCAAACTTCTCATCCACTTTCATAAGTGTGCTCTCATCAATAGTCTTAGTTCTCTTATTAAAACATCTATAATCTTTACTTTTCAATGAATAAGAAAGGAACATAACTTCATCACTTCTTGCATCAAACTTACCAATGCCATCATCTCTCTTGATATAAGATTTACTTCTAAAAATTATGAAATATTTCACTAATGGTGCATGCCCAAAGATAAGTCATAAGGTGTCTTGTTCATACCTTTTCTTATTTACACTCTGTTCATTGTATATACTATTGTATTGGCTACTTCTTTCCAAAATGTCTTTGATACATTATTTTCAAACATCACAGCTCTCATTGCTTCTATCTCAAACCTATTCCTTCCCTCAGCAATTCCATTCTGCTCATGGCTCTTCAGAGCTAATAACTGCCTCTTAACGCCATTCACTTCACAAAGGTGTTGAACTCATTTGAAGTAAAATCTCCACCTCTATTAGATCTTAAAAATTTAATCTTCAATCCAAACTCATTCTCAACTCTATTCTTAAACAAATTAAACTTCTCTAATGTTTTAGACTTTTCTTTAAGGAATGCTACCCACATCATCCTAGTAAAGTTGTCAACAATAACCATGAAGTACCTTTAACCGTAGAATCCTCTTGTCTTAGTGGGACCACTCAGATCTATATGAACAATCTCCAATTTCGTTGTTGTTGCAGACTTCTTGCTAGGAAAATATTTTTTCTTCTACTTAGCCATAACACATTCCTTGCACACAATATTAGTAGGCTTCACAATTTTTGGTAAATCTCTAACAACAAACATACTACTCACCTTCATAATATTATCAAAATTTTATATGAAAAAACCTTCTATAGCACAACCAACTGTTGTCAACTTTGGCAACCAAACATGTCATATCTATGGGGTTCATCTGAAAAAACATTACGTCTAGATCTTGTACCAGTGCCAATCAACTTACCATCTTTTTCCTTAGCAATGTATGTCCTTTATGTGAATTGTAACTAAAATCCCTTATCAATGAACTGTCCAACACTCAATAGGTTATGCTTTAATCCATCAACAAAGAAAACATCATATGTGTTAGTTTTCCCATCAAGGGTAATAGATCATATTCCCTTGATATTACAAGCCACACTATATGATATGTTTAGAGTCAGATCTTTATATGATCTTTGCATTAGAACAAGTTTCAGCTATGAAAGATATGCCAATATGCAAGGAAATTCATACAAAATTCCAAGGAAAAAAGAAGAGGCTCACTTGCAACAACTCTCTCTGTACACCCAAAACATAGGTGATAGATTCTACACTATAAATCTTCAAAATTTCCTCTTGACATTCACTCTACAAAAAATTAACAAAGTTACTCTTTTAATACCTCTAGAATTTATTGCATTATTATTATTTATGCTTCCTGTTACTTAACATTGATCTTGAACAAATCTTGTTTTGTAGATATCAATTGCCATGACTACAACTTTTATAGAAAGAAAATGAAATGTGGCATACCCCAAGAAGTGACACACATTTCTGCCTAGTGTACACTATCCTCTTCACATATTTTGAAAGAATTGTGGTTTTTGATCATCACCTCTACATAAATCACCCTTTGGACACATCCTCCACAAAAAAGGTGTAATCTCCAAAAAATTAAAAAATAGACCAATACATCATACTTAATTTTTGAATAATTTTTGGTTCCTTTTTGTTATTAGAATTTTTAGCCATTGTAGCAAAAACATTACCTCAAAACACTAACATTTATTTTGTTTTCCCCTCTTCCTTATGTCTGCAACAAGTTTGTAAATACAAGATGTTGGTAAAATAGGTTTGATGATCAATTTTAAAAGGAGAATGGAGCAGCCAAGGTGACCAACAAAGCAAAACCCTCAAACAACAAAGCAAAGATTGGCTATATACTACCTACAACATTGCAACAAAAACTATTATGAAAGTACATATGTGTTGAGTCAAAGGAGACTGTGTGATCAAGAAAATGTCAAGGTTTAAAGAAGAAACATAGTCACAAGCATGCCCCAAAGACACAAATGTACTCTAAATTACTAGTTTATCCTCTTTCTCCTTGACTTATTTACTTTTGTTAAAACTAATTTTTTTCAAGCACTCAAATACAATTGACCAAATAAAAATATTTTCCTTTGCAATACTTTCTTCACATATATGAATATCTACCTATCAGCATATAACCATTGCACCTTGTTTAGTAATCATATTCTTACTCTATGCCCTAACCTCTAGTTTATAATACAATTCTTAATATAATCTATGTATAACCATCCAATGATAGGTTTAACAAAAGAATCACCTAATCCCTATAGTCCTTAATGTAGTGTTCAACCCTATTGAAAATAATCTTGTGGTTTTGAGCATTTCGAGATTTAACAACTTCTAATTGCTGTTTCTTGTTCTTTGTGAAAAAGAACACATAAATGAAACATAGAGAAGATTACTCCAAACTTGAGCGCTAAAAACACAAGGTTCATGCATTCTATTTATAACAACAATTGTAATAAATGTATAGAAATATCTAGACTATTGTTTGGTGTATTATTAATGAGAGTAGTTAAAAAATATGACTGCAAGTGGCCATGGACAGTTCTGGACATTATCTTGAAGCTTCTTATTTGGATGACATGTTAAATGCTTGTTTCTAGAAACATCTCTACTGACCATACTAATGGAAAAGTAATTAATTTACTTTAACATCCCCCCTTTAATTAATTACAATAGTTATATTAAATATCTACTATCTAATTATCCCCCCATAATCTACATATGATGGGTCCCAGCCTAAAGCCTTGTTAGGTACCCACTTACAATTAGTTATCTCCTAAATAAAATGATTGGAATTCAAAAGAATCCCCTCTGAATGACAACCATGAGACAATTATGTCACAGCTCTTAAGCCCAAAAGATGTCAAAGAGATACAAACTTGGCTTCACTTAAGGCCTTCTTGTAATATTGAAGATGAATCACCTATTGTTGGATGAGATGCCTGATATAATGATGATAGACCTCGATATGTCTGGTGTGAACATGAAACATTGGATTCTTAGACAATGAGGTGACACTTTGATTGTCATAGTGAAGTAGAGAAGGCCTTGCATGACATTGCTTGAGGACTGATAGGATAGCTTGTAGCCAAGTGATTTCTTTTGCTACTTCATTTTCTACAGTATATTCAGCTCTTGTAGTGGATAGAGCAATGGTAGACTACTTTTTACTACACAAAGAAATGGGACTTGCACCAAGATAGAAAACATATCCTGTAGTGGACTTACGATCATCCACGCATCTTGGGCAATCAAAATTTGAATAACTAATAAGGGAAATATCTCCATGAGATGAATAATAAATGCCCATTGTTAAAGTCCCTTTCACATATCTTAGTATTCATTTAGCTACTATCCAATGTGGGACTTTAGGTGAACTCAAAAATCTAGAAAACACACTAACTGCAAAAGAAATATCAGGACGAGTGTGTGTCAAATATACAAGACTACCAACCAATTGCCTATATAAGGTAGGATCAACATCTTCACCTTCCATGTCCTTGCTTAACTTTAATCTTAGAGCAATTGGAGTAGACACACTTTTACAATTTGTCATTAGAAACCTCTTCAATAAGTCTAGGGCATACTTAGTTTGAGAAAGATAAAAACCATTATCATTTTGCTATACTTGTATACCAAGAAAATAGTGTATACAATCAAGATCTATCATCTCAAATGTATCTTGCAAGCTTAACTTTATGTTACTGATTTTATCCATGCTATGTCCTGTGATAATAAGATCATCAACATAAAGCACGATGATTATGATATCATCACCATCAAATTCCTTCACATACAAATTTGGATCATGAGGACTATTATGAAAGCCTTGAATTTGAAAATATTCATCTAGTTTAGCATACCAAGCCCTTGGAGCTTGTTTGAGGCCATATAATGACTTCCTTAATTTGCAAACCAAATGTTCTTTCCCTTGAATTTCAAATCCTTGTGGCTGAGTCATATAAATCTCTTCATCAATTTCATCATTAAAAAATGCATTTTTAACATCCATTTGGTGTAGAGGTCACTTAAAATGAGCTACTAATGCTATACTAGCTCTGACAATACTAATCTTTTCTATTGGGGCAAAAGTTTCTGTGTAATCAATCCCTTCTTTTTGTGAGTACCCTTTGGCCATGAGTCTTGCCTTATGTTTTTCACTAGTCCCATCTAACTTGAACTTGGTCTTATAAACCCACTTATTGTTAACCACATTCTTACCTTTTGGCAACTCTACCAATTCCCAAATGTTGTTCTTTATCAAGGAATCATACTCATTTTTCATAGCTTCTTCCCATTCACGTTTTCCTTTGGCCTCTTCATATGTTTGAGGATCATCAGTCTTTATTATGGTGGTCATTGAAGCATAATTAATTTGATGAGTCCTTTGATAAATTTCTTGAATACTCTTGGTCTTTGGAGGAGGAAAAGACTCTTCATCCATGTCAAAGGGTTCCTTAAAACTTTCACCAGTTTCAAAATCACTAGGATCTTCATGATTCTCAATGGCCACATGTGGAATAGGAGTGGATATTGGCATATCATCAAACCCCTCATTAAACTTGACATCCCTACTTGTAAACACATCTTCCACACTAGGATCATACAACCTATATCCTTTCCTTTGGTCATCATACCCCACAAAGATGCACTTAATGCTTTTCTTATCAAATTTCTTTTCTCTAATCTCATCTGGTACATGGGCATAGGCTTCACATCCATACATTCTAAAATAATTAACATTAGGTTTTCTTCCACTCCAAGCTTCTTTAGGAGTAATATTTTGCAATACATTTGTGGGAGATCTATTCAAAACATGAGATGCTATATTAATAGGTTCAACCCATAGAAACAAAGGAAGATTCTTAGATTGTAGCATACAACATGCCATTTCCACTAAAGTCCTATTCTTCCTTTCAACAATACCATTTTGTTGAGGAGTATATCTAATAGTCATCTTTCTTTTGATCCCATGATGCTCACAAAATGATTTGAACCTATTGTTTACATATTCTCCACCATTGTCAGTTCTAATTCTCTTGATCTTATTTCCACTTTCATTTTCCACTAGAGCTTTAAACATTTCAAATTTGTTAAACACTTCATCCTTTTGTTTCAAGAAATAAACCCAAACTTTCCTTGAAAAATCATCAATAAATGTCAAGATATACCTAGCTCCTCCCTTTGATGTTGGATTCATAGGCTCCCTTTGATGTTGGATTCATAGGACCACACAAATCACTATTGATAAGTTCTAGACTTTTCTTTGCTCTCCATGTAGACCTCTCAAAAGTGTCTCTATGTTGTTTATCAACCATGCATTCTTCACACACATTTGTATTTAATTTTATTTAAGGTATTCCATCAACCATATTCATCTTTGAAAGCATAGCTAAACTTTGATAGTTTAAATGACCATATCTTTGATGCCATAACACACTTAAGGATGATCTTGTAGTGATATAAGCCTTCTTATCAACACTAGCTTGAAATTTATATATTCCATCACTGCCAACTCCTCTAACCACTATTTTGTATCCATCATTAATATTATTGATTAAACACTTATCTAAATAAAACTCCACCTTATATCCATGTTGAGTTATTTGACTCGCTAATAGAACATTTTTGACCAACCTAGGTACAAAATTCACATTAATTATTTCCAAATCTTTACCATCATTACCTTTCATTGAAATTGTACTTATTCCTTCTATGCCATGTGTACTATCATCACCAAGAAATATTTTTGCACCTCTTATTGCTTCCAAAGAGCTAAAGATATTTTTGTTCTGAGTCAGATGTTGGCTAGCTCCTAAATCAATATACCATGCGTTACTTGAATTGCCTTGAGTAGCCAAAGAAGCTATCATTATATGATGATCACCCTCTTCTTGAACACAATTTGATTACCTTCTTTGATTGAATCTCTTTTTCCATTTCTTAAAACATTGATCACTTTTATGCCCTTCTTTTCCACACTTGAAACATTTGATAGTATTTTCTCTTTTGAGATTATTATTGTAATTTCTCCCTTCATTTTGTGGCCTTTGATAATTTTGCCTATATTGATTATCTCTTTGTTGAGACCATTGTCTTTGATTATTTCTATATTGATTCCCTTCATTAGGTCTTTGATTTTGATATGTTCTTTCTTGATTATAATTCTTGTATTTCCCTCTAGCTAGACTCACTTTCAAACTTGTAAAGCCTTTCTTCTTCATTTAAAAAAGCACCATACACTTCTTCCAGTTTTATATTTTCAAATTTGTCAGTTAATTCTAAAGTATGAATGAAATTATTATACTCCTCTAGAAGACTTTCAATTAAAAATTCTATGATTTCATCATCTTCATACTCAACCTTGATCATTGCAAGGTGATTTCTTAAGTTTTCCAATTTAGCAATATGATCATTCATGCTATCTCCTACTTTCATTTTCAAATAAGTTAATTGCCTCTTAATATCCGTTACTTTATATTTACTTGTTCTTTCATACATTGCTTGTAAAGTTTCCCATATTGCCTTTGTTGTTGTTAAACCTTGAACATGAGGCCTAATCCCTAGACTAATTTGCCACAAAAGTGTAGCACGTGCATTCATTTCCTTTTTATTCCATTTCTTAAGTTCATCTTGATTCTTAGGTTCTTCTTCTATAACTACTTCCCATAAATCTTTCATTTGTAAAATTAACTCCATCTCACATTTCCAATTAGTATAATTTGAACCATCCAATTTTTTACTAACCACAAGATTAGACATCTCATCAACCATAGTTAAATTTCCAATTAATTACCAACACACATGAACACAATCACATAAGCATCAAGCATCTAGCAAAGACCACACCTTGATATTGGCCTTCTTAAGAACCTATCAAAACAAAGACTTTTAAGATTACCACTTCAACTTCCCACACAAATCTTTCAAAGTGCTCTTTATAATAATATCTTTCAAATGTACTTGATTACTATATCACCAAACAACCATTAAACACACACAATTTGTATCTTCAAACAAAACAGTCTCAACCACATATAGTATTTTAAAAGATTAGTAAAATAAAAAAAGCATGCAACACTCAAACTATGTTAAAAATCTCAGCAAAATATAGAAGCTTAACAAATAGTAAAATTCTGCCCCAAACATCAACTTATTCCTCCAATATTTCATAAATCAAACTATTCTCCAACCACACCAACACACATATCTATTCATCAAAATTTTTTTAGCTAAAATCAAACATACCTACAACACTTCCTTTGATTTGTTTAATTCTCGCTTAGCTCACAATGAAAATTGGTATTCACTAATCTCCAATGCAACTTTGTAATGGTGGAGGCAACCTTCTCACAATGATCTTCCTTACTCAACACAATCTACTTTCTTTTGATGCAAGAGCATCCAGAGGTATAAGGGCAATCTTGTGTCACCCAAAAAAAATGTACTTAGACTTAGTTTCTGTTTCATGTGTTTTCATTTTTGGATACCCATTTGGGTCAAATAAAGGTTCCAACTCTCACAGTTCCACTATCAGTGCGTCAAAAAATCTTGAAAAAATAGGAGCATGTAATTGGGCCATCATTTTGGTAAACTAGAAGATGTGAATTGGCTAGATGAATGTAATTGTGATTTAGAGCATTCCAAAAAAAGAATCAGGTCAAAAGGCCCCACGGTTTGAAAGTTATTATAGTTTTTTGGGTTTTGGAGACCTAAGAATGCTTCAAAGTCAGGTTAGGGGCATTAAATGACCTCAAAAAGGGCTGAAAAATGGGGGATGAGTGCAGCTCATCCATATGGCTATAGAGCGCTTCAAGAGCTTTTTGAAAATGTAAACGATTTGTCAATCGGAGCTACGGTTCAAAAGTTATGCCTCCCGAAAGTTCGGTTACCATTTTTGGATTCTTCTAGATTTGCACCGACTTCTAACGCAGCTTCTAGAACCTTCAATTTGGTCGGTGGATGCCTACTATCACTTTCTAGAATGTACTCCTAGTCCTTAACCCTCTGGGGTCTATTTAAGGATATTTTTGGCATTGTAAAAGGCAGTTCGGAGTGGAGTTTGAGAGGAGGTACTGAAAGGAGAAATTATCTCCAGATTTATGCTATTGTAAGCCCTTAGGGCATGTTTTGAAGTTTATTTTCTCTGTACTATTTGTACTAGCTTATTTTCTCGATGAATACAATTTCCCTTTTCTGTTGTGTCCATTTTGTTCTTGGGTTGTGTCACCATCAAGTGGTATCGGAGCTGGTTTTCCTGAGTGCGTAGACAGAACGCGGACTGTGCGGTAGTTTGCACCAGGACTGTGTGGTTGTGGGTTTGAGTTAAGAAGATGCCTCCACAAAGAGAGCATGGTGGAAGGGCCAGAGCTATTAATCCTGAGGAGGTTAGAGCCCTCCAAAGGCAGGTACAGGCATTGCAAGAGGAGCTCCGTAGAGGAGCAAATGTTGCCGCAGGTGACGACAACGAGGATGACAATGAAGAAGAAGTAATGGAACTAGAAGGGGAATTTGATGGGGAAGTTCTCAATCATGCAGAGGAAAGGCTTTTTAGGGCCATTACTAAGTTTGGGAAAAGACCTACAATTGAAGTGGGTGTATTTTCAAGAAATCTGAAACCAGATGAGTTGATCGATTGGATCAATGAACTGGAAGAATACTTTGAATATGAGGATATCAGGGACCCAGATAGGGTTAAGTTTGCAAAGCCCAAATTTAAAGGCCATGCCAAAATTTGGTGGCAAGAGGTTCAATTGGAAAGAAACAGAAGAGGAAAGGAGAAGATCACAAGATGGGATCGCATGGTGGACAAATTGAAGAAGCAGTTCATTCCTATGGACTATGAGCTTGATTTTTTTAAGAAGATGCATGGGTTAAAGCAAGTAGGAAGATCAGTCCAAGAATATACAGAGGAATTTTAATGACTCTTGATTAGAGTGGGACATGCAGAAGCAAATAAGGAGAAGGTTGCTCATTATATTAGTGGGTTGTGACCTAGCATCTAGGAGGAATTAAGTCTGGTGCCGAGCAAAGAATAGATGCTAAGTGAGACAGAGTTACTATAGGAGCTGAGCAAGACAAAATCCTATATGTGCTAAGCATCAAAAATCGGTAAGTGTCGAGTAACACAAAATCAACATATGAGTTTGGGCCTTCACAAACTCAAATTTAAACTATTTTTGAGCTGATTCAAGATGAATCCCGAAGGATCTAAAAGATAAGATCAAATTTATTACATTTCCTATTTAATCAAAATGCAACCAATCAAATAAATGGAGAAAGCATACAACCAATTAGGAAAGATGGAAAGAATTGAGTGAGAAAGATGGATGAGTCTCGATTGTAGATTCATACCTAACCTTAAGTCTCAAAGCCTTTATAAGGAGGTCAAAACCCCATAATTTAGTGTTTAAAAAAAAGGTCATGTGGGAATGTATGAAAGAATGATAGTGAAATTTTGAAGGAAGCAAAAGGGGTGTAAGGACTTAGAGGAAGAGCAACATTGTAGAATCAAGTTAATCAAACTAGAGCATCAACACTACAAATAGAGTTATATCATATCAAGAAGGATCAAATAAGATTGGACAGAACAAGGATCTAGAATCAACAATTGAAGATTTTAAGTTATTAGGTCAAGACATTTTACTATACTCTCTAACCGTTGTATTAGGAGAATGAAAATCTTATGATGATAGGTTCACTTAACAACTATATTGTAGATCCTTAATAGGGTTCTAAATCCTTTAATAGGGTAACATTCCAAGTGAGTGTTTCTAAATCCTTTAACAGGGTAGGCCTTTCACAGGGCATGCCATTATTGATGGTCAAACTTTGTAACCTTAACTAGTTACATATTGTTGCAGTGATAAGTTGTGGGTATCATCCCCACCCTAGTTTTACCTTCTCATTTTGGAGGGTTTTTGGGTGACCAAAATCTTGTGTTATCTATTTTAATGCATATCTTTATTTTCATGTTTATTAGAAGATATTAGATGCATGTGAATAATCTTAGTTAAAAATATTTAAGAGGTTAAATATTGTTACTTTTGATTAGTCCCCCTCTCATATGTTTACAAATCTTCCTACTTGTAAATTCCAACAATTGGTATTAGAGCCAAGTTCTCACAATGAGAATCCTTATAGCTTGGCGAAAAAGATCTAGAAATGGAAGTCTACAAACTTGGGAAGATCATAAAGAACTAGGAAATTGAGATACACCTCATTCTACATTCTTTGGAAGAATTAAGGAAATCCTTAAAGAGAAGAAAAGAGATTTTCATAACTGAGAATGATACACAGTACAAGGAGATTGACACCTCAAAAGTGTTTTCCAATGGAGATACCAAAGAGTTTGATGCAGCATTAGTAGACTTGATGGAAAAGAATAGAGCCCAAGAAAAAGAGATTAGAACTCTTAAGCTTGAACAAGAATCTCAAGCCATGATGCTTTGTGAAGTGACTGAACAGAAGAAAAGAGCCATTGAAGATAAGGCCATGATAGAAGAAGATAAGAGAAACCTTGCCAATAGATTGTAGGAAAAGTCAATTGAGCTTGCAAGAATTTCCAACATGCAGCTAGACACCCTAAGCTAGATGATGAATGCACATCATGAACTGAATGTCAAGGACATTGAGATCTCCACAATGAAGATGTAAAATGAACAACTAAAAAATGACCTAAAAAGAGAGAAGGAGATTCTAGAGAGCTTCAACAAATCCAATGAGGCAATCAAGTACTTTGAAAAACTTTTGAAATCACCAAGAGCCAACAATCATACTTCAAGACTAGGATACACTAGCACTGAAAAAGGAGAGTCATCTAAGACTACAAAAGAAATAAGTGACAAAGGTAAGAATACTAAACCTACTTATCATTTTTGTCATAAAAAGGGGCATAACTCTAATGTGTGTAGAAGCAAGAACACCCATCAACATGAAAAACCTAAGAACATGGGTCACTGTTACAAGTGCAACAAGCAAGGACATCAAGCACATGACTATAGGGAAAGAACTATCAGGACACCAAGATTTGAAAGTCACTGCTACAATTGCAATAAGTATAGACATAGAGCTTTTGAATGTAGATCAAAGCCCTAATCAACTAACAAGGGGAAATAATTATGGATATCACTACAATTGAGACTACAACACTAGGCATAACTATCACTATTGTCAAGAATATGGAATAATCCTTGAAAATTGCATAAGAACACATTTCAGTGGAAACTATAGTAGATGGTTGAGCCAAACTACATGCTTTAGTTGTTTGAAGACTGGACATATTAGAAAAAATTGCCCAACTAGGTCAAAGGCACCTAACTCAAAGTTCAACAAAGGAAAAGAGAAGGTAGATGTTGAACACATTAGAGGAGAAATGAATAAAATATGGAAGAAGAAAGATGGAAGTAGCACATCCAATGAAGGGATTACTTCACCCAAAAGGTCAAGTGGTCACACTTCATCCAACTAACCAAAAGAAGATATGTGGGACTGATATTTAATGTTTTATCATACATCAGTTCTAAGACAAGTATTGAAAAGGAGAGGTCAACATGAATAGAGATGCAAAGTTAAAATCTCAAGTGTTGCTGAGCTACCCTTAGATGTCGAGTAAAGATCTAGTACATGCTGAGTGGTTAGTTGCAGCCAAGTTAGAAGTGGGTGACAAGTGGTGGAAAAACAATGAAAGTTGAGTAAAGCAAAATTGCTTAGGAAGTCGAGGGGACAACTATAAATGCACTAAACATTAAATGTTATGAAATAAGGGTATATGATCACATTTTGAATCATTTTTCATCATAGTAAACAAAAGAGCAAAGATGAGAAGAGTACATAATGATTTCCAAGTAGTGTTCCAAACATTTGAGCAGATTTCTATGTAGGTTTAGCACAAATTCATTGATCTCAAGGTATTTATACTAGTGCTAAGCTACACAATTTCAAAAATTCTTTGTATAGAAACCCTAGATTGCACAAATTGCCTCTAGTTCTAGGAAACCTCAAGAGAAAAGTCATTTCAAGTTCAACTAGTGTCAAATGAAGTTAAGCAACCTAATTTTTGACCTATCCCTGAAGTTTCCTATAAGAATGACCAAGAAAGAGCCCTATCTGTAATTTCTCCTAAGGTAGTAATGGTGCAAGATGTTAGGAGATGCTATAATTGTAAGATAGGTGCCATTGGAGACATGGTAATTAGGGAAGCATATGATAAGTTGTGTGAAAATGGAGTTTTGAAGGAAGAATTCCATATCATTGAGAGGAAGGGCTTAACTCATGCCTTAGAATTCCCTACTATTTTTACGACCTAATGGATTAGAATTGTGTTGAGTAGGATACATGATGGTAGCTTGTGGTTAAAAGATGGCCTAGGCAAGATATCAAAAAGGATTGTTCACAGGGTAACATGGTATCCAACCCTAGATCGGCCCAAAACCCTAAGGAGTGACTCTAAGGAAGCTATTGAGAAGAATAGAGGCATGACTATAGATACCATTAAGGATCCTTTTGTTGATTTTGCTGTCAAAGTCATATCGCACAAATTTTACCAATCTAGCAGACTCAATAGTGTACCATGCATTACAGTAGATGTTGGCTACAAACTTGTTAAAAAGGATCATACCTATGATCTAGCTGAACTGTAATAGCAACAAATCAATGAAAATTTAGGAGCTATAAGAAGAACAAAGGGAGCCCAATGTAAATTTGGTACAATTTTGATATGTATATTCTTCTATGTATAGAATGAATTCCCATCTTTTGGAAAAGTTATCTAGAAGAAAAATAGGTCCATTGTAGCCTAGGTAAATGAATACACTAAACAAAAGGGAGCCAATTTTGAGACATTAATGACTAGCTATTTTGAAGATTTCAAGAATTTAATGAAGCAGAGACTTAGGATTCTAGTCTCACTTGTGGAGAAGTACACAAATAATATTTGTTTTCTTGTTGACATTGATTACACTTACATTCAAGCAGTCATACCAAGGGTAAGGTGGCTTACACCTCTTGGATATGAGATAAATATTGATGAAGCATCTACAATAATAAAAACATTGTTAGCAAAGGAAGTAGATAAGAGTGCCCTACATTTTGGCACATATGATGTGGTGAGATTCAAGGTGGATATGGAACTAAAAACTACTTCTACACTTAAGAAAAAAGATAAACTAGTGAAGAAGCTCAAGGCCAAATTTGGAGAAGGCACAACAGAGGCAGAGGAAGAAGAAGATGAAGAAGAAGAAGAAGAGGAATAGGGGCAAGGGCCACTAGCATTAACCCAAGGAATGGGTGAAGATGTTGAAGAAGAAGAAGGTGTTGAGCAAGAAGAAAAAGCACCTAAGGATGAGCCCAAAAAGAGGAAAGCACAAAAGTAGCCTACTACATAGCCTAAGGGCAAGAAGAAGATAGCCAGGCCAAGCCTAACAAAACCCACCACAAGGGAAGATACAAGGGCTACAACTAAGGTAGCCAAGGAACAGGAAAAGAAGAAAGTTATAGAGTAGGGAGGGCCAATAGAGAAAAAGAGGAGAAACTATGTGGCACCTCCCAAATTAGATGAGGAGAGAATTGAATTAGAGGACACCAGTTAGTTTAGAGTGGTAAACCACACCACTAAATTAGATTTGGAGAATATATGTGGTAATATTAGGGATAATACAGACTTGTCTAGATTGAAAACCATTGTTTTCAATAAGTTAAGTAGAGAGGAGAAAAACATAGTGGAAGGGTCAATCTACACTATGATGGCCATGTTTAAGAATACTCCACTTGAATTGGATAATACTATGCCTAAGGAGCTATACTCCACTGTAGAGAATAAATGGCATTATTGCCTAAATATAGAGAAAGAAATAAGAGAGTCAACACTCGATCGTGCGATGCCTGACCTCACAAAAGGTCAAATAAGCAAGGCAAGTAAGAAACATGGGAGAAAATTTGCACCCAAATATAGAGCATTTAGTATTCTACAAAATAAAATAGAGGATGTTGTGAAAAAGTCCACACAAATGTGGAAATTGATTTATGGGCTGACTACAATGAAGGAAGGACAAGAAGATCCCTTTGAGGGAAGAAATAAAGATGAGGAAGAAGAGGAAAATGAAAAGGAGAAAGAAGGAGAGAAAGAAAATGAAGAAGTTTCAATGGAGAAGGAAACACAGAAAAGTGATATGGCAATAGCTGAAGAGCAGCAATAGGAATAGAGTGTGCAAGACACACAACTACCATCACCTAGTCCTCCACATGCAACACCTACATCTATAGAGACAATAATTGTGAAGGATGTTGCTAACACCTTTGGTCTGAATATCAACCCATTGACTACAGAGGATCTCAAAAAGATCCTTCACCAGACTACTTTACAAGCACAATTGTGTACCAATCCAGTCTTGGTGAGTGTAGAAGAACTTTAGAAGGCAGTAGCTGAGATAACCAAGGAGAAGGTGAATCCACAAGAAACACCTTCATAAACTCCAACAACTACAAGTGAACAACCATAAGAGCAACAAGCACAAGATGCATTTGCTAAGGTTGATTCCATAGTTATAGTAACTTCAATTTCCAAGGAGCAAGCAAAGGAGAAAATAGGACAAAAGGATACCTCTACTCCTATAACACAAATTCAAGGTGCACCTCCTCTAATTACAATAATTGATCAAGGCAAAACTGAAGAAGACAAGGAGGAGATCCCTAAGGAGAAGGAACAAGACACAATCCAAACATTGGTCAATTTTCCTACTATAGGGACTCCTACTGGAACTACACAACGGTCAAGCACTGATGCAGTACCACTGCAAATATTAGCACCAGACTTGAGCTCTACCAAGGTAGCAAGGGTACATCACTGTGGAGACCCTTTCATTTTATGGGTCTTTGGTGATTTTTTTAATTAATTAAGTCAAATTAAAAGATTAATTAATGATTTAATTTAATGAAAATTATTACAATATTTTCAATATTTAATTATATTTAATTAATTGGGAAATTAATTAAATAAAAAAATTAAATTTAAATAGAAAATTATAATCTATTTTGAGAGCATAATAATATTTAATTAATTTAATAATAATATATTTAGCAGATCATTTTTAAATAAATGTTAAATATTATTATTATTTAAGTTAATAAATATTATAAAAAAAATTGTTTCAAAAATTAATAATAGAGAGTAAGTAATTATTTAATAAAGTTTATTTTAATTAAATCACATAAAGTTTATGCATGAGATTAAAATATAATAAATTAATTAAAAAAAGGAGGCAAGTAAATTTAAATAAATATATTTTATATTGAAATAGGCATGCATGAAAACATAAAAGAAAAGTTAATAAAGAGTTAAAGGGTGTTGATCAAGGAGTTCCCTCAGGTGATCGCACAGAGAGTTGCGTGTCAGCAATTGTTCAGTTTTGGGGGATCGGGAATTTTGGAGAAGAATTTTTTCAGAAAGAAGGTTTTGATAGAAAATATTTCTCTCGGAATCTTTTCGGTGTTGGTGAATTTAACACCATAACCAGGTAGATCCTTGTGTTTTGTTCACCCAGTTAATTATGTAATTTAATGTTCTTGTCTTCTTTGTGATTGTCGAAATAGATGTTTTCCAATTTTCATTTGTATGAATCTTTCAATCTTTCATTCTGAATCTATTGATATTTGTACCGAATTCCATCCATATATCAGAGAAACCCTCATTCTATAGATTAAAGAAATTATTATTTTAATTAGGAAGGGTTTGAAATGAAATCAAAATTTTAGAATTTAAATTTGACTAGTTTGCCATATTTTCCCTATTATAATATTTCATAAATATCTTTCAAAAAAAAATTAAAAACAAATTTAAAGGGGCCTACTGGTTTGTTTTATTTATCAACAAAATACATTTAAAAAAGAAGAAAAAAAAGAAAAAGAGAGATTGATTGCGATTTTGGTTTCGGGTGGGGGGGGAATAGTGTTGACTGTTCTTTTTTAAAAAGCAATTATATTAAATAATTTTTTTGGTGGGCGAGGGCCACCAACTCTCCCCGACTGTCCCTTTAGGGGACATGCAATTTAAAATCACATGCAAATCATGTGTTACAAATTGTTTATTATTATTATTTAAAATTAATGTATTTAAAAAGTTTAAAATATGTTATATTTAATTTATTAAAGTTTTAAATAAATTAAAATTTAATTTAATTTAAATATGGTTTGATTAAAAGTTAGTTTTAAATTAATTTAATTTTAATTTAATTTAATTATGATTTAATTGAAAGTTAATTTTAATAAGGTTTTTATTAATATGCATTTATTAATGAATTTATTTATTTATTTAAAAAAAGGGTTATTATTGAAATATAGTTATAAATAATTAATTTAATTATTAATTGACTAATTGTTGATAGAATGTTATAAATCGGTAAGGGGGATTCTCTATTTAATAATAATAAATAATTGCCAATTAATTATTTAATAATAATTATTTGATATTTAAGAAAAATCTTTATAGAGATAATGCTTGTTTTAAGAGCTTAAGCTAATAAGGTATTCATATTCAAATACAAGAATCCGTTGTTAGGGTTTAATGGGAATTTCATATGCTTGAAAACTTACATCGAAACAAAAACTTAAACCTAACTATAAACTCAACTATGTGTTTTCAAAATCAAACCAAACTATGAATTACACTATTATCTGTATGTTGTTAGTGCTTTGGGTTTGGGTTGACTAGAGTGTTGACCAGTTTTAGGATGTCTACCAGAGGCTTGGGAGTTATTTGATTGTGGTATTATGATGATTTAATCTTGATCTTTTATACTCAACCATGGTAATGTGTTGGTATGCTCTATGATGAGTTTAGTTGTATTGTTCATTATTGCTTTCAATGTCCTTGTGGGATAACGAGATGGATGTTATAACATATTTGACTTAACCTTTTTGAGTCTTCGATTAGTATTTTTGGGATGCTTTCCAGTTGCTTGTAGAGAACTAATGGGTTATTGTGAATTATTTTTTGATGCTTTGTAGTCACTTGCATAGGACTAAGGTGAAATTCGTGATTCTTTGATTTATACTTTTATGAGCCTAGGGTAGGTTATCTATATGTAATGTCAGGAAGTGGCTTGCAATGGAGGCCAGGGCCCAAAGTGGTTGCTAGGTTAACCCATTGTAAGTTGTTTAATAAGTGAAAACACTACACTAAATGAGAGTAAAATGAACCTAATAAGAGTCTTTATATGTTCTCACCCATGCCTTGAGTGCTAGTATAGATTAGGATGGGAGTAGAGAGAATGCTTGGTTGTGACCATGCATCATTAGTATGCCTTGTTAATACAAAAAGATACTAGTACTGCATAGAGTCACTAGGAGGTCGAGGTCAAGTTAGACTGCCAGGGTAACTCTAGCATTGATTCATGTGATGACACTTGCCACTTCCATAATAGATTTCCTACATGTCTTTATGTGCCTCTAGGTCTAGATGTCAATTTATCTTGGAACCTTTGAGTTAGATTAATTTTAGAGTTTCCTTGACATAGATATTACTTTTGATTTTGGGATTGATATCCTATTTAGGATTTGAGATTATCTCCTTAGCATGGTGGGAGTGGACCTTTTTGGGTTACCACATGATCAGGTGGTAGTACTTTTTACTCTTACCATTTAAATCCATCTGTTGTTGTCGTGGTTGGAGTTTCTTGTTTGCTTTTCCTTTTATTGTATCTTTGTGTATTATGAGAGATGATTATATCTTTATGATGGATGATTTCACTTATTGTATTGTAATTAGTTCCATGGATCCGAAAGGGATGATGTAATCTATTTTATAAATGTATATTCTTTCAGCCTTTCATACCCTATGACATGTACAATGGATGATTGAATTTATTGCCAAGTGGAATTCAGAACAAATGTATATTATTTAAATGGACTTGGACTTCTAGTTATTCTTTTATGCTGATGTGTTATTTAATTGACTTAGTATTAATTAAATTTAAATGTGACTCAATGCCTTGGGATCCTTAAGGAATGTAATCTATTATGTTTTCTTATGTATGATTGTATGTTAATTCTTCCACTACTTTATGATTGTTGTTATATGTCATCATAAAACAAATAAATTTGGCAAACTTAGTGAAACTTTAGGTTAGTTCTTTTGGATCCCTTGGCGTGGTGTAACACACAAGACTTGATGGGCCCCAGAACTTGACTCTTTATCATGCCTAATGGGGAAGTTAGATTTTTTGAGAACATGTTGCATTTTTTTGGGTTTCTTGTAGTATGTTGTACTATTTTTGGCAACTTGGAGATCGCTCATACAAGATAACCCTAATTTTGAATGAATCTATTTCATGAAAAGATAAATTGGGCATTATCATTTGTGTGACTATGAGCTTCACATGAACAATTTAATTATTTGAGATTGTAGTGAATTGTCATTAATGAAAATTACCTCCAATGTGATGTGAGCCATCATTATTATTACTTCTTTCTCACCACATTTGAGAAGCTGAGAGGTTCTTATTCTCTACTTATCATTTGTATACATTCCAAAATTTGAGCATTTTCTAGGTTTACTATCTAATTAAAAATTTGCATTTGGGCTCTTCATTACTCTGTGAGTTCATCCAATTTTCTATTATGGGTGGGGATAGGCACTATATTTATCTTTATAGAATTGAGGAGGAATTCATCAATGACCCCATTATCATGTATATCTACAAGGATGGAGGCATTCTTCCATTTATGGAAAGTATGATGGGTCATGACAAGAATGTCATGGTCTAGTTTGTTAAGTCCTAGAAAGACATAAAAGTTATAGTGAGAGGGTTTACTTTTGAGATCAATGAAGAGGTTATAGCCTAGAATATGGGACTTGATATTATTGGGTGGGAGAGGAAGAAGGCCAACAGGTCTCTAAATGCAGCGGGTCTGGACCAATTCTTCAAATTTTTTAAGGAAAAGCCCATCAAGAAGAATGGTGGCTACAACATAAAGAACCTCCCAAAAATTTGGCTGAAAATTTGTAAAATTATTATCAAGTATTTCACTTTGGAAGACATGTATGAGGTTTACTACTACTATCACCTCCCTTTTTCCAACCATATTCATGACAAGGACCTCATTTCCATTCTATTTTTTCTTATTACACTCTTTGTAAATTTTGTGTTGGAATCTTTAGAGGCCATTAACCTTGGGGAAAAGATGGTTATTCTTCACCAAGGTTTAATATTTTTTCTATTCTAGTTTCATTGTGCCCTTTTCCCTCTTTCCAGTCCTAATGTGCCTCTCATTTCTAGCTATACCATTATTACTCACTTGACCTTTGGTCAAGCTTTATAGTCCATCCTAGTCTCCTCGACTAAGAGTCTATAAACCTTGGTTGTTAAAAGGAAAAGAGAAGAGCTATAAAACATTGCTAGGGGTTCAAGAACAAAACAAAGAGAACCCTCAACATTGTTGACAATGATGAAGAGACTATTTACCATACTTGTTACTCATTTAGGATTGCTAAAGAGAAGGGGAAGCAATTTATATAAAATTTGACTATTGAGGAGTCCTCTTAGGACACTAATGTTAAAGTAACCCCTAAATTTGAGTCCATTGATTCCTCTTCTAAGGATACTAAAACCCCTGAAAATGTCCCTCCCCCACTCAGAAACACCCCTATCTCCTATACATCTCTCATCCCCCACTTTCCCTCAGATTGCTCTCCCTAGCTCTACTCCACTAATTTTTTATGGTAGGCTATAATGTTTTTGTGAGAAGTCTCATTAGCAGTGTGCTCAAATCTCTTAGAACCTAGGTGGACTAGCTCAAAAAGACAATGGATCAACTGAAAGATGTAGGGGTTTTGAAAAAGTTTTAGAGATATCAGTAAGGTCACCATGAAAATCATGCATGTGAGTACCACCACCTTGTGCACTCTATAGGATAAATTCCCTAGTGTGGATGGTACTTGGGGAAAAGAGCCTAAGGAGTTTTCCCAATTCCCTAATGAATAGTGGGCTAGCATTTTGTAATTGAAGAGAATCAATGGTACCTAGTAGGCTTCAATATGATGGTTCTTTTTTGCTCTAATAGCCTGTGGGGCTTTGATACTCTCAAGTTTTTCTATATGTTTAAAAACTCTTGACCTATGCGGCTTAATAGTTTAGTCTACTTTGATATGATGAACTTTTGTAGTTTATTCTCCTTTTTGTTAATTGATCTTGCTAGAACTTTGATGCTTAAGTCCTTTCTTAAGTTGGTTTTTGATAGAGGAAAGTTACTGTGGGGTTCCTTATCTATCCATTCTTTGGGTGTTGTTAATCCTTTGTCAATGTACATATAAAGTTCTTCTTGTACCATGGGCTAAGACCCTCTTCATGATACTTTTATAAAAAAAAACAAACATTGGAGAAGATTTCCTTAGTATTTGCAATCTAAGTGGCTAGAATTAAGAGAAATAAGTTATTAGGAAAAGTTCTATTGTTTGGTGGAAATTATATTGGATAAATACTCAAGTTTCAATTTTAATATACATAGAATAAAAATACGAATGCAACTGATGAAATTTTTTTTTATGGGAGATAGTGACTAGGAAAGAAAAACCACCTACATATGCAAATAAATGATTAGAGTAGAGTAGTAGGATTGATAAAGCCAAGGCTATTATTGGTCTTTCTATTTCATATTCTGAACATCATCACATAGATTTAGATTAGTCTTGTGTTGATATTTGAGGTAATTTAAATAAATCTATTTAGAGAAAAAGATGTCAATGCATAGTTTTCTTTAGAACTCCAATTATTTAGCTTCAAATTGGAGAATTACATCATAATGTTGAACCATATAAGTAACCTAAGATCTCTCATTAGGAATTTTTTAAAGGTTTAAGGATCCTATTGATGATGATTATGCAAGGCTATCTTATTAATAAATTATCTTCCAAATATAATAATGTTTTCATTACACTTAGCCAAATCAATTCACAAACTTTAGAGGATATGATTTCAACACTTATAGTGGAAGAAAAGAGGAAAAATAAAGTTATAGAAGAAGATCATCTAATATACAAGGCATTGTACTCATGAAGCACTTTAAAATGGGTAAACAAAATTAAAAGAGACAACAAATGTTTTTATTGTAAGAAAAAGGGCCACATAAAATGGATTTGTAGAATTAGAGCTAGTGATATTCTTAGAGGAAAACTGAAAGAAAAATTTGATGAAGAGGGTAATGTTTCTCGCATTAAAGACACAAATACATCAAATGATGTAGAAATTATTAATAGTTCTCTTATAAATCCCAATTTTATGCTTTGGTCCTTTATATCTGGAGGTTGTCAACATCATAGGATGAAGGAACTTCCATCATCTCTAGTCATGATCTTCTCTCTTTGAGACGGTGCTCTGCATGAGAAGAGTTTTTGATTTTCTATTTTGTATTGCTTTTTGATGTAGACAAATGTGAAGAATACCTTTTTTTTATAGCTTTATTTTGGAGACAAATTTGGGACTTGATATTGCACTCAATATGGATTGTTGTCAAGCAAGATTCAAAGTATATGACCAAGAATTATACCCTTTCACATTCACTAGACAATGATAGAGATCTATCACATCTTTTACGGATCATTTTTTAATAATTCAAGACTTTGTGATTTAAGAACAAAAATTAAAGCTACACCTTTTTGAGGGTCACACAATAACTTGGTGGAGCCTTGCTTGGTTTAAGGTCTACTACTTAAGAAAAATATTTTCTCAAAATATATATTCAACATGTGTTGCTATGTAAATCTAAAGGGGGTCCCTAAGGTAAGGTGTTTTGATGTTTTTAGGATGAATGTATTAAGGAGGGAATGTTAGTGTAATAACATTAAATAATGTAATTGTCTATTAGTTAAAACTAGTTACAATTGTGCAGTTACTAAATTGCAATACCTGCAATACCTCTTGTATAAAAAGGGAGCACAAATTATTCAAATAGACAATAAAATTTTATCATTATTTTCTCTATCAATTGAAAAAGCACTGAACTATCCAAAATCAAGGAGTTTGGGTCTCACAAGATCCTACCATAGACACATGGACACGCTTTTGGGTGGGCACAACCAACTCTATGTAGACCAATGATAAAACCATATGCAATGGTTAGATTCAAGAATTGCAACATCACAAGAAAACCACAATCACACTTGGGAAAAAATCAAGTGGAAACCATAAGGAAGCTCATTACTACATATCTCAATCAAACACTTTGTTGAGGGCATAGATTCCAATGGAATCATCTAGTCATAATGTTAAAACATGGCGATGACATATAATGCCCAAAATACACCAGTACTCCAAAATTTGACAAAAACCAAAAGTCCACATTGTACAATAAAAAAAACACTTTTATATTAGTATGAAAATATCTCAGAATTTTGTCTAATTATTTTGATTCCAAAATCCCAATCTTTGTAGTAGAGTCTATAAAAACAAAAAATCAAGTCAAGCCAAACAAAGCAGAAAAAAAACAAGGTGGTATGCAAAATGAGGTGACACCAAAAACACCTAAAACTCAAACATCTCATAATTCAATAAAATGGAAATCCCATTTCCGAATCAAGCCCAAACTCCTAAAAATATAATAAAATTCAAGTTTTGGACACATGAAAAATCTGACAACATAACTAGGTAAAAACTTTCATTTCCAAAGAATAAAATAACATTAATACTCATGCTCATCCAACTAGATCATGGAATTGCATGAAATCAAAGGGTAACACTAATTCTAAAACCCCAAGCATTTAAAAATTGAAAGAAAGAAATTAAAAAGTGTAAAATAAGTAAGAAGACCCTTCCACACATGAATGGTAAAAACTAAGAAGGGGAAGAAATAAGTAGAGACTCCACCAAATTAGATGAAACCTTTGGTGAAGTGGACTAGTCATGACACAAATCCAACAAGTCACTTCACGTAGAAACCTGACAACCAAATCAAACATAATGAACAAATGAATGATTTCCTCCAAGAGTGTTTGGAGGAAAATCCTCCAATTCTAATAACATGAAACTAATAAGTGAGAATAAAACTCACTTTTTGGCATAATAAAAGGAATTTTACAAAATAGCTAAAAAAAAAGTTTATCAACCCACTTAATAATCTGTTTTCTTTTTTCTCCAATTAAATAAGATATTTCTAGGCATTTGGAATTTAAATACAAAAAAATAGCCAATAAATTAAACCAAATAATTAAAATCCCCAACAATCAGTTAAATCAATGTTAATTAATCTTTTATGAAAAAATCATGGAACCCTAAATGCACAGGCACATTTATAGGTCGAATCACATAATGCATTATGAGTCCATATTTACTGTCATTTAATATAGGCATAATAATGTAATGACATAGATACATCTCTCATCCAAGGACAATACTGACTCAATATGCAAGGTCAGACTAGTCATGATCTCCTAGTGCCTATTGTTGGGGATATAGGTACACAATTAGATCTTGTAACCAAGGTGGATGTTCTTGGCACTTGTTTAAGAAATAAGAAAACATCAAGTATATATTCTCAATATATAAATAACCAAAGCACACCTAGACACACACTCACATTAAAGGAGAATGAGACACCGTGTAGATCTCACAACCAAGTTACTATGGCTATGTTCCCACATCATGGTAGTACCAATGGGAAATCCATGCATAACACTAGTTTAATACAACATAATAAAATTCCAAATATTATAATATAGTGTCAATGATGTTTATGATACAAGATATAGTTGTAAGGTGCATATAAGAGGTGTTATTATTAAGGCTTCATGTCTATTTAGTGAGGTGTTAGATATCTTATGACAATTTAAATGCTTAGGTTTGGGTGTGTATTATTGGCCACTTATTTTGGAATAAAAATGATGTCATCTTATATTCATTTCCCCTATATATGAGATCAAGTTATTGTGCTCGTCATTTAAGCACACTAGTAAATTTACACCTATTTATCAACAAGGGTTGGTTGATATATTGATGAACAATAGTCCAAAAAATTTGACGCTATAATTTTGTCAAAATTCCAAAGAAATCTAGGGTTGTCTATATATCGATGAAAAACCCCATTGAAAATGATCCCAATCTCTATCATGAGGTGACATTAGATCATTACTAGAAATTTTTTAAACTTTGATCATTAGGAAATCGTGATCAACAAGCTTTCCATGCTATCGACAATAGGCCTTGTCGAAACTTTGATGACTAGGAGATTGTTATCAATGAGCTTTCCATGCCATCGATAGTAGGCCTCATCAAAACATTGATGAAAAATCATTAGAATCCTATGAGATTTTGACAACATTTCCATGTCATTGATGACAACCCTGGCTGAATTTTTTTTAATAAATTTATAAGAATCCTATTTGTCTAGTGATCCAAGGTAAGTCAACTATCAGTCTATGGGGAGTAAGTGTCCCTGTTGATTTAAGAGTGTGGGAATACATTTTATAGTTTGATAGGAGAGTGACATTCCACATGTTTAGTTGTCTATCACAAGTTTGAAAAAGTTAAGGATGCTATTAGGGGTTTAGTATCAAATATTAGTTCAAGGGTATGTCACAAGTAACAGTCTTAGGCCTGAAGAGAGTCAAGGACTGAAGGGTCAAGAGTTGATCCAAGGATTGGATAAATGAAAAGATGTAATATGGGTTGGTTGGGAGAGAGGGATAGTTACATTTTATTTTCTACATACTGATAGTGATGGTAGTTGTCAATGGACATTAAGGATGGAAAATATTGTGTTTGAATAGCCTAAGGGTGTGGACATAGGGAAGGAAAAGATGTTTCATGATGAGAGTGTGATAAAAAATTGTGACTTAAATCAGAATTTGGACCTTTTAGTTGTCTATCACAAGTTTGAAAAAGTTAAGGATGCTATTAGGGGTTTAGTATCAAATATTAGTTCAAGGGTATGTCACAAGCAACAGTCTTAGGCCTAAAGAGAGTCAAGGACTGAAGGGTCAAGAGTTGATCCAAGGATTGGATAAATAAAAAGATGTAATGTAGGTTGGTTGGGAGAGAGGGATAGTTACATTTTATTGTCTACATACTGGTAGTGATGGTAGTTGTCAATGGACATTAAGGATGGAAAATATTGTGTTTGAATAGCCTAAGGGTGTGGACACAGGGAAGGAAAAGATGTCTCATTATGAGAGTGTGATAAAAAATTGTGATTGAAATCAGAATTTGGACCTTGCAATATGATTAATAGTTGATGGACTAATCAAAGTTTGAGTGCATAATGTTTAAGGAGTTGAGTTTTGAATAGTGTCATTGGTAAGGGAAGATGATGTAGAAGTTGTATCATACAAATAGTTGAGAAATTATTCTTATTTAAATATTGTGTGTAACACCCACTTATAACCAACCAATCTATGCTTGGAGAGGTGTGTCTCTTCACATTCTTGCAAGATATAAGATGTGATTCAAACTCTTTTCAAAGGGGGATCAGCTAGATGTTTTTATATTAAAATATTATCCTTTAGAGATTACTACAATTAGAGAAACCTTAATACCATTCTATCCAATTGGAATGATAAGGAGAGAATCACCGATTGACATCCCTCAATAATTTCCTTCTAGATTCAAACCATAAATAGATTCAATCCTTGCTTGCAATAAAATTATATCAAATATAAACATACAAGCATTAGTAGTATTTTTTATATAATCAAATATAATTAAATAATTAAATATTACTATCTCTTTAGTAAGGGTGGTATCTAAACAAATTAAATGAATTATACAATATATATAATAATAATAATAACAATAATAAAATATTTCATTCTCATTCTTGGGAAGATAGACGTAGTAAATTTGAGTTCAATAGTGAGAAAATTCTTAGTTATTTTTTGTGAATAGAGAAGGTTATACCTAATCCTATATTGTACCAACCACCTTCAAGTATGGAGCAGAAGAATAGTTGTGGATTTTGTGAAGAGACCTAAGCAAGACAACTAACAATGGTAGTGATGGCTCGAAATGATTATTTCCTATGTATCCCCCTTATGACATATAATATTTAAGAGATGACGTCTCAAATGTAGAAGACACTTGTTCAAGGTACAAACTACTTTGAAGTGTTTTAAATGCAATAGTACTCTTCTTGACTACTTTTGTGGGGTAGTATATAGTCCATTATTGGTCTATGACCAATATAAGAACTTAAGTATGACTGTAGTGGCATGCCATGAATAATAAAGGGTAAAAAGGTGCTACAATCTAGTAGTACTATGAACGAATTGCATATTTGTAGTAGTGGATAGGAAAACTAAATATTCCCATTTCTTATGATTGTTGATTTGTTTTTTAAAGAAGTGTTTAGATTGCACAGTCTCCCTCATACCATTTGTAGTTATAGGGACATGTTTATCAACACATTATAACGAGAGTTATTTTGTTTGGTAGGGACATAATTGACTCCTAGTACTAATTATCATCTTTAGATAGATGAGCAAACCAAAATCATGAATACATGGGTTGGGTGTCTGCATTTTGGTGAGTATTTTTATGATACTAACTATCACATGACTATTGAATATCTTCAACTAAGGCATTGTAGAGATATAAAGCTTTGTCATTTACAGGCTTGGCCTTTGATGATAGAAAAGTGCCCCAAGAAAAATAAACCATATAGAGTTAATAGTAAAAATGTCATATGGTTTAAAGCATTGTATTTGGCATGTGTTGATCCCAATTCTAAACTAGTCAAAATTTGAACATTGGTATAATATTCAATATTTTCAAGATGAGCCATCATGTGATTCAACTAATAGATTTGAAGTCATATTTTTCATGCTCCACACACACACACACACACACACACACACACACACACCCACAATATGAAGTTCATATACATGCACATTCTTGATACATATTAAAAAAATTAAATATCCTAAATTTTTTATTGGCATGCTCAAAACTTGTTGAAAAACTTAATGGTTGTTAGTGCTAATAATAGATGGTGGTAATGAACTTTCAAAACTTTCTTCAAAGAAACAATAAGTGTATATGGTTTTAACCAAACATTTCAAAAGATTTCAAAAGTGATCTAAAGCCCAAAGGAAAAGATGAGTTGTCAAAGACGTTAAAGGCATAGCCCAAAGAATCTAAAGAATAAATACACTCTAAGTAATGTGTTATTGTTAGCAAATTACAAAAATTTTGAATTTTTTTTAAGACTCAACTAAGCATTTTTATATAAATGAAAGCATAACATCATATGTGTCTTGAAATATCTATAAATTATTCGAAACACCAATTGTAAAGTGGCTGGTTTGATGATATATTCTCAATGATGCTCAAAATACAATATGTATATGCATTACTATTCTTAAAATTAGAAACATTTTTAGAGTTATATAGGAGCATTTAGACCAATAGTTTGTATACATTCCCTAATAGATTCTATTGAAACATTTTACACACATGCCTATTTTCTTGAGTTGTGAATAGTGTATGCAATCTTTGAATTGTTAAGCCAATCAACACTCGCATCCCCTCTCTTTTCTAGTTGAATTATCCCCATTTGGTAATTGTGTGAAGGTGGAAATAAGAAAAATAAAAAATTACTAGTTTTAAATGTTGTAGGTTGAAATGGAGTTTAAATTAAGGAAAATTGCTTAAGATTTTGAATCTTCTATACATAATGCTTTGTCATAGCTTATAATTCCTTCTTGAGGCAACCTAATGAACCTCTGTGGCCATGTGTATGTAGTGAATATTAGGCTTTTCTGTTGAAAAAACCACACGATCATTATTTTATCTTACGCTCCATCATGTTGCTCAAAGCTTTTGACATCGTGCCTTTTGAATGATATATTCTCACATGAACATTCAATTCATTACTTTGCATTGACCTTAGGCATACCAAGACATATTCATTTTCATTCATCAACTAATCTTTCTATGTGTCATAGTTGGGAAAGGTGTGGATCATCTTGCGACTTTCCAAGATTTTGAATTACCTATTTATTGCAATTGAATTCACCTTTGAATTAAGATCACTGAAGGTAGAGAATGTAGAGTAGCAGAAGCTAGATAACCCAATTGAAGCAAGAGTTTGTGGATTTGGATTTGGAAAAGGAAGGAGTGAAAGTTGTAATAAAATTTTTAGATGGATTTTTTTATTCAATTTCTTTTGAAGCTAGTTTTGATGTTGGATTCAAAAATTAAAGGTGTTTTGTGAACCTTGTGGACTTAGAGATGCTGACAGTTTTCCAATTCTCTTTCAAATTTAAAGCTTATGTGAGGTTGTTATGATGGATCAGTTTTACATATTTTTTAATTATTATATCAGCCCCAATGGCTATCGTATCAATTTTATTTCAACTTTCTTTGTTGACATATCAATTCAATTGGTTTGGTATGAGTAATTTCCATTGGAGTTTGTAGTATTTTTACAATTGTTTGAAGCATTTATGTATTGCAATGTATAAGAGAGGTTGCTGATTTATAGAAGTGTGGTAATGTGGTGTTGTTTGAGAGCTCATTAAGGTATCTCCATCAGTGAAATTTGCAGCAATTGTTTTGTGGTATGTACAAGGAGTCCCTTGCATTAAGAAGAATACTATAATGGTTTTTTGCATTTTGAATCTCATGGCTACTTTAGGTTTTCAAATTTAAGTCAAGTCAATTGAATGATTTTTTCAAGGTGTGTGTGAAATTAGAGAGAGAGAGAGAGAGAGAGAGAGAGAGAGAGAGAGAGAGAGAGAGAGAGAGAGAGAGAGAGAGAGAGAGAGAGAGAGAGAGAGAGAGAGAGAGAGAGAGAGAGAGAGAGAGAGAGAGAGAGTACCCTACATTAATATGGTTAAATTTAGAAAAAACTAGGGTTATTACTAGAGATGTCACTCTTTTTGAGGAGCCACATTACAAGAATGCAAAGTTCTAGATTTATAAACTTTGCATGTTACAAAAAAATGACATTGATGTAACAAGTTTTTGATTTTTAATGTCAACATTTTAAACATGCCCAAACAAGAAGTAGAATAATATTGAAGCACCAAACTTTCCTAATGGAATGTATCTATCATTATTTAAATGAAAAGTTATTGATCAATATTTCTCTTATTGGAAATAATATACCTGACATTTGAAAAAGCTATGTATAAAAGTTGAATAAAAAATTACTGACCACTTCATCGGTGCAACCAAATATAACTATAATTGAAAAAACTTCTCAATGACCCAATATCTTACCTATGAAACAAATTTTTGTACTTGTTGGTGCTTATTTTGAACACTTCTCAATAAGATACAAAGGTAATATTACAACCCAAGGGTATGAGGATAAATCTACAATATATGTAAGCCACCTGTACTGACCTGGCCTCCTACTACTCCCATGTGCCCTAAATGTAGTTGTTCTAATCGAATGATAGAAAGGGATTCTTCAAGTCACTAAGTTATAGATGCCAATATAATCAAAAGTGCACTAAAAGACTTAAAATTCTAATAATTTAGCTTATTTAAGAAGTAGTTGTAAATGAAACATAATAGTAAGAAGAGTGAATTCTAAATTCAAATGTCTTTGATTACAAGGTGTGGTTATTTGGATATGCTACCTAACACAAATATGATATGTGTTTTAGGGATATTAAAACCAAATCTGAAGGAATGAGACAACAAATAAGTTCATCGATACTTTTAGCTTTTTACTTGTTATCTCACCATGGAATTTTTTTTTCTTAACACGTCAATGGGTTTGCATAGTCTTATTAGAGCCACCTAAAGTAAGGGTTCACCTACCATGCTAATATATTAGGTAGACATTTCTTTTTTGTTAGCTCCATTTTTGGACTTCCTTGAGTTTTTCCCATTAGTATATAAGGTTTCCCTCTTTTTTTTTATTAGTTTCCCTATGAGTCTATGACCCTTTTGTTAAAGTAATTAGATATTTCCTTATTAACTCTAGTTTTCTTAAGCTAAAATTTACGCATCTAATAATTAATTCTTTTATTAAGTATTATGATGCAACCTAGGTTAGACCTTTTTAGGTTTTCAATCTCCTTTATAAGGATGATCTCTCTTTGTAAAATTGATTGATTCATTGTTGATTATAGCAATCTTCCTTTTTGCTCATCAAAAATATCTCATTTGTGGATCTGGGAATTCCAACCTCCATAGCTTTTGCTTCTTTCTTTCTGTGATAGGTGTTTGCATATAGGTAATTCTTGGGAGCTATGGGATTGATCTTTCATCAAATTCAACAATGGTATTAGAGCTCCAGACCTTCATGCCCCTGTTCAGTTTGTGAGAGACTTGGCATCATTTTTTAGATCTAAGCTTTCAGAAGATTTTTTTATTGGATTTGGGGGATTGCTTATTTTTGAGGCACTTTGAGAAAATAGGGACATAACTGTTGAGCTCAAAGCACTCAAAAACCCCCATTTTCATATAAAATATGTCCAATTTAGGTGCTGTTGAAATCAGAGGCAATTTTTTTTTACCTAGGCCATTTTGACCTGGGCACACACACAATAGGGCAAGGTATTTTATTTATCAAACAAAAAAAATTATATGGCTAAATTTATTTAAGGCCCATGCCCTTTTTGTAAAAGATGAGTCATGTAGGAAAAGTTTTTTGGGCTCCTTCCCTATTCTCGGCTTCCTTTTGAAGTCAAATTGCTCAAATTCAATAGAGCAAGAGGATGGATCACTCCTACACACATTTTTTCCTTGACCCCTTTTGCAATAGCTATTTCGTGGCGGTTTCTTCTCCTCTTCGTGTGAATTCCAAGGATGCTTATGGGAACTTGTATTTTATGGATGTGTAGCAATTATTTTTGGAGATTGCACTCATAGTTTGATATGCCCAAAGCCACATCTTCCTATCAATGCCTTCTTATTTGGGATGAATTTGGCAAAAGCAATGGTCATTTTTCTCTTGGAGTTAACTTCCTATATGTTGGTCTTGATTAATGGCATGATTGGCTCCAAGTCATCGACTTTGGGACTCTTGCTTCCCACTCTCCCTACACACTTTTGCCAATCAAAATGGGTAGTTTTTCTAGTGATGGCAATGCTTACAGTTGGTATAATGATAACAAGTAGTTTTGTCAGAATGTAGATAACATATAGTTACAATTTTTTAATAGAATCTCCAACATGGCCAAGTTTGGTGACCCCTACACATTTTGACCCATTTTCTCCTTACGCACTGGTCAACTCTTTGTACGTGTGTGAATGGCATCTCCATCAGGTTGCAATATTTTTTGCAATATGTTAGGGGGCTACAAGTCCAATTTTGGGCAGCATGTGAAGGGTTTTTTGTTTGAGCGAGGTTATTCCTCCTTAGCTTGGTCTTCTAGTGAGGCTCAACACCTTTGATGTGTCGCACAATGATTGTAGGTGGTTGTTTGTGTGAGAAATATAGATTAAAATCAACTCAAAACTTAACCCTAAACCTAAAAAAAAAATTATTCGGCACTTAAAAGTGCTTGGCACAGGAAGGTGCCGAGTGCCAAAAATTACTCGACAGTTGCTCGACACATGAAGGTGCCGAGTGATAGGCAACAGGTGCTGAGTGAACTCAGCACAAAGAGGAGAGCTTGACAAGGGAAGGTGCCAAGTGAGCTTGGCTTGCACTGTGGAGAAATAGGGACCAAGTCGAGCGACTAGGATATCACGTGAAACTTTTCACGATTAAAACCAAAGACTCAAAACTAAAAATATTCAACAAAGATCTTCTCAAATGCAATGTAGAGAGGAAGAACAATAGATTTGAGTATGCCTGCTTACTTAGTATTTAACCTTGATTAAAAACAATACAAGATCTGGGAGCATTCGGCTTCAACCAGAAAACCCTAAATTTACCCTCAAACTTCAAACAACTTCAATACTTCAAACTTTAAACTTGCAGCTCTAATGGCTGCATACAAAAATGCCTGGAGCAATCACTGCTTCATAGGTCGAATCCAATGAACAATAAACTTATAGAATGATCAGAGAGAAGATGTGCAACTGCAGGCACGAAATAAACAAACTTCTTTCTTTGCACTCTAACGACTGGATCTGCTGATCTTATTCCACTGCTCTTCTTTGCAACTTCTAATCTATTTTTTGTCTCTCTAGTCGAATGAATACAGAACATTCCCTTTTGTCTTTTGACCAAAAAAGTTTTCCCTCTCATTTTCAAACTCACCTACCCGTATTAATTTTTTCTGTCTGTTCTGCAATTCGTCAGAGGTGGTAGGTGGGCGTTTGGCTCCAAGGGCAAACAACCAAGAGCATTAAATATTCCAACACTCCCCCTTTGCCCCGAGCCAAAAAAACAAGGATCACATCTGATCCACATCAATTACACCAAGACTCTCTCTTAGGTGTACAAAAGTTTCAATGCCTAATGGCTTAGTAAAGATGTCTGCTAGCTGCTGCTCAGACCTACAAAAAATCATCTTGATATCCCCATTCTCCACCAACTCTTTGATGAAGTGATATTTGATTTCTATATGCTTGCTTCTCCCATGGAAGACTGGATTCTTGGACAATGCAATTGATGAGATGTTGTCACAATAAATTGTGGTTCCATCTTCTTGCCTTTCATTCAAATTTGTCAAGATCCTCCTTAGCCAAATTGCTTGACATGCTGCTGCATTTGCTGCAATGTATTCAGCCTCTACTATAGATTGAGCAACAATAGGTTGCTTCTTGGATGCCCATGAAATTGCACCCGATCACATATGAAACATGTATCCGGAAGTGCTCTTCCTATCATCTAAACTTCCAGCCCAATCACTATCAGTATAACCTACCAACTTGAATTCATTTGATGCAGCATACAAAATCCCAAATCCCTTGGTACCTTTCACATACCTTAGGATCCTTTTTCCCACTTGCCAATGGAAATCCTTTGGTGTTTCCATAAATCTAGAAATCAAACTTACTGCATGCATTAGGTCTGGCCGAGTTGCAGTCAAATACATTAGACTTCCAACCATACTCTTGTAAAGTGTTGGATCCACTCTGTTGCTAGAGTCTTCCTTGCTCAACTTCAGACCTACTGCTGTTAGTGTGGGGGCTACCTTACTATTCTTCATTTTAAATCTCTCCAAGATCTGCCTTGCATACTTTTCTTGAGAGATGAAGATGCCATCATGCATTTGTTTTACTTCTATGCCTAGAAAGTATTTCAAGAGACCTAGGTCTGTCATTTCAAATTCACTTTTCATGTCCTCTTTAAACTCACCAATTAGAGCCTTGTCATTACCAATAAAAATTAAATCATCTACATACAAGACAACAATTAATACATTACCATCTGCTGCTTTGATGTAAAGAGTGGGCTCACCATTGCTTTTGCTAAAGCCATTGCTCATCAAGTATGAGTCAATCCTATTGTACCATGCCCGTGGAGCTTTCTTGAGCCCATAAAGAGCTCTCTTCAACCTATATACTTTGTTCTCTTCACCTGCAACTTCATAACCAGGTGGCTGCTCCACATACACTTCTTCTTTCAATACACCATTTAGGAAGGCGAACTTCACATCCATTTGAAATACCTTCCACTTATGCTGAGCTGCAATTGCTATGACAGCATGCATGGTTTCCATTCTTGTAACCAGGGCATAGGTCTCATCATAATCTCTTCCATATTGATGTTTGTAGCCCTTGACTACTAGCCTTGCCTTATGCCTATCAATCTTGCCTTCAGCATTGCATTTGGTCTTATAGACCCATTTCACTCCAATCACTTGCTTCTTGGGAGGAAACTTAGTTAGCTCCCATATCTCATTCTTTTTTATAGCATCTATTTCCTCATCTATGGCCTTACACCATTTCTTCTCCTTAATAGCTTCTTCAAAATATATTGGATCACTATGATAAAATAATGCAAAATTAACACTCTCATCATAATCTTCATACCTTTCATCTTGGTATATCTCCCTAAGACTCTTGGTCTTTCTTGGTAACAAGGAGGAGAGTGTGGGATTGGAATCTTCACTACTGTTGCTTTGCCGACTAACTTGGTCTTCACTGGTACTCGGCAATGATGCTCGGTCATGCCTAGAGGAGCTCGGCAATGTCTGAATCTGCTTGCCTTTTCTTCTATTTGTTCCTTCTTCTTGCTATTCATTAGCATCTTCTTCACTCATAATTGGCACTTTACTTGAAGTGCATGGTGACTCATCAATTTGTCCATGCCAAGACTAATTTTCAAGAAATTCCACATCTCTTGAAAGCATCATCTTGTTGTTCAATGGGTCATACAATCTGTATGCCTTTGATTCTGGGCTGTACCCTGTGAGAATGCATTTCACACCTTTGTCATCAAATTTTTGCCTTTTCTCTTTAGGCACATGTGCATATGTAACACATCCAAACACCCTTAGGTGTTCAACTGTCCATCTTATTCGTGACCAACCTTCCATTGAAATTTTGTCACGGATTGCCTTTGTAGGACACCTATTAATTAGGTAAACTGCTGTTGCCACAACCTCTCTCCAAAATTTAGTTGGGAGACCATTCTCTTTCATCATGCTCCTTGCCATTTCAACAATGGTCCTATTCTTTCTTTCAACCACTCCATTTTGCTGTGGTGTATAGCTGGCTGTGAGCTCTTTCTTAATGCCATGTTTCCTGCAAAAATTTACAAAAGAATTGGAGGTATACTCCCCTCCTCTATCTGATCTAAGGACCTTGATATAGTGTCCACATTCTCTTTTAGCCTGGGCTTTAAATTCTACAAATTTATTAAATGCTTCAGATTTATTCTTTAAGAAATACACCCATCTCCTACGACTGAAATCATCAATAAATGTCATAAAATAAGTACTCCCCCCAATGGAAGTAACTTGCATAGGACTGACTAGGTCAGTATGCACTAATTCTAATGGATATCTAGCCCTCCTATAATTTCCAGAATTAAAGGGAAGCCTATGTTGCTTACCCAAAATACAAGCCTCACACTTGTCACAAGAATTTCCTATACATGGAAAACCTTCTACCATTCTTTTGTTTGACAATAAATTTAAACCAGCATAGCCAAGATGACCATACCTGAGGTGCCATAGCCATGAGGGGTCTTCAATCACACTCCTTAGAGCTGATTGCGTGGAAGATGCAACACTAACTTGAGATGAGAAAAATGTCTCAATCTTCAAGGGAAACATTCTGTTCTTTGTCATTTGAACTGCTACAAGTAAGTTCTTGCTCCCATCCTTTTCTTGAATGACACACATGTCATTCTCCATCAGCACTTTGTATCCATTTTGAATGAGCTGACCAATGCTCATCAAATTGTGCTTCATACCAGGGGCAAAATACACATTTTGTATTTCCCTTTTCTCACCTTTCTTGGTGTGGACCATAATAGATCCTTTTCCCACAACTGGTAGGGTTCCATTGTTACCCATCTTAATTTTTGATTTGAAACTCTTGTCAATGAATGAAAACAAGGTTTCATTACCACTCATGTGGTTGCTACATCACTTTCGAGGTACCAAACCTCAGGGCTTCCTTCTTCACCAACATTACACATGATGAAGGCAGTGTTTTCACTTCCCATATTCACATTAGCCACATTTGCTTGTCCTGACTGATCTTTCTGCTTCTTCCAGCATTCATTTGCATAATGCCCATATTTATGACAGCAGTAGCATTCTACATTACTCTTATTTGAGTTGTAATTTTTCTTACCTCCTCTTGAAGTATTGTGTGAGATACTTGCTCCATCTACTCTTCCTAAGCTTTCTGCTATAGCATTTCTTTGTCCTCCATTACCTCGACCTCTGCCTCTGGAGTTTCTGCCTGAGCCATTTCTTCCTCTCCCCCTTCCTTTTGGATTTGACTGAGCCTTGAATGCTTGGTCTTGGGTAGAAGAAGATGTGGATCTATTGATCCTATACTCATGGATTTGAAGAGAACCCATCAACTCATCCATTGTCAAAACAGTGAGGTCTTTTGCCTCTTCTATGGTCATGACCAAATGGTCATATTTATGAGGTAAACTCCTCAATATCTTCTCCACTATCCTCTGCTCTTGATAGTCTTCTCCATTTGACTTCAGTTGGTTAATCACATTGGAGGTCCTTGAACTGAAGTCTGCAACTGATTCATTCTCCTTCATCTGAAGGTTCTCAAACTCCCTCCTTATGTTTTGCAGCTATACTGTACAGACTTTATCAGTCCCCTTGAAGTTTGTCTCAAGGATATCCCATTCTTCCTTTGCATAATTTTCTGTTGCAATCTTTGGGAATACTGTCTCTATCATTGCTGCTTCAATCAAACTTAATGCCTTAGCATCCTTCCTCCTTGACTCTTTCAAATGAGTCTTTTGTGCATTTGTGAGAGCAGCATATTGAGTTGGATCAGTCACATCATTGAATCTATTTACCACAAACTCCAACAAATCATTTGCAACCATAATGGTTTTCATTTTCTTTGCAAATGTATCATAATTTTGTCCATTAAATGATGATGGCTGCTACCATATCTTTCCTGCATCTCCTGCCATGATAAATATCCCAAGAAAAAACAAATACCCTAACTCACTTTGGATGTGGGGCCTCAAAGCTCTAATACCATGTGAGAAATATAGATTAAAATCAACTCACAACTTAACCCTAAGCCTAATTTTTTTTTTTAATCCAGCACTTAAAAGTTGCTCGGCACATGAAGGTGCCGAGTGCCAGTTTTACTCGACACTTGATGGTGCCGAGTGGTAGGTTGCTCGGCATTTAAGAAAAGTGCTCGACACAGGAAGGTGCCGAGTGCCAAAAATTACTCGGCACTTGCTCAGCACATGAAGGTGCCGAGTGACAGGCAACAGGTGCTGAGTGAACTCAACATAAAGAGGAGAGCTCGACAAGGGAAGGTGCCGAGTGAGCTCAGCTTGCACTGTGGAGAAATAGGGACCAAGCCGAGTGACCAAGATATCACGTGAAACTTTTCATGATTAAAACTAGAGACTCAGAACTAAAAATATTCAATAAAGATCTTCTCAAATGCAATGTAGAGAGGAAGAACAATAGATTCGAGTATGCCTGCTTGCTTAGTATTTAACTTTGATTTAAAACAATACAAGTTCTGGGAGCATTCGAATTCAACCAGAAAATCCTAAATTTACCCAAAAACTTCAAACGACTTCAATACTTAAAACTTTAAACTTGCAGCTCTAATGGCTGCATACAAAAATGCCTGGAGCAATCACTACTTCACAGGTCGAATCCAATGAACAATAAACTTACAGAATGATCAGAGAGAAGATGTGCAACTGCAGGCACAAAATAAACAAACTTCTTTCTTTGCACTCTGACGACTGGATCTTCTAATCTTCTTCCACTGCTCTTCTCTGCAACTTCTAATTTGTTTTTTGTCTCTCTAGTCAAATGAATATAGAACATTCCCTTTTGTCTTCTGACCAAAAAAGTTTTCCCTCTCATTTTCAAACTCACCTACCCATATTAATTTTTTCTGTCTGTTCTGCAATCCGTCAAAGGTGGTAGGTGGGCGTTTGGCTCCAGGGGCAAATGGCCAAGAGCATTAAATATTCCAACAGTTTGGAGGATGCACTTTGGAGTGCTTTGAACATGGCCTCTTACCGAGTTCAAAGCTGGAATCTACATGTGATTTTCCCACATCTACAATCTACTTCTTGGCATGATTTATGGGTTTTGATAGGTGACAATCATCTTCACTAGCATTTTATTTTGAAGACGCAATTCATGAAGTGGCAGCTTTGAAGCCCTCAAACATCTTCCTTGGGCCTTAACTCTAGTCCACGCACCTAGTCAACTCCTACTTCCACATAATTCCCTTTTCTAGTTGTGATGCATTATTGGCAGATTTTGCCAATCATGTGGCATGCTTTTGGACTTTATTTAAAGCTTGAGTAACCATTTATTTTGGAGTTTTCAAAGTGGTTTTATGCCTTTGAAACTGGCCTTGCATGCACATCCCGTGGACTTTGACATTTTAGTTGATGGGAGCTTTATTTTGGCATATTTAACCATGGTTTGTGAATTTCATAGTTTGTATTCACCCATGATTTGACGTTATTTGGTATTCACCTATGAGTTTAGTGGGCCCCATGCAAATTCTCATAGACTTTAGTTGTTTTATCTCTGTGATGACATTTGATTGCCTTATTTGGAAATCTTTTTCCATACATGTATGTTTACCCACATCCTTATTTCTTGGCCAGTGGATTTTTACTTCGGCATCAGCTCTTTTACTGGCAACATTGGTTCTTTCATCTTTTTCTTGTTTCCAACAACTGGATATTCTTTTTTTGTTAGGGGTCATTTTGCATGTTTTTTTTTACCTCGACGACTATTTGACCGTCAAATTTAGGCTCGCCACTTGCTGATGTCAACACCATGTTAGCATTGCATGAATGTTCTTGTCACATCTCCAGGCTTTGTTTGGACCTACCTTTGCATTTTTGTTCATATCTCAGGCATACAAACTTTGTTTTCTGAAAATGAGATATCACAAGAAAGCTAGTTTTGAGAATATCATAATGGTATAGTTAATTTTAAAATTTGATGCTTTTTTAATGCCTTTTTCTACTATCAAATTCAAGGGTACAGTTTTGCATTTTGGGAATTCTTTATATGATTGAAAAGTTCTTTCGGAGCTCTTTCTAGTCATGTTGGTTGTTTTTCCAAATTATGCTCTAGGTACATTCTATTCATTCTTCTATGTTTTTGCATTCTGGTGGATATCCTGGTTGTTTCAGGTTGGAGGATTGATTCATTGCTTCAAATGATTCATCACGACTTATACTATCTACTATATTAGTCTTATGTCTCTTCTAGTCTATTTAGACATCATTTGTATGCATTCTTGCAAACACACTGAGATAAAGTACCATCATGCATCTATATTTTTGTTTATGTTGTTTTGCCTTATTTTTCCTCCTAATTTGAGTAGTGTCATTTGAGGACACTCATGCAAATTATTGTATGCTTGGGATTCATTATGTTTTGTGCCTTATTGTACATGCACTACTCATGATTAAAGTGCCATGGGGGGTTGATTTTTCTCCTTTTTTGTCCATCTTGCTTTGTCTAGTGAGTGTCCCTTTTGTGACATTAGCCTCATGATGTGTCTGAGATTAATCACCTCAGTACATTCATATATACTACTATGTGCATCTTGATTGTGGTTCCTTGACATGCAATTATTTTGGACCACTTTTCCAATTTCCTGTCACCATTTACCCTTGTCTGCATTAGAGGGGTTCTTCTATTATTTCTCATGCTTCTTTGGCTCGATTGATCAAATTTTTGAGATTTGGTGTTTCATGCCATTTGTATCTTTGAGTTCAGTTGTTTTCCTTTGTGTGCCTCCTAATTCAATGTAGATTACAATCTTCTCTACTTGGTCAGGTTCTATTTTAGTGGAGGTTCTTCAGATCAAAAATTACTTTTAATAGAGCTTTGCATCTTCTACATGCTTTAGTGGTGTTCTTCATGATCATCTTTTATTCCTATCTTCTGGACATTCCCTAGTTTGAAGGCTTCTTCAGTCTTTCACTAGTTTCTTTCATCATGTTTTCCATTTCTTTTTAGAGTAGGGTTTTTTCCATGTGGTTTTCTCTATTTCTCCTCTTTGCAAATATTTGGTTGTGCTTGGGTACCTCATTATGCTTTGCTGTTGGGACCCAAATATACTTTCTATAGTAGTTTCTAGGTTTTTAGCTACTCCCTGAGTTTATCTTAAGGGGGGATGGTGTTAGAGTAATTAGATATTTCCTAATTAACTCTAGTTTGCTTAAACTAAACTTTAGACATCTAATAATTAATTCTTTTATTAATTATTATGATGCAACCTAGGTTAGGCCTTTTTAGGGTTTCAATCTCCTTTATAAGGGTGATCACTCTATGTAAAACTGATTGATTCACTTTTGATTATAGCAATCTCTCTTTTTGCTCATAAAGAATGTCTCATCTGTGGATCTGGGAATTCCAACCTCCACAGCTTTTTCTTCTCTCTTTCTGTGATAGGTGTTTGCATGTAGGTGATCCTTGGGAGTTGTGGGGCTTATCTTTCATCAACTTCAACACCTTTGGATAACACATTGATGCTTATGCATTCTATGGGTTTCTCCTACATCCTTTTACAATTAATATATTACTTAGAGCCAAATGTTCTCATGTTCCTTGTATGGTCAAATGTTAAAACAATTAAGGTCTATTTATTCAACAAAATATATGGCTCCTTTTAAATTTTAATAAATAATTAAAGTTATTTCAATTTTTAAAAAAAATTATTTAATTATCATCATCATTTATACCTTAAAAATGAGCCCTATTTTGTCAAAAGCTATTAAAAATTTATAAAGTTATGTAATGTTGTTCAAGATGTTTAAATTCCTAATGAAAGAAGGTTTTCAATGCTCAAAATGTGAACACACATTACCAAATAGGTTTTGAGTGGTTGAAAAATAACTTGGATAATAGTACACCTTAACCTTCCATTAGAAAATATGATATTTTTTATGAAAATAATGCCTTTCCAAATTCTAAAAGAAACAAGAAACACTATTCAAAAGAGAAAACTATGTTTCCTAACATCATTTTTCAGCAGTACATGTATTTGTCTTTTCACTCCATTGGATTCATATCTTTTATCATTTATCTTAATCTACATACATGTGTGTGTGTGTGTGTGTGTGTGTGTGTGTGTGTGTGTGTGTGTGTGTGTGTGTCTATATATACGTACATGATCAATGTGCATTTCTTGAAATTAATACATGATAGAAAATCTTGATATTTCGACATTTATTGACCTTGAATGTCACTAATACCATACAGTATATGACCAAAATATTAAATCATAGCTTATGGCTCAACTACTAAAGGTGGGTGTACAAGGTTCCATTATTTCTCAATGCATGCCAAGAAATAAACAACTCAAATAGTAAAATATAATATGGCTACAAAACAATCTCTTTATAGATAATGAATTTTTTTCAGTTGAATTAACCAAAGTATTATCATCTCAAAATACCTACCAAGAGATGTGCATGAATGATAAAATAAATCTTTAAAATGGTCATCTATAACAAGTTTTTATTTCAAATGATTGAAACTTCAAAATTAGCATTCAATATAGATACATCATCTACTATGATCTTCCATAGTTTAGTAAAAACTAATATTATCCCAAAACTTGTGGTGTTCCTCTAAGGTTCGACTAGGATAGGATACATTTCCAAAAAAATGGTATGGTAGGGTCACACCAAGGGATGAGGGGAGGAAGCAACATAAATAACTAAAAGGAGTTGATGTTATAATTGAATGCATAGAGATTAATGTGATGGTGCATACATTGCATTTTCTCAAATATAGTTTAGTTCTACCAAATTTGGTTGAAAAAGATTTGAAATTTCCAAGCAAGTAATCAGTAATGAACATATATCAAAGCACAAAGAGACCTTAAGATTTTATATTTTCAAGATATGTATGTTGCAACATGGATTAGAAGGATTCATCATGAAATGAAAGCCCTAGAGCTTTAATTTATGTAAGCCACATGTACTGACTTAGCCTCCTACTACTCCCAGAGGCCCTAAATGTGGTTGTATGTAAGCCACCTGTACTATGCCATGTATACAAAAACATTCCTTTTCCTTTTCCTTTTCTTCCTTTTCCATTGAAAAAGATCACAATAGAGACATGGATAAGAAGGGGAAGATCACATTATAACATAATCAATCAAAATTTAATGACTTTAGTTTCCTTAGCACTCTCCCAACTCAGAAAAACCATGAAGTTACCTTGAACAAAGTTGAGAAGATCGTCATCACGCCTAGGAACAACGATGAACCTTCCTGCCCTCACTTTGCCATGTGAAAATAAAATGAAGTTTCACTTTTTTTTCTTTATATCCCGATAATGTCAAAATTTCAACAATAAACTTAAGTGTCATCAAAATTTTGACTAAAAACTTAAGTATCATCAAAATTTTGACGTTATTGGGATCTTATTAAAAAAAAGAATTTGACAAGCCAAATTGACCTGTCGTCGAAAATAGAACCCAAATGTACTAGTGACTTTATTATGCAACAAAGGTTAAGAGGAACACATTTATGTTTTTTAATCTAACTTTATCACTAATATTGAACTGTCTATTTAGGCATGAATATATTATAAGAGGTTTTCTATAGAAATATTCATTTTATTTTGCATCTAATAAACATTTTTAATTCAATTTCCATTTATGATCTACAAGTTTGATTGAATTTGGCTTTATTAAAATCAAAATATCTCCTTGTAAAGTTTCACTATTTCAACAATTCCCACTGCAAGATTTTATATCTATTATCTTGGATGAATCTATGAAGATGAAATTTTTTCCCCAATCTAGCACAAAATTGAGACTGAGCTCATATCATTAGTATTATAAATTTTAATATAAGCATACTCTACTAGCAATTTAGACTTGACTTAATATGCATTTTTGTTATGTCTTAGCATTTAAGAATCATTTTTTAATATATTTAAAAATCACATAGAAGAATAACAAGGAAGGTTTCCATTCAAAGTATTTAAAGGAATTAATATTGGGATTCATTTATGACACATAAATATGTTAAATCCATGATTGTAAAGTAGATTTGATCAATGAAGATGACTTAGGAGAACACAACCCTTGTAGTCTGTACCAATTTACCTAATGTATTATTCAATACTACCAATACTTATACATTAAGAAATATCAAATACCAAATACAATACAATAAAGCTTCTAGTAGTCCATGGTCTTTGAAATCAACATTTCTACGATTGATCACACATAACATGGATTTAACCCATAAAAATTCTATAATTGTTATAATTCCCAAAACGCATATTAAAATATTGCATTTTCACTATTAGCAAATCCATTAAAGGAAGCAACAATTATAACCTTTCATCATCCTTTAAAGAATCAAATGTGAATTTTTTTAATCTATATTTATTGATTATACTTTAATCAAATTACTTCAAATTTAAATTAATTATATTATATTTATGTAAAAGGGAACTCATCCCATACACTATTCTTTCTTGCCATATTAAGATAGAAGAAAAGTCACAACATGCTTGTTTTTAAAGGGTTGTACAGATTAGTTTTAGAATCAAGCATTTACTCTATGTTGAATTAATATTTTCAAAGTGAAATCTATAAATAAAATGTAATTATTTACTTGTTTGGTTCGATAGTTACATCAAATTTAACACATTTTTAAAATTTAATAAATAAAAAATTTGATAATTTTAGAGAATAAAGATTTTAAAACATTTATTCTATTAAAGTCATATTTGTTAGAAGGTGTACATTTTTTCATATTGTATAATCCTTGTAAGCCAATAAGAAAAATATATTTAAGTGAAAAAGAGTAAATGAGTTCCATAAAAAAACTTTATACTTATAGAGTACATCCTACTTCCCTAGTATAGAGAAAAGTCATATCTTTAGTAAATCTATAATAAACAATTTGTTATGAGATAAGAAAATATGCTCAAAAAATTAGATAAATAATGAATAATTTATTACAGCCAAATATTTAATTAGAAATAATTTCTATAATGGTTTAGAAGAAAATTCATACAAATAAAATATTTTATATCATATATAATATGATATTTTTATTGCTAAGAAAAAAGAGAATATATAGAAAAAAATGTTTAAAAAGACTAATGACCCAACAAAAATTACACAAATAGGGGGAAAGACCTAGTAGTAGCTATAGTTAACTTTGGGTGCTTGATTGATATACCAAACAAGGTTGCATAGCAACTAAGTTCCTACCAAAATTAAGTAGGATTGTTTAAAATTTATAAAATATTATATATATGTAAATACTTAAAAATGTCAAAGTAGGTAATACTAATAGTTAATAATCATTAATTTAAGTTTAAATATCATATTTTATTTTTGATGAATAAATAGTTACATGCAATTAATATTATAGTTAATATTAAATAATTTTTAAAAAGGTAATACATAAAAATTGATTTTGTTTATTTTAGTGTGAGAGTTAGTTAAATTAATTATGGAGAGAAAGAAATTCCCACCTATTCTAAAATCTTCTCTCCCCATACTTTTCTCTCTCTACGTACTAAAACCTTCTCTCTCCCTGTACTCAAACATACTCTTTCTCCACATACTCAAACCCCTCTCGCACTACGTACTCAAACCACCTCTCTCTATGTACTAAAACCTTCTCTCTTCTCATACTCAAACATATTCTCTCTCTACGTACTCAAATCCCTCTCTCACTACGTACTAGAAATAATCTCTCTCTATGTACTAAAACCTTTTTTTAGATTAAGGTTATGAAGTTTGTGTTTAAATTTGAACTTTTCCTTAAAACTTTTTGCCCAAAATCATATTTCAGACTAACTACTTGGTGGAAACTTTCTAGAAATATATTTGCAAGTACTGCTACTTGAAGGCATGGGTTGATTTCAGATGTGAAGTCATTAAAGTTTTATTTTCGGCTCTTGACTGCAGAAATAAAAGTATTGAGATAATATTTGGCATTTCAGACAACATGATTAAAAGGTATAAAGCCAAATTTCATAAGGAGAATATCAAAAATTGATCAATAGTATTAGCCACCATAAGCTTGCATGGGAAACATTTGATACAATGTCCATGAATGCACTATCAAATGAGTGTTTATGTTTATAGAAAAAGTAGAGAAGATTAGTTGAAGAGACCAAAATAATCTCAGGTGAATGCAGTCGGCTATTCTGAGAAGATGCCTATGGAAAGGAAAGTGGAGTTTTGCATCTAGTATATCAAGGGCATTGTCTTCATGTGTGAATCGTATGACAAAGTGCCTCAAGTGATGGAATCAACAATTACAGGTTGTATAAACTTACATGAATCATTAACAAATCATTAACAAATCATATTATCTCAGTTTGGTATATGAATTGTTTGACAAAATGTCACATCATAAAAAGCCTTGGCCATCGATTGGAGATGAGGTGGAGAAAGGCTTGGTCAAGGGTGAATATGTTTAAGATTGGCACTCACTGTGAATATGCTTAAGCAGTTATCTATAATGGACCAAATGCCTCCATCTCCCAGCTTGTATACTGTCCATCAAAGGCAAAATCTAAACCACTGGCCCATGGGAAGTCACTAACCTTTTCACAATGAATCTTGCGAGGAACAAGAAACTCTTCAATGTCAATATCATGAGCTAGAAATTGCCTGCGATCTTCTTGAGAGAATGCCGCCATGATGTTTGTTAAAAATATTGTCTAAACTTCCATTCAAATCCAAACACTTATAAGCATTAGAATGGAATCCATGTTGGAGAATCTTGGAGGAATGTAGTATTGGAGGGTGTGCGTACAACCAATGTTGAGGACATGATATACATCTTCAATGAATCCTAATGAAGAAATGAAACAACAATGCAACTATTTGACATAATTCTCTCAACTCAATGCAGCCGTAGGCAATGCACATGAGGTGGATGGATCAATCATGGTAACCATTTAACAAAATGCCTCAACATGATTGAGGGCAGATAAAAGTATGCAATGCAAAGCCCACAAAATCCTCCTTTCTCATGCCATATTATTAGCTTTATAATGGCTTACAAATGCTCACTCAAACAACAGTATCACTTCCACCTTTACTAGCATCCTCTCCACTTCATATAAGGACTATACAATCTCTCTATTGTGGAAACATTCCTATGAGACTAGTATATTGTAAGACCTTTAAAATTTGTGAGAAAACATAAATGGCAAGTGAGGATTGATGAGAAATCAAGTGTAACTTCTAGATCAAAGAGCAAGAGTAGGAGATACCAATGATCACACTTGAAAGTCTGAATTGAGAGTGTCTAAAGTTGTCTTTAGTGTTTGGCATGTATGGTTTGTAAAGACATCAACTTTAGGACTAATTTTGGGTTGAGTCAGTGCCTTAATTATTTTTTATCTTTCTAGTTATGGTTAAGCATTGAAAGTTAGAGTTTGGAAAAGTTAGAATTAGTTACAAACTATCCTTGGAATTGTTCAAACTCTAACTTTTTGAGTGGTTGTGAACCCAAAAAGTTGGTTATGCTAGAATGGCTATAAATTCCTGAATCTCAATGTAATAGGAAACTTTTTGATCTTGGAGATAGGGAACACTTATGTTTTGATAACAAGGCAATTTTTGGAAAGTGTGTACAATTGTTGTTCTTGTACTCAATCATTTCTTATGTTCTTGGTGCTAAGAAATAAAAGAAAGTACATTTTGTGTTCTCTTTTCTACTGAATTTGAATTGTTGAAGTAATGATTCATCAGTATGAGTATTTTCATGGTATGGTGTAAATATTCATGAATCATTGAATTAGCACTGTGTTGATGATAGCTCTCAAGCATAGTTCTTGTTTGTTTTCATTAGCAATCTACATCAATTTTATGGAAACATTGAAGTTGTGTGGTGCATTCATCATAAATAGTTTCCTTTCTATATTCTAAGTTGTAATTGTCTTTATTTGAAAAATAAAAAAATTATCTTACGAGGGAGCTGCCCCTCTCAAACATAGAGGAAGATTTTAATCTAGTAATGATCAGTTTCAATTTCTCAAACTGTTGGCACAATTGTCACTGTTCATAGGGCGAACAAGGTTTCTTTCAAAAATAAATATCACAGTGACAAATTTGTTTACCAACAAATCTATAATAGTATAAATATAAATAAATTATACTCTAATACAAATTAGAGTTATATATAAATCATTTATATTATTTATTTCTATTATTATATAATAGTTCTAATAGTATATGGGTCAGTGCAAGAAGTTGGGTCTCACTTTTGGCCAAAAAGTGGAAGTGTTTTTCCTGTTTTTGAAATTTTTTGTCAATTGATGTCAAAATTTGAGGTATTTAGAGATTGAATATTAAAAAACTCCAGAAATAAAATTTTTAGTGTTCAGAATCTAGTTTTTGAATATGTAATTTATTTGTGCACTCATATGATAGATTATTTTTTTGGTATGGATCTTTAAAAACCACTTTTCCAAAATGCTTGTTTCAGGACCATACCATGCTCGTGTACGGACACCATAATTTGACACAAATAAATGAATTTTTACAAATCCTTTTAAAGGGAGTTTCCTAATACACCTAAGATTGATGACAATATTTTTTCTTAATTTTTTATTGGCTATAAAGGTAAATTTTAAAACCTCTCGTGTACGGACCACATAATTTGATCAAAATCTCACTTTTTCAATTTTTTTTTTTTAACATCAAAAGAATTGTATGTAGATTGATGACATATAAATTAATTTAAGAAAAATTATAAAATAAAAAAGTTATTAAAGTTTTAGTGAATGTCACTTTTTAACATTTAGGAGATAGTTTTGATTAATAAATAATAGAAAAATAGAAAATAAACTAATAACACTATAAAATTTACATTTTTGAAATCAGAACAGCAAGACCTATAATGGGTTTTTGTCTCGTCAAAAAATTCAATAGGAATGACTATAAAAAAATTATGACAATATCAGAAATTGTCGATTAAATGCCTTAGAAAAAAAAAGGAGTACAAAGGCATAGCTTGGTGGGACCAAGCCTATGCCATGCCTTTCCCCAAGGCAAAACCCCATGCAAAAGTCAGGAGACATGCCAAATTTCCGCTCATGTCTCACAAATCGGGCACCCGATTTGTGATTCAAAAATCGGGCACCCGATTTGTGATTCAAAAATCAGGTGCCCGATTTCTTTAAACTGTTATACCGACTTTTTTAAAATCGGGCACCCGATTTGTAAACGGGTACCCGAGTTTTACAAAATCGGGTACCCGAGTTTTAAGAAATCAGGTACCCATTTCTAATGTACCCGTTGGGTCCCAAAAGCTGCCCCACCGACCCAATTTCAATGATTGAAATGATTGAACAATAGTTTCGACCTGCAACACTGAATTTCATCACGCTTATTCTATTTTCTTGTCCTCTTATACAATTTGCAGGCTACTGATTCAAATTCAAAACTGGTGCAAACATGGGATCAAAACAACGAAGAAAGAAGAAAGCAAGAGTTCTGACAGATGAGGAGATTGCAGCAAAAAAAGAGAATGAAGCACAACGTCAACGAGAGAGAAGACAGAGAATTAGAGACTTGAACAATGTTTCAAAGGAGAAAGACATTGAAGATACCACGATGGATGAAGAAGTCAAAGAAGAGAACCCAATACAAGGAAATTCAGGTGCACATTCTAATTATGCATTCAATACAGGTGTGTCTCCAAACCCTCGAATTTTCTCTCGTGATGAAATTGGTGATTTTTTAGAAGCAGGTTACGATTTAAACGATTTAGATTTTCTTCATGAGAAGAAATTGTCAAATGATCATGCACAAAACACTCCAATTGAAATGCCTGCCCCAAAAGAAATGCCAAGAAAATTTGAAAATGATATTCAAATCCCAAATAACAGTGAAAATATTAAAGTGTCTGAAAATAAAAATTGCATGAATGTAGACATAGAAACACCAACTACTGAACAAACATGTTAGGATGATAGTAAAGTGTCTGAACATAATTTTCATATTCCTAATGATGTGTTAGATAATCTTGAGGGATTAGTTTCATGGAGACAAATTAGGACACATGCTAATAGATTGTATAGGCATTTTTTTTATAATAAGAAATTTGGGTTTCAATGTCAGCTAATGTTGCAACTAATTAAAAATGTCTAAAATGCGAAAAGTAATGAGAAGGTTGGGAATGTATGCAAAACCCAAGAATAAAAATGAGTCTTTAAAACAAGTTGTATCCACTATTGCTAGTGCCTTTGATGTTATCGGAAAGAGAAGTTGGTCTAAAGATAAGAATGCAGCACGAAGAGCAATAACAATAGCTTTAGTTAACAAATAAACATCTGACAAAAGATTGATTACCAACATAAGTGGATATCTTAATGTGAATCGTAAGACTTTAGAAAGAGCTGTAAAGAGAAGGGTTAACTTTGAATGTGATCCAAAAAATATTTTATGGACTTCTAGTGGTAGACTCCCGAGATGTGATATGAAACTTACTAGTGAAATCAAAAGTTTGATTGAAAATTTTTGGCATGATAATACAAGAGTATCACCTAATTCAAGAGATGTTCTTAAATTGAGAATTGGGTCAAAAATACGTGATCCACATCCTAAACACCTTTTGGACATGACTCAAATTGAATCGTTTAAAAAATTTGTAGATGGTAAGGTATTAAATATTACCATTAGTCAAAGATCTTTTGAAAAGTGTAAACCATGGTATGTAAGGATTAACAAGGAAAGAATCACATGTTGTTGTAAAACTCAGATTCAATTTCATTACCATTATGATGTATTTCAATTTATACATGGTACCATGCATAGTAAAGAAATGTTGCAAGAATGTGGTATAAAAATACCACCTCAAATTATAAAAGATTTCATATCAGGTTTGTTTTGTAAGCCACCTAATGATCAATACTTTCTTTTCAATGCATGTCTTTCTAGTACATGTGATATGTGCGGAAATCTTTCTTTGTTAGATGAATGTTTGCATGAAAATGCTTTGACTACTTTTGGACAACAATTAGTTGAGGTAAAAAGATTCAAAACTATTGAATATCCATTAAAGGATGGGAAGTTTGGAAGAAGGTGTGATCTAGTTATAGATAAAGTTAGTTGTCATGCATTTATGGATGAGTTTAAGAGTGTGATCATACCAAAATATGTTAAACACTCTCAATATTCTAGATGGCTTGATGGACAATTTCGCATATGTAAGAATACATTTCCAATTGGTACTATACTTTCAGTTGTTGACTTTGTAGAGAACTACACGCTTGCACCGCAAGAAGAGGTACAACCACAATATTACAATTCAGTGCAAGTAACAATTTATGTTTATATAGTTTATAGGCATGCATCTGATAGTACAGAGGAGGATTGAAAAATATTGAGAGAGTACCATTTTTATTTAAGTGATAATAAACTCCATTCATCTGAGTTTGTCCAATATTGTTTCAAGGTCTTTTATGATAATTTAAAAGAGAGACAAATTCAAATGACACAAGATTGGATATGGTCAGATAATTATATAGGACAATTCAAGAATGCTAGAATGTTCTATTGGTTGAGTAGGACACATAAGAAAACTAGCATCCAACATGTGTGGAGTTTTTTTGAGGCTGGACATGGTAAAGGAGAACATGATGGTGCTAGTGCATGTGTGAAGAGAGCCCTTAGTAAAGAGCAATTAAAATTTGAGGAAAGAGCTAAATTCAAAAATGCACATGAGATTGTCGAATGGTGTAACAAATATTTATACACGAGATCAAGTCAAAACTCTACAATCAAACTTCTACCTAGTTGAAGAAAATAATACCCCTTCAAGAAATGATTGTGATACAATTAGTGGTTCAGCTAAATGGCATTCATTTAGGAGTTCAGATTCTAACACTTGGACTATATGGATTAGGGAGCTTGCTTGTTTTTGTCAATTTTGTCTTGCAGGTGAATGGGAAGAATGTGAGAATACAGAATGGGTTGAAGATTGGCAACAAAGATCATTAGCACCTACTAACATGCATTTTGAAGATGATATAGTAAATGAAGGCCAGAATGTTACTTTTGCATCAGAAGACTATGATCGTATTTCAGACCTCATAGAACCTAGTATGCACAATTTAATTAGATTTTTTTGGGATCTCATGCTTCAATTTATATAATTTGCATATGTACACGAGTGATTAAAGTGTTTCTATACTTTATCTTATCTTGTAGGACATGTTTATGTTGTTATTGCACCTAGTGATAATGATGAATAGACTGAGTATTGGCTAGCTAGATGTGTGGAACCTAAGAAAAAAATTTCATGTCATCAAGTGGACGATGATGGTTTTGAGTATCCAATTGGGTCTGTTGTTGTAGTTGGCACCTGGCTACGTAGATACCTAACAAGAAGAAATGGTTTGCCAGCATTTGAAGACTACCCAACCGAAAAGAAGATTTTACACTATTCTCATTTGGTTGTGGCAACAAATATCAAATTAGAAAGGTAGAAAGGGAGACCCACCAATAAGGTATTATGGACAATTTCAATGGACGAGCACGAGACAATCATAGATGCATTGCAAAAGAGAGAGGATGCAGATGGTACAGTGGGATGACTACATTTAAATCAAACACATGTAAGTTTTTTCATTATTGTATTATTTTTATATATATGTACTTATATAATTTAATTACATGTATGTTTGTGTTGTCAATACCAATTTAGAGAACTTATATACGTCTTATTCAGGTCTCAATTACAATTTATGCAAATTTAAGTGTTAAAGTGGATCGAACATCAACATCTTGTGCAATTTAACATAGTAAGTACATACAAATTACACATATATATTTACATAGTTCAGATACCTTGAATATTAATTTATGTGTTTATTAACATGTGTGTTTTTGTTTTACATTTTTATTTTACAGGACCTCATTTGAAGAGATGCGTTCAACCAATTTTATGTTTCAAATGAGTTCAGTAAACTATAAATATATCATTGACATTGTCTTACATATATTGTGAAATATGTTGTACAAACTAATTCAAAAATGAGAGTTTACTTCTATTTGAAAGTTAAAGGTATGTGCACTTGATAAATTATTATAAATTAATTGTCAATTTAAGTAATGACCTCCTATTTTGTTCTATTACTTTTACATTCAAGCATGTTTAAATTAATGTTTGTTTGAAGTTTCAAATTACTATTGATTGTAATATTAAAAACAAGTGACTTGCACATGATAATTTAAAGATCATTACTCATTGTATTCATTGTATTGATTATATCTTTCATTACCAAACAACACATTAAGATCACTTACATGATGTACATTGTTAGGTACATTATCCATACATGTGTGTCTTAAGGGGACATGGGAGTCCTAATAAGTCATTATGTCTGTTATACATTATGATAGGTATTCATATGTTTACTACCACATAATAGGTCTTATTAGGTGATAATGAGTCTTACATTACCAAACAACACATTAAGATCACTTATGATACATTGTTAGGTACGTTATCAATACATTTTTTAATCGAGTAGGTCAATTTTATTTGTATGAATTATCTCAATGCATAAATTTGATGTGATATTTATCCAATAATGCTCTATAGATAGTTAAAATTGTTGTTCATCTTGCATATATACTTACAAAATGTGTCATATGTTCATGAATAAAATATGTCAGAATAAAGAAAATGGTTTGAATATACTTAAAACATGGTGAAACATAGTAATATATGTACTACATACACAAGCATGATAAGAAATCATAAAAAAATAGTACATGGTCTAACATACATCATAACATGATCTATGAAGTGAAAAAATACATGGTCTAACATACATCATAACATGATCTATGAAGTGAAAAAATACATGGTCTAACATACAGTTTTAACTATCCTAACACAAAGTGTACATACATCATAAATAATATATATATACATCATAAAAACACAATCTATAGGTGCCAACAAGACCTAATCTATCCGATCAAATGTCCTCTTTACTCCACGTGAAGAGGACTTAGATGGATCATCATGTGTAATATGAGTCGTCTCGTCATGTCGAACACCGTGTGAGGTAGATGTATCACCCTGTGTAATAGGAGGCACGTCTCATCATGTACTTGCTTAATTGAAATGGGTCTCAAAATCTAGCTTGCAAATAAATTAAATATTCATTACATAATAAAATAAATTATACCACATGAGATGGGTGTCCCTCAGTAACGGGAGGAGGCGCACTGTCAAAACTACCAAATGCAGCAGTGGTGAGGTCCTGTAACTTACAATATGTACATTTTTTTAATTTGATTTTAGAGCATAATGAACTATACATTATGTACATAAATCACAATACTGACCTCAAATGATGATATAGGTACCTCCATCTGGCTAAGTCCTATGCTCTCAGCAACACTCGTGGTGATGTACTCCTAAAATTATGGATACATAAACGTTTAGTCAAAATTAAATATACATGAATATAATTACAAAGTACATAATTTCTACACTACATTTTTTATACACTATAAATTAAACATGTATATATAATGTATATATCATACCTGAGTGGTAGCCAATGTCACAGATGTGTCTACAGGTATGCTAGCACGATAATCATAAGATGGAGTCGAAAATAGACTATACCGAGGCTTGTATGGATGAGTATGATATCCATGCTCCTGTTCGTAAAATCAAAACACATAAAATATATATACATGTGAGTCAAAATTGTTCAGATTATAAGTTAATAATAATGTACATACATAAAAATAATACAAATTATTTGTCTTCAGTCAAAAGTTCATACCACATGTATTTGAGGCTATGCCTCAGTGGTAACTGGAGTAGGACTTGTACTAACATCAGTATGTGTAGATGCAGACAATCCCTACAAAATCAAATAAAAAGAACATATGAGCACATGTTTTTAAATTCGAATTTGAATGTATATTTTTACAGTGTAATTCAAAGTGCATACCGTATAAGGGACGCCAACATCTGTAGGTCTCGGAAAAAGACTATACTGCCTCCTAGGAGGAACAGTGTCATCCATCCTTTGTTATTTGAAAAGTACAAATTAATATAGTTAATAAAATTACACATATATGTAGAAAGTAAATAATTATGTGCACTTTATATTTATATTAAAATTAAAATTTTACTTGCTGCTCTTGACTCTCTCCAGGTTCTCCCTGCTGCATGAGGTCAACAAATGATGACAAGTCTATCTTGTCACTACCATCACCATGGGCAGCGTATACATCATCATCAAAATTTGCACCCTCAGCATAATGGCCATCGTGTGCTGCACCAAGATTGCTCTGGGGGCCTGTGCATATGCCTCCACAGCTAGTACAAACATGTCCAAGTGGAGGAGCATGTACCGCCTGCGTCCACTGCTGTACTAAATTGCCCAAAAGGGCACTCAAATGGGTAAAATCAGATGAAATCGCATGATGATGGTGAGGAGCAGGCACAACAAGCATAGGAAGAGGTACAAGGGGCTCAGCTCACCTGCGGTTTCTCGTTCTATCACTCAGCTTTTCCCTAGGCCTATCCTGAGGCATCCCTCTACCAACCCCCTGAAATTCTTTCATATCAAAATAGTTTGGTTTCAAACCCAACTCAAACTCAGCCCATAAATTCCTAAGGAAGTACATGGGCACCTCATGATTAGCGTGTGGTGGATGGTCAAATACTATCCACCACTGCTCCCAAAAATGTGCTGCTATGCGCGGATGTGTACACCACCTAATGGAAATGCAAGGCTTCTTCTCACTAATTGGTTCACCCGTCTTAGGGTTTACAAAATAATGTTGAAAATTTTCTTTACCTATATCTAGGTTATAAACCTCTCTATATGATAAGCCATCAGAGTAGAAGGCACACATGCTTTCCCTCCATGATCTAAATGAATTGATGTCTACATCAAAATGATGAATGGAGTCAACCACGCCTTGCATGCTATCTGCAAGATGTAGTAGGTGAGGGGGGGGGGGGGTGCATCTCACGTCGGATAGCCTCTATATCACTCATGAGGTCGTTGAGGTTACGCCTCATGGTCTCGCGAAGCTCATCCGCGGTGGGTGGTGGAGGTGTGGGTGGGGGTGGAGGTGGAGGTGGAGGTGGAGGTGGAGGTGGAGATGGAGGTGGTGGAGGTGGCGGTATGGGAGGGGGAGGGGGTGGTGGTGGGTCCATCAAATATAATCTGCATATATATTTAAACAACATAAAACATAAAACACATCAAAAATACATCACAACATAATACATGTATGACAAAATTACTATTTAATAAAATTTAAATCTAAAATTTATCAACTAGATCTATATAAATGCACATATCTTTATTAAAATTATATCAATTAAATTATAAATAAAGTTAAACACTTAAGTCAAATTAAACATTAAATACAAAATTTTTAAGTATGAACTCATTATGGATTATACATGTTCATGTCTCAGGATGAAACAAAGTTAAGATTATGACAAGGTTATGGTTTACAATTTTATTATGTTAACAGTTTTCATGATGGCTAAGCTTAAGATTATTATAATGATTGCGATCCTTTAATGTTAGGGAACTTACCTAGGATTATGGTTTTAGTTACAATTATATTTACCTGTATCGGATATTTATTATGGTCCTAAGACAAGAGTTAAGGTTACAATTATCTAATGAAAGCTTAGAGATAGAATTATGAATTGATTAAAAAATATTTATGATTGTAGTTTGAATCCTAACTATTATCCGCTTAGTTCTACAAAAAGTAGTTGGCTAATAAAAAGTATTCTCTAGAAAGGTGTCGAAAACACTCATGTCATAGAGCACATGCTAACAATTTCTCCATTGTTGATCAGATGATAGAATTATCAGCAGAAGTTTAGATTACATTGCACACAAACAAGATGTTACAAGAAAACTGGGACAAGACAATGACACTAATTCTAAAGGTATGTTCTGACTTCTTGTCACATTTTGGAATAACCATGTAAAATTCACCTTTGGCATTTACATTAGAAAGGGGGAAAAGATGTAAAGGTGAAAATATAAGAAGTTGCATATAATGTGTAAAGTATATTGAGTATATATGTATGGGGAAGCACCATCATATTATGTACATATACAGGTATTGAGATAAACATCTCTTACAAAAGCAATTTCAGAAGATCTCAAAAATAGAGTATGGCACCAAGTTGAAAACCTTCTTGCAAACTATAAGTGTAGATCATGTCAGGTAATGAACTAATTTACATGTGAACCCTATCCCTAACCATGTATAATAATCCTAATTCTAATCATAATCCATAATTCATTACCTTATGAAGCTTTGGCTATCCATTTTATTGCCAAAGTAATCCCTTGGCTATCCAAGAAATGGTCCTAATAGATTTATATGGAAGACCAAATTGATTTAAATAAAATGAGCAGGAAGAAGACAAACTTACACCCAATATTCAAGGAGAGAATCTTTTAACATACTTGAATTCTACCAACCAAAGTGAGATAATTAGAGTTCCAGTTGTTGAGTTTTCCAAAGATTTTCTTGTTGATATAAATATACATTTCATTTATATGTTAGGGTTTACTATAGACAGAATCCCTAGGTATCTAACCACTTAATTATGAAATCTCCATCCAATACCATATTTACTACACAAGGTAGGGGACTCAATATTTAGCCCCAATAAGATAGATGTAGAGACATAAATCTTACTACCAGATACAAAGAAAAGAGGTCCAATTTGATCATTAAATGACTCGTGTTGCACTCTTCTAGCTTAAAAAGAATACAAATATATTATCAACAAACTATGTACATTAGATACTTATTAATTATTTGGAGAGTAGATCCTCTAACTTTTAGAGACAACTGGTTATCTCTAAGGAGATAATGTAATGAGTCAATGTTCAACAATAAAAAATAAAGAGGATGCAAGAGGACACCCTTTCATAATTGATCTAGAGAGTCCTAAAAATTATGATCTAACCCCATTAATTTCTTTACTAAAACCTTGACACCAATCATAAGAGAGGACACCATTTGACATTTAATATTGGATGGAGGGCTTGCAACATAATCATAGTGAAACTCCGTTCCACCTTTTTGTAGACATTTTCATAATCAATTACTTGAGCATGCCTACAATCTATCCTATAAATGTTTCTCAATCCAAAGTCTTCCAATAGGTTATCAAGTTATCCAATATGCATAAATATCCTTAACAAAACACTTTTGTGTAGGGTTAATGATCTTGGGTAGGATATCTTCTAGTCTAGAGGCTAAGACCTTGGCAATAATTATTTTGTATGATACCCATTTAGGAGTGTCCTGTCTCTAATTTTTAATGAGATTTTATCTCCCCTTGGGGATCAATTGATTACTTGACCTAGGGATTTTATGAGCCCTCTATTGATCACTTGATCAATTTTATGAGCCCTCCATTGATTACTTGACATAGGGATTTCTCATTACTAATTTTTTGGATGGAGGAGTTGATTTATGATAGAAATGGGTTTATCACTTGGAATAATGCATCTTCATTCTAGGAATGATGGTTCTCATTTTATCCCTATCTTCTAAATCATTTTGAACTAAAGATCTTACTATATATATCACTAGGGGGTGGGTATTTCTTTTTATAGAATAAGGCAATATTTTGTTATGTGGCCTTCCATTCTGCAAAGGTAATAAACATTTAGGCTACCCATCTAAGGGTCGAGTCTAGGCTCGTACTCACACTGATGTGGACACCTCCACCTCTTGATGGTCAGGGAGTGTTACTTAATTAGATGCCTGATTCGTTCAAGTCTCTTCTAATTTTTTTATGATGTATCATTTTGAGACCTTGATATCAATGTTTAATTAGTTTTAGGATTAGGGTTCAATTTGGTTTGTACTGTTTGATTAGGTTTACATGCTTAGGTTTCAATTAGGACAAGAGTTAATAAATTGAATTAAGTTTTAAAGTGCTAAATTTGGTTTTAGATATAGAATTATAGTTAGAGCTTTTAGATTAAAAACCAACATTAATTAAAAAAAGTTAGGTTTGAATTTTGTTTTAAAGTGTTCAATATATTATTGAGTTCTAGTTTAGGGTGATTTGGTTTAGTCTTAAGGTCAACGTTTAACTTGGTTCAATCTTCTAGGGTAATGGTTCAATTTGGTTAATGGTTGGGGAAAGGATTTTTAAGGTTAAATTCAAGGTTTCTACTCTTAAGTTGGGATATATAATTAGGTTTATGATCATGGTTTAATTCAATTTGGTTTATAAGTATAATATTAATTAGTTAAGGGCCAGGGTTACCTTTCAATCTTAGGGTTTTACATTTATAAAATTAGTACTCAAGGTAAGATAGGAAAGTTATTTAATTATTTATATATTACCTGGTGTAGGTTTTAGCAAATTAAGATTACTTAGGTTAAGATGATAGTAAGGGTTATGATTAGAGTTAAATTGAATACAAATTGACATTATAGAACTAATCCTAAATGACGCCCAGCCAAGGGATCCAAAGAACTAATCAAAAGTTTTACCAAGCAAGCAATAACATACACACAATAATTTACATTTATAAAAAACATAAGAGATTGCATTCTTTAATGAACACATTTACGTTTCATTTTAAAATAATTATAAACTACTAAAAGTAAAATAAATAACGTGTCCACATGAAAGTTCATATTAACTACTTCTGTTCAATCCATTTAAATAATTTATATACATTTGTTCCGAATGCCACTTGGCAATTTAATTCAGAATGCACAATCATCCACTATACATGTCATAGGGTATGAAAGGCTGAAAGAATATACATTTATAAAATAGTTTACATCATCCATTTTTGATCCATGAAACAAAGTACAATACAATTTAAGTAAAATCATTTTAAATACTATAAATTTTTTGTTTGGATCCCTTGGCCGACTGTTATGTGATTAAGTATTTTATAATATGTTTAGGGTTTTATTTATATGGTTAGGTCGAGATTATAGTTTAAACAATAAATTTAGGTCGAGGTTATAGTTAAAACAAGGTCGAGGTTATATGGTTTTAGGTCGAGGTTAAATAGTTAAAACAAGGTCGAGGTTATATGGTTTTAGGTCGAGGTTACAGTTAAAACAAGGTCAAGGTTATATGGTTTTAGGTCGAGGTTATATTTATTTGTAAAATTACACGTTTAAACAATAAATTTACATCTAATCTAATCATTCAACATTGTAATAAATACATAAATTAAATACATTTAAAAACATCTAAAATAATAATTTTTTAAATAAACATTTACAAAACTATATTTTAATTAACAAATACAAAAATTTAAACATTTAAGTTCATTAACAATGTAAATTTACAATTTTACGTACATATGAAAAGTGAAAAAATAACAAATTAACACACATATTAAATTGAAAATTGAAAAAAATAAAGTAAAATAGTATAAAACATATTAAAATACCTGTGTATCAAAAACTAGCAGCAAGGCGGTAGTCGGTAGGGGTGAGAAATGGGCTCCCGTATGCGTCTCTAAGCGGGTTCCTATTTCTGAGGTCATGAAAATGACCTCTAAAATGCCAAAAAAGAGGTTTATAAAAGTTTTACAAATCGGGTACCCGATTCTTAAAAAGGCAGGTGCCTGATAGTTAAGCGGCTCGGGCACCTGATCCTTTTTAAATATCGGGTACCCAATTTTTAAAATTCGGGTCGGGTGCCCGAAGCGTAATTTTAGAAACGGGTACTCGATTTTTAAAAAATGGGTACCCGTTTCTGAGAAGTACAATTCCGCGGATCTGACTTCCGCGGAATTGCGACCCAACTTCTTGCGGTCACCCATATATCTAATGTACTATATAATAGTTATTTTAAATTTTATCTTTTGAAAAAAATAACATAAGTTTAGTCAATTTTTCATCTAAATATTTTGTACATCAACTCTAGCATACTAGTTTTCTTTGCTTCCACAAAAAGGGCTCATATCACCCAAAATATTTTAACCAATCAAATTTCAAAAAAATAATTTCTAAAAGTTATTTAGTTAAAAAATTTACAAAGTCACTTTATCAAATATCAATAAATTAAATTATTATAAAAATGATTTAAGTTGATTGGATGATGCATACATTAATCACTTGTTATGAAATGCTCGATGGCTATAGTTCCAACACCTACGGTAGGAACTAACAATATCACATTATGCTGGAAAAAAAAGGAAGCCATTAAGTGAAACTTTACTCCATTGCACCAAAAAATATTCACTCAAATCGCCATTAGTGGCTCAGGAATCTCCACTTGTAGTTCACAAATATCCACATGCAGTTCATAAATCACTAATAGTGACATACAAATAATCAATCATGAATAAAAAATGAATTAAAAATAACTAACCATTAGTATATAAATGATACTATTGCAAGTGTGAGATAAATTATTTTTTCCGTCCATTTAATCTGATTTAAACATTTTTATTGCTCTTTAACAATAGTTTGTTAATTATATCATTGTAAACGAACAAGAAAAATATAATTTAGTAAAAGATAATACACAAGTTACATAAAAAAATCTTTATACTTATAGAGTGCACCCTACTATCTTAGTGTAGAAAAATATTGTATCTTTAGTAAATCTATAATAAACAATTTGTTATGAGATAAAAAAATACATTCAAAAAATTAGATAGACAATGAATAAATTGTTACAATAAAATATTTATTTAAAAATACCTTCTATTTAATTGTTTAGAAGAAAATTCATACAATTAAAATATTTTATATTCTATTTAGTATGATTTTTTTTGTTAAGAAAAAAAAGAAGAGAATAGGGGAAATAATGTGTGTAGGCTAACTTTGGACACCTATAGTTCCTATTTGTATGTTGAATTTACCAAATTTTTGGGTGAACCTTGTAGGTGAGTGAAGAGCTTAAAGCTAATGCCTTTCCACATTTATAGAGTTATTTGTAGAACTCGTAGAGTGTAAGGTGGTCTAACGCTCACCCAAAAATCAACACTTTTTGCACTAATGGACCAATCAACAACTATGAAAACTAAAAAGTGAACAAAAGCTAATGACTATTCGTGTTCATGATGTTTTGTTTTGGCATGTTTGTACAAGGTTTTGGGTGGTAATTGGTGAAAGGTAATGGTTAATATGGTGGCATTGCTACATGGGCTCATTTTCCCTATATAGGAAAAAAAATATTTAAAAGGTGGAACAACCTAACAAAATCCACACAAATAGGGAAAGACCCAATAGTGGCTATAGCTAATTTCACATGTTCAATTAAAGTACCAAAGGAACGTTATGCTCAAATGGATCAAAATGTGGTTAAAAAAATGTTAATTGATACTTCATCCCATTGCACTAATAACTATTCACACATATCAAAGTTGACGTTATGCACAAAAGGATACAAAAGTGGTAAAAAAACTATTAATTGATACTTCAACCCATTGCACTAATAACTATTCACTTAAATCACTAGTAGTGGTTCACAAATCTACACTAGTGCTTCACAAATCTTTAATAGCAGTTAATAAATCACCAATAATAACATACAAAAACTAGTGCCACCTAGTGGCTAGTGCATTGTTAGAGGCATAGTAATAATTTATTTCATTTTTTATAGTATAATAATTAATTTTATAGTAATAGTTCTTATTTCATTAAATTTGTAATTACTATTAGATATATTTTCACTAATATTTTTTAAAGGATAGCATAGGGTAGCCATGTTTAATTATTATCATTTATTATGTTGGAGTAGACTTGAACTCAAGACCTCTTAGATAGAGGCTATTGTCTATTTTCACTAATAATTTCGATTCAAATAGTAACATCATATATGACCAAGTTTAATTGTAATAACAATTATAATTTTATAATGATTAAACATATTTATTTCAATTACAAATCTAACTTAATAGAAATGTTATTTATATACTATGCCATAATATTAATTATAATTATAAATATTATAGAATAAATATTTTTTCATGATAATATATCCTACCATATTCTATATTTAATTTATGTATTGTGTATCATATAGCATTAAATAAAATTACAAAAGTAATAGCAATATTAAACTATTTAAATTATTTTGAAAAGTAAACAAGAAAATCATTCTGTATTTCTAAAATGTATCACAATTAAATATCATATGCATCCATTATCCTATTTTATAGGAATCATCCAGTGTGTATAAGACGCCAAATGTATTATCTAAACAATATTAATTGTAATAGTATTTGCCTATCGACAAGTGCTAATAACTAACCATTAATATGTAAATAATCTATTATTGACAAATAAGTGATTAAATTGAATAAACAACACTACTAAATTCTTTTCCATAAAATATCACTTTCTTCATTGAACATTTTTTTATTATAGGGAAAATCATAGAGAAAAACTGCAACTACAACAATAAATGGTTTTCTTTCCTCTAAATCTTAATTGAACAACATATAAACATCAATTTATTAAAATACACAACAGTATATTTAAATCTTCAGAGGGTGGTGTCTCACTAAGGGTCAAATCAATAATACCACAAACTACAAAACAAAACATCACAAACAAACATTTTATTTTATTTCACATGACAAAGTTGAATTTACATAATGCTCACTCCAAACTAGAGACTTTTGTGGCTCTCACTACAATGCAAAACTCAGAGAAAGCTGGCAACCCTCGTCCCATTGCTGACAGTGAAAGCAATCAATGTAGAGTAATCTTTATAGTAAATTTTCTTCATCTTAAGTTTTTAAATAGTTTTTTTCTGATTTTTATTTGTTTTTCATTATCATATTATAGCCATGGTTTGGATTTTTTTTATTTGTTATAAATGTGAAGGTGAGGTTGAATTTTTTCTTAATTTGTTATGTATGCAAAGGTGAAATTTAATACTATTTTTTCTTTTGGCGAAAAAAAAAGTTGTGGGAGGAAAAAATTAGTAAAAGAAAAATTCTTTGTATAATACGGAAACACAATGAATAGATTAGTCAGCACCTATATTATATAAAAATGAAATTTAGTATATATTCTTAATTTAAATTTAAATTTTAATCATCACATAATTTACACAAATGATCTAATACTTCTACACAAATGCTGCAATACTTTTGTATAAATACTAAGAAAATTGCTCAAATTTATTCCTAAATACTAAGTAATCTGATTGACTATCAACCCAACAAATACTCTATTAATGAACTTTTAATTAACAAATTTTACTAATTTATTGCTAGCATTGAAAGGTTTGTTTTTCAAATATGCGTCCCTTAATAATTGTATAAATTATTAGAAAACATAGATAAATAATAATAAGATAAAAACCCCACAAAGGTTGGGTTAATCAAAGGTCTTATCTGATTAGTAGGAAGAACATTTGTGTAAGCAGTTGTTCATCGTCCACGTTGCAGCCCCATGCGTGTACAGGGTTTAATAATTCATAGCTTTCTATTTTTAATGTGATCAATGGTTGGTGGGCTGTCCCAAAGTTTGTTTTGTAGCCATTGCAGATTTACGTCAACTTCAACATCAATTCACATGCATTACGAATCTCTAATTCCTCAAGTAGATGGATATTTTTTTAGGGTATTTTCAATATAGAACAAAAAAGTAAATTGAGTTTTATGTCATAATGGAGGTGAAATATATGATAACATGTGTGTAAAAGATGATTTTTCTTTGATTAAGGGGAATATTTCTTTTATAAAAAGTTGAAAGATAGACGCTAAATCACTTTTTATGAATATGTGGGAAAAAAAATTTGTGTTGTTTACTATGATTGAGTGGTGTTATATCTTATATTAGATTAAAATATTATATGTAATATAGATTAAATAGTACTATATATCATCCATCAAGTTGAAAATAACTATGAATATTTATTAAAAAAAAAGGGTTACATTGTTAACTTTATGATTGAGGGGATTTCAAAATAACCATTTCGTAGAAGACATGGGCATTTTTACAAACAATTAAAAAATAATTAAAATCTTAAGTCATCTAGAATGTAGAAATGTATGGATAAAGGGCACTGTCTATGGTGCCATGAGAATGCACCATTCCATAGTGTAAATACAATGCACTTATACTAAAAATAAGCGGATAGGGTGCATATATGTTTCCCCTTAGCCATTGGCTAGATAAAGGGAGGTTCCAATAATATTAGATCAACTACATTAAAAGAGAATGCATCTTGGACTATAAGCTATATCATAAGGGAAGCTAAGGATATTATTCAAACTCTGGAAAAATGTTACATAGCTCATTCTTATCGAGAAACTAGTAGCGTGGCTAATGGACTCGCTAATATTGAGGATAGTATTAATGAAAAAATCACATGGAAAAGAGAGATAAACTTAAATGAAGAAATTAAATCTATTCTTTGATTTGATTAGATTAGTGACAAAAGGAGAAATATCAACTAATTATGGCTAGGACATATTGGCTCCTTGCATTTTGTGATAATGATGTCATTCGTCTAGTTTGGTAGCCAGATTTAAAGAATACTAATGCATCCCATAGTTTGAGGATGTTATGGAAGATTTTTTTCCTGGCTAGTTTTCTTTTTCGCATTACTAAGAACTTGTTTACACATCAATTTAGTTATGTGAACATGGGTGGTGATTTGAAGAGAACTAAGCCTGCATCTTGCCATTGCTAGAAGAATGAGTCAAAGGTCTAAAGGAAATGAAGAAAAGGGGGCTAAGAGTTACTTAGGAAAGATACATGACATTGATATTTCTGCTACCAATGATTTTGTTGAGGGCTAGGATGATGACACTCTGACTTTGGTTGGTAGAGAGGCTATCATTTATTGAAAAGTCTATCATTGTGGTTACTAGTCTTTCAATGAAGGGGATGGAATTCTACAAGGATAGAAAGACTTCAAACAATGTGATATAATCAAGTTTCTGAAAATGATATAACAGAATGACTATTTGGAGAAAGATATAACAGTTCTTTCTATGAACCCAAAAAAATTAAGAAAATTTGGAGGGAAGTGCTTAAACCCATTATAAAATATTTTACTTTAGATGGATGATATACTAGGATTCATGGGTACCACAATGTTATGTCGAACTATTTCCAACATAAAGCTTTCATATCTTTTCCTTTTTATCTAGTGTCAACTTTGAATCCTAGTGTTAAGATTCATAAGAAAAACCCTAAGGAATATATTTTACATCAAGGTCTCATCTTGTTAATCTGTGAGCACATTTGCATGACCACTTCCCATTCTTGTATTAAATTGGGCAAGGGTGATGTTAAGCAAGGGAAGTCTCTTGAAGTGGTTGAAGGAACATATACGCAGGAGGACGAGGATGAGGTCTCGAGTCCCCTATCTAAAAAGATTAAATCATCCACTTCCACAAAGAAATTTGGTCCTTCTAAGTCAGTCTAATTGGGAAGACCATGAGATGGAGACTAAAGATGACGAATCCAAGGAGGACAACCCTTCCCTTTCTCTAGAGAAGTGCACTATTTATTTTAAGAAGATTGGCTCTTCCAGACCTAGGATTGAATGGGATAAATAGGGGGTGAATACAAAGGAAGATGAGGAGGAGAGTTCATCAATAATTACTAAGAGGAAAGATGATAGAGATGTGGACTAGAAGAGTAAACCCTAGGATGTCACTCCCATTTCCTTTCCCATTACTAAAGGTAAAACTTAGATTAAGGTTACTATGGTTTTAGGTTCCAATATCTCTAAGCCCAACACTGGTACATTAAATGATGGAAAAGTTAAGCCCCAATTGTGGAGGATTATGATGGATTTGTTGATCATGATGTACTTATCTATCAATCCTTTTCACAGGATTCAGATAATGTGCAAGTAGATAATGTCAGCCCATTGAAGACTTTTAAGATAAAATAGAGGAATTGATTCTTGGGGTTTTGCAGAACATTAAAGACGGGTCTTTATTTATTTTTGCCTGATGAAATAGGTGTTACATGAAATTAAGAGTCCAAAATTACAATATTGTGCCCTTTTTTGCTAATGTAGAGGAGATGCAAATGAATACATTGACTCTAGCTCCCACTCCAGATTATTCTATTGGGGCTTTGTGGACTCTGGAGAGGAAGACATTTCTAATGGACTATGTGAAAATAAATGGGAAACCCAAACAATTATATAAGGGAAATTTTGAAGAATTGAATTTAAAAGGATGATAAGACAAATTCCACTCTCAAAAGAGTTTTAAATGACTCTCATAAGGTTCTTGAAAATTGAGTAGATGACATGAAGACAATGGTGGATAAACTCAAAGAATCTCACCAAGTCAAGGCCATTATAAATGTTGACTAGGAATCCAAGGGGAGTGTTGGTGTTACTTTGGTCTAGGAAGGAGAACAAGAGCTAGCATGAAGAAGAAGGCCAACACCATTCTAAAGGATATTATTGATTTCAAGGATGTAGCTCAGAGGATGAGCAAGATGGAAGAAGAGGTCATTGGGACCTTACATTCTATGAGATAGTTAATGGTTTCTCTACTTTTTATGTGTCTTTTGTTTTTTGTTAGTTATTTTGCTAGTCTTTTGGCTGAATTTTCTTTGTTTCGTGGTGGTAGGTTTGGTCTATCTCTATCTATTAGTTCATGGTTTCCTATGTTTCATGTTGGAGACTATTAATGTTTCATATCATGCAATGGGATTGTATAAAGGATTTTGGGTCCCTTCAAAATTTGTTTTTGATTAATTCAAAAACTTAATGCTCAATAGAATGCCATTGATATTTATTAAAGATGGGTTTCAATTATCTAGGAAACTTGACCATCTAAAATAGGCTTCCAACTTCTATTGTATCATCATGTCTTCTATTTATTTCCTTCATAAATGGGATACATTGAAGAAGAAAAGTATTAAGTTGAAGATTGTGGAGCTTCCCATTGTTAGTTAAGATCTATATTATATATTTGTGTAGAATTATTCAAGGAGAAACATAATAGACACACAGTGAGACATGCTAACCACAATATTGGCGATGAGAGGAACCTTGCAATCCATAATGGTCATGTTTAATGAAATGGGTATGCCCACAATGACACCCAAACCTTGCCTATACATATTGATCAAACAAAAATTGCTAGATGGGGGATAAAAAATTGTCAAGTGACTTGAAGAAACCCTTTTCCTTCATCTAAGGAGGATAAAATATGGCTTTTGAGTATTCTCTTTATGTTCTTGAAAAAGGTCTTGGAGAGAATTTCTCAAGAGATATAATAAACATGGATAAGTGTGAGCTTTTGGAATAGATTTGGAATTTAGCCACAAGCATAAGTAGTTTAAAAACCATTTTTATTATTATTAAAACATCAATGTTAGTTACCATAACCTATCAAAGAGTAGTTGAAGATGACTAGGGTGAAAAGGGAAATACCAAGAAACATGAACATTTCCCTATAGACAATCCATTTTCAGCCACAACGATAAAGCCAAGAAGGTTTAGGAAAGACGGATTCATAATAGCATTGCATATTGTTAGACATTGAACATCATATATAGAAGCAATAAAAAAATCTTTCACAGAGAAATTGAAAATCCCAAAATAATTAAAATACATTTATTTAATTATAAATTTTTTTAAGATGATATTTTAACCCTAATATACCATTTGTAATTGAGTGCTCTTTTTTCAATATATATATATATATATATATATATATATATATATATATATATATATATATATATATATATATATATATATATATATATATATATATATATATATATATATATATATATATATATATATATATATATATATATATATATATATATAATAACTTGTTTTAATGAAAGGAATAAAACTGTCACTTAACATGTCTTATCAAAAAAATCATATAGAAAAAACAAACATGGGTTGTTTACTATGACATATGACATATGATTTGTTTTACAAATCACACTAATGACCTATATATATATATATATAAAGGATATAAACATTATTATATTTTTCTAATTGAAGGAGAAAAATAAACAAAGATTTTTATAATCTTAAACTATCTTACAAGTTGCACATTTGAACATTATTTTTATAATAAACTAAATCTAACAAGTGATACACTTTTTCTTTAAAATATAATCAATCTCTACAAAACTTTAAAGATATAAATAAAAATCTACATTAACCTTTAATAGATATAGAACACTATTTTTATTTTAATCATTAAAAAGTATTTCTTTAACCATGATTTGAGTTGTTTTTGGTAGGATACCTATGCCCTATGCTGATATGTTATTAATTTTCTAATTCTCATATTTTTAGGAAACACAATTGCTAATATTAAAACACTACCGATAGTGTGACCAACACTAGTCTTTTTTTTTTTCATTAAAACAAATGCTAAATATAGATAAAATCAAAGAGAGTTGATTCCTTAAAAACTTTTGTGATAGTTTAAATTATAATATATAAGATGGTGTAATCAAAATCTTATGATTTGTTTTAATTTTAACTTGTTAAATAGTTAAAACATTTTGTATGCTTTAATTTTTCTTCATTATTATGGTTAATGAACTTTTGAGAATATATAAGATTGATTTATTTATTTTGTTTTGTCAAAGAAGTCAAGGTAATTTCCATTTTCAATTACTTTTTCTTTTAATCTTGTATTGGGAAAACTACACCCTATAATTATCAAAGCTAGAAGACAAATATTACAAGATTTCTTTAGTCAAGATTTTATAGTACTTGTAGATGAGACATAAACAAAATTTAAATATTAGTTAAAAATCATTTAGCATAAGGATAATATAGATTAGGCCATGGGTTCAATTAGAATCCATGTTTTAGATAGTCTTACGTTTAATCTTGATTTTTGCACCACTTCATTGACTATTTGGCTTAAATTTCAAGAGCACTTTTGAGTAATCAATGATTTTTGTATACTTTAGTTTGAGTTAGACTTGACATCTTTGGCATCAAATTCTTTCTCCACTGTTGAGTACTTTTTGGAGAAATTTAAATCTATTAAATAACACTTTATATAATTGTGGAAATGACAAGATTGACAAAGTGTGAATATTTCTAATCTTGTTCATTCTCAGAGGACCCTTTCAATTATTTAATTCTACATTTTATTCTTTCATGGACGGTTTTATTCCTATCTACATCATGCCTTTATTTGAGCTATTTTCTTAATTTTCTTATATGAGAAAAAACCCAAGTTGACATCACATTTCAACTCCACTTAATAGTTTGAACCACATTTTGGTTCCACTTCATAGGCCTTGGTTGTTCAATCATCTAGAGGGAAAAAAAATAATAAATAGGGGCATAGTGGCTCTCAAACTAATTATCCAACTATAGAGTCTCATGCAAAGGATTTAGATTCTCCCTTCTCTTCCAATAGGTCTTCATGTAGGAAGGACAAGCTTAATTATGTTTATTACACCAAGGCAAGATATGATGCACATCAATTACAGATGAATAAGATCAATGATATGAGATATATTATTTAAAATAATTATATTTAGTGACCTATATCTGTTAGAGTAAAGCATTAATTTCATTTCTTTTACTAAATTACCTTTACTCCCTTCTTAAGATTTCACTTTATGCACTTTGCATTTCTATTTAATAATTAATTAGTAATTATTAAATGTCATTTACCTCTTAGGGTTCCCCTTTTAGGTTTCAATCTCCTTCTCTAAGGATTGTTCTTTTGTAAATATCTCTCATTCTTTTCAGTCTAATAATACAATTTGCATATTTTCAAAGCAAAACCCTTGCCTTTTCTTTGCTTTTTCTTCTCTATGATAGGTTCTTGCATGTAGGTATTCATTGGGTTTTGTGGATTTTTATTGCTCAAATCCTTCATAGTGTCAAATTCATATCTATTGTAGCTTGTTCACTATTTGGAGAAAAATAAGAACGAGGGCTTGATAGAAAAAATCTAGCATTTTTTTGGGTATTTTCTAGTGAAAATAGAGGGTCTTTGATTTTTGGAGCACTTAGAGGCTAAACAGACCTAACGGTTAGATTTTGTAGGTGTCAAAACCAACATTTTCATATAAAGTTTATTGATTTTGCACAAAATTGACCTGGGAGGCAAATTTTTTTTGCATACCATGGCCATACGACCTCTAGAACACAAAATGAGATAAAAATCACATTTTTTTTAAAGTTCCTTTTTTGGGGTTTTTGAGTGTACATGATTAAAAAAAATCACTAATGGTCCCAACGATTGCCATGGTGACCACAAGTAGTTATCTTGGTTGCTATGGCCCTTTCTCTATCAATTGCTCTAGCCTCACCTATGCACCATCACTCTATAGCTTGCACCCTACCTTTACCAACAACACCCCCTCCTCACAATCTCCACTCAGTCATCGCCACTATTGCCCCTCTACCAGTGCTTTGTTGGTGGTTTTTCCACCAAGCCACTATGCTCCTCTCCACTTAGCCTACAGTCACATGGGGGCCAAGGGCTAAGTTCTAGGCCCTAAGGAATTTTAGTGTGGTTTTATTTATTTATTAATCATTCTAGAGGCCTTGTTAGGTTTTTTGCAATAACTTGAGCATACAAGGGTCTTTTTTCAGTCCAAAAGAAGCATTAGAAAGCTAATTCAAAGATGGAGACAATGGTGTAGGGAATTTTTGAAATTTTTTCTAGTTTGGTATCTAATTTTGTGCTTGAAGTCTGATGATGTCTTCCATCTTCTGGAGGGTGTAACTTATTCATTATAGCTTCATTTTTTGATCTAGAAAAAAGTTTTAGAAGGTTCTTCTTGAGAAATTTTTAGATAATTTGATATTTTACCAGTATTTATACCATGTATTTTTGATACACATCTAAAGCTTTTTTTCTCTTTTCTTGCATACAAATTTCTTTTGGAAGTTGGGGTTTGGTTTTTTGCATTGTGGGGGGTGTTTTTTGATCACTTTATGTTATAATATCATCATATCAAAAACCTTCAAAACCCCTTCTTAAAACAATGGCCAAGACCTCTTCTTGTCTAGTACTTCTATACCCACACAACTATAATACATGGAAATCCCATATGCAGCTACTTCTCCATTCAAAGGGTTTGTGGTCTTGTCTAGATACAGTGCAACCAATTTTTCAGAGTCAATACCAGACTTTGTAGCATAGGAATAAGATGGATGAAGCCATGGGTCTGATTTCTTTGAGTGTTTTAGACAACTTATAGTTTCATCTTGATTGAGTGTTCCACTCCTCAAGAAATGCGAGACAAGTTTAAAGACTTGTTTGGAACTATCAATAAGTTTAGAGAACTTTAGATTGAGGTAGAGCTTACTTCTCATATGCCTAATGCTTTCCCCTCTATTGAGGAATTTATTATGAGGCTCAAACAACAGAGGAATTTGTTATAGGGATGCAAGAAAGAGAAGATATATAAGGATTGCATCTATCTAATTCTCTCCAAGCTTCCAGGAAACTTTTAGATTTTCTCTTCTACCTTCCATTCCACTATGGATGCCTTGGGTCCCAAATTTTTCATGCACACTTTTGAGGTCTTTTGTGATCACTTGAATAGAGAGAAGTCCAAGCTTACAAATTGGATACTATCATAGGCTCAAAGACATAGGCATTGGTTTCTTATACATCTAGCATAAATTGAAGCAAAAGATAAATTCAATAGGCAGCGAGAGTTCCTCCAAGCCTACTCCTCAAAAGCCCTCTTAGAAAGGTAAATCTTCTAAGTCTAGTGAGTCTTCCTCTAAGATTAAGAAGTACATAAGTGATCCTTATAGTTTTTGTGGCAAGGACATCTAGTTTCTAAATTTTGGAAATGGCTTGAGGCTTTAGAGGAATCCATGCAGTAGTAAAGTATTGCTTCTCTTAAGCCACCACCTCCTCCTTTAGGGAAAGGAAATGCTCTTTCTGCATGAGCATTATCTTCTACAACTAATTATATTCTTGATTTAGGGGATGCACACCATATGACACACTCACCTAATTTGGTTACCTCACTTGCTCAGAGTGCTACTACACACATTGTAGTTGGTGATTCTACACAAATTTTAGTCACAGGTTCAGGAACTACCTCTTTAGAAGGTGGTTCACTATAGGATGTTCTCATGGTTCCTACCATTTCTACAAACATCCTATCTATCTTTTCAATTTTTCTTTCTAGATCTAGAAAGATAATTGAGGTATCTCCACATGATGTGGTTATACAAGACCTCCATGACCCTAACTTGGTTGTTGCTAGTGGGAGTGTTGATCTTTAGTCTCACTTATATTAGTTTGATGGATTTGAGAGCTTTGATTCTACATGTGTTTTTGTTATTGCTCATGCAAACATAGCGAGAAAACTTTGGCGTGAGCATTTTTTCCATGTCAACTACAAATATATAAAGTAGATGAGTACACAGGAGCTAGTGATTGGGCTACCTTAGATCTCTTGTACTAAGGGTGTGTGTCAAGGTTGTGCACTTGGAAAACATCACAAAGATCCTTTTCTAGCAGGTAGATCCACATGTGTTGAGGCACCATTGGAGTTGATAGACACTGATCTTATGTCCTTTCCCACTCCATCCTTTTTAGGTACTCATTATGTGTTCACCTTCATATATGACTTCTCTAGAGCCACATAGGTGTACTTTTTGAAGTACAAGTCTAACATCTTTGATTCATTTCAAATCTTTAAGAGATTTGTGGAGAAGTAGTCTAGTCTTTCTATTAGGCATATACACACTAACAATGGGTGGGAATATGTGAATCAATCCTTCATATATTTTTGCACTAAGCATGGTTTACAACATCAATTCATAGTTTCCCATACCCCTCAAAAGAATGTGGTTGTAGAGAGAAAGAAAAAGACATTATGGGAGATGGCCAATTGTATGATACAATCTCAAGCTATTAGTTCTTAATTTTGGGCTAAGGCTATTAATTATGCCAATTATATTTAGAATCAGATGCCTCACAAGGCATTATGACACATGACTCCTAAGGACGCTTGGACTCACGTCAAGCTAGATGTTTCTACTTTCAACATTTTTGATAATGAGGCTTGGGCATTTATTCTAGATGCTTAGTGGAAGGCCATGGAGAATAAGAGACAACCACTCATCTTTTTTGGCTACTATGAGGATGCGAAGCCATATAGGTTGTTTGATCTTTATTCCAAAGATGTCTTGTTTCAATGAGATGTTCAATTTGATGTGTGTTATCCTTAGATGGAGTCACCATCACTAGCTTCTCCCTCACTACCCAGTACCTCCTCTACTCCTCCAAAGGATTATGCATCCTCTGATGAAGATCTTGGTTTTGATTCCCCCTTGACCACCTCCACCAGTTGTTCAATGAGTGCCTAAGTGGGCTCATGTTACTATTGATGTAGTAGGACCTATGGCAGGATATCCTATAGATTCTCATTTCACTCATGCTCAAACTTTTGGTATTGAACTCTTGAGTCATGCCATTTCAGATGATCCATGGAGTTTTTCATAGGAAAAAAAACACTTAGAGTGGGATAGGGCTATGGATGATGAGTACTCTTCTTTGATGAAGAACCACACATGGGATCTTTGTCCTCTTCTAAAGGGAAGAAAGTTGGTTCAATGCCAGTGGGTGTACCATACCAAGTATGTTGCAAATGGTTCTATTGATAGGTACAAGGCATTTTTATTTCCAAATGGATTTTCACAAGCTAAGGGTATTGATTACTCTAATACCTTATCTCTTGTTTCCAAGATGAATTCTATTCTACTTGTACTCTCTCTTGTAGCTTCACAGGGATGGACAATTTTTTAGATGGATGTGAAAAAGTGCCTTCTTGCATGGATAGCTTCATGAGGAGATCTATATGGAGCAACCTCATGGTTTTGTGCAGGACTCTTCATATGTATGCAAGATTTAGAGGTCTTTATATGGTCTCAAATAGGCCCCTTAGGCTTGGTATGAGAAGATGGATTCCTTATTGCTTGCTTCACAGTTCACTTTGATCCTCTAGTTACATTCATCATCATCGAGATGACTTATTGGTACTTGTGCTTTATGTATATGATCTCATTATTAGAGGTAGCTCACCCTCCATGATACAAAGTGTTCAACAAGCCTTGAGAGAGACGTTTGAGATGACATACCTTGGACTTCTGCATTATTTTTTGCTCCTACAAGTTAATCTATAGATGAGATAGCCATACTCCAACAAAAGTATGTTATTGATATGCTTCAAAGATTCAACATGCTTGATTTCAATCCTACTCCCACAAAATTTCAATTAGGTGTTGTTTTATCTACCACATGCACTACTCCTATAGTGGATTCCACTTTATATAGACAACTTGTGGGTAGTTTGGTGTACCTGACACACACATGTCCTCACGTTTCCTTTGTGGATGGACTTGTCTCTGATTCTCACATGATCCACATGAGAGTCATTGGCAGGCTTCCAAATGTATCTTGATGTACATTAGGGGTACTACATGTTATGGTATTCAATACACATCAATTGATCCTTACATTTTTGGTTAGACAAACTCAAATTGGGTTGGTGATATTGATGATCACTAGTCTACTTTTGGATTTGTCTTTTGTCTTGGTTCTAGTCCTATCACATGGTCTTGCAAGAAGCATCATGCTCATGCATTATCATCTACTGAGGTAGAGTACAGGGAAATTGTGCTAGCTAGTTAGGAGGTTTTGTGGCTTTGACAATTGGTGAAAAAGTTTGGATTTCCTCCTGATAGTCCCACCTTTCTTTGGTGTGAGAAAAAGAGTTCTATACACATTTATAGCAACCTAGTTGAGCATTAGCGAAACAGGCACATTGAGCTTCATCTACACTTCACTAGGTGTCTAATTTAAGATGGCACTCTAACCTTGGAGTACTTTCCTACTATTGAGCAGGTTGCAAACATCTTCACTAAACCTTTTGCATCCCCTAGTATCTTTAGCTACATTCTATTCTTGGGGTGAAGAAAGTTGTCCTTGGGGGGTCTCAGTGATGAGTCTTTCTTTCTTTTCTTGCTATCTCTTTTTGGAGGAGGTTTTTTCACATTGGATTTTCTCTATTTCTCCATTTGATAGAGATTTAGTTGTTATTGGGTACATCATTAGGTCTTGTTACTGGGAACCAAGTTTTCTTTTAATATTGCATTATAGTTTCCTTTCTCTTTCTGCATTGTTGCTCATCTTGGGGGAGGGGGGTGTTAGAGTAAAGCATTAATTCATTTTCTTTTATTAAATTACCTTTACTCCATTCTTAAGATTTCACTTTATGCACATTGTATTTCCATTTAATAATTAATTAGTAATTATTAAATGTCATTGACCTCTTAGGGCTTCCCTCTTAGGTTTTTGATATCCTTCTATAAGGATTGATCTTTTGTAAATATCTCTTATTCTTGTAAGTCTAATAATACAATTTTCATATTTTTAGAGCAAAACCCTTGCCTCTTTTTTTTCTTCTTCTTTGTGATAGGTTATTGCATGCAAGTATTCTTTGGGCTTTGTGGACTTTATTTCTCAAATCCTTCAATATTTATTTTATCCTCTTCTATAAATTTAGGACCTATGCATCCTAGTTTATCTTCAAGGGTAGGTGGCAAAGACAAGATTGTGAACCATACTCTTTACAAATTGACATACATTTAACCTAGCTAGTGGCTTCTTGATTTGAGAGCCTCTCATCATATGCCTTTATCTAGGGATATTCTCTCTTCATATGAGACTTGCACTTAATCACACATATTTATGGGTAATGACAGTTATATAGGTGTAACTGGGATAGTTATATTATGGTTCATGATGGCACATTCTACTATGTACTTGGTATCCCTTTCATATCATCTAAGATCATTTCCATATGCTATATTACTTATAGTGGGAAATATAGCATTTGTGTTCACCCTTCTTTTATTGATCATGCATTTTTTATTATATGAGTTTTCTTGCAATTTCATTAGCCAGTCCCACCTCTCACAAATCTAGAGTGGATCAAGTATCCCAAGAGACATTTTGTCAATTGAAACCATGAGGTTTAGATATCAACCATGGTTCTTCAATTTTCAATAGTGTAGAATGATTACTTACCACATATTGTATTCTTGAGTGATATATTACACATGCTCCAAACATTAGGGACATTCCTAAGGATAATCCCTTCTTCATGATGATAGCTCTAACATTCCATTCATCCCATCTTTAGTGTATTTTGAGAGTTTTCATTACCTATCTTCTGGTTTTTATTTTCTTTAGTAGATTTTATATCTTTTGATTGATACATGTATGAAGTTCAATAGTCTTCCATGGAATACATTATGAGACTATTCCTTCCATATCCTTGCATGGAGTTTCTTCTTCTTTCTCCATTGGATTTTTTTCTCCCTAAGGGAAGGAGCATAACTTATCACTCTCGAGTTATATATTAACAAATTAGTCCTAAATAAATTTTCCTCAACATTGGAGCTTATCTCTAATGAGGGGACACATTATCACTTTCTTTCTCTCCTAAGGAGGATATCTTGATTATACTTATGTAACCATTTTAGTACTCAAGGGAACATATTGATGTTAGAAAGTAAAGCCCACCAAGATAACTAGGGGGGTTGTGAATCAATTATGCAATTATAATAACTCTCAATATCTTCTTTAATTTAGAAACACGTAAACAATAGAAGCAACAAACATAGAAAGATAACCATACACAATAATGTTAGATCTATTAACTATGAAAACACTTGATTAGAGAGAAAACCCCAGTGGGGATGATACCCACAAGATGATGTACTAATATTAAAGTTCCTTGTGAAAGGATGGATCCTATTAGAAGTCAATGAAATACATTCAATGCATATGAGTTAGGAGAATTTGAATCTTTGTTAGGAGATTCCAACCCTATCAGGAGTTGAAAGGAAGAAAAATGTACCCATTGTCCAAACATCTTTGGTACTATCCTTACTAAATAATACAAGTAAAAATCAACAACTATCCAAAATAAACTTATCTTTCCAAATGCAGTTCCTTGTAAGCTCACTATGCCTCAACTAAACTAATGCCTTCTCTAATCCAAAATATATTTGCATGTAAGCTCACACAAGACATAACATACATATGACTGGATACCACACTTTTGTAAGAATTTGGTATAGCACTAATACCATGTAAGAATTTGTCTTAGGGAAAAATTCATCCAAGATCAAGAAGCACAATAACTAGCACAAAAGATCAATAGAGTATGATTAGAATAACAATATGATATTTCAAAATTGATTGTAATTGATATATAGTACACTACCTATATATAAAGGCCTCTAAGATGCATCTAGAATGTCTAGGAGTCAGCAATATGATAAGCCTCACAACTAAGCACATGTCCACCACAAATGGGTTATCCTCCATTAAGTGTAGGATTTAATATGATGATGAGAGGATAAGCCTACAAAGACATGTCATGTAAATTTATATTGTAGAAACCATGTGCTAAATTGAGAGTGCAAACAACTATGTTGGTTACATGACAACTTAGTTGATTATACAAACTCCAGTGATGTAGACACTGTGTGTTAAATTAGAGTTTGTGTTGTCAACATGACAACTCATATGAGTATGCAAACTCCTAGATGTCTAACCTAAAAAATAATAAAATAATGCATTTATCCTAAGTAAACTTATGTAAAGTGTAAATAATAATTATTTACACTAACACACCCCAAAATTAAAGAAATAATCAATCAACCCCCCAATATATGATTTGGAACTTTATAGGTAGTGCAATTACAATGGGCCACTTTGTTAATTTTGACCCTAGTGGACTTCTGATTTTTAGTTTACAACCTCCTTTTATAGTTCAAATTTGAAACTTTACAATGTAGCTCAGAAATACAAAATTTTTGAAGCAATACAATGCAAAATACGACCTATTTCTGAAAGTGGTATTTCTACCCATAGAAGCCTATAATTAGATTGTAGATTTGGAAAGTAGAAAAAAAATGCACTTTCAAAAAAATAGAACTTGATTATGTGTCCAGTTGAGCCCGTACTAAGCATTTGAAGTCACAAAAATTAGGATTTGCAATTTGCAGAAAAATTTAGGAACAGAGAGCTCAAACATCCTGCACCAATGTGTAGATCATGAAATTCCACCCCAAAACAAAAAAAATGTTTGCAAAAAGGAGTCCATATGAGGGAAATATCGTTGTTTGAAAATCACCTTTAAAATTATTTTTCCTAAATCATCATCATTGCACCTCCAAAAATTGACTCTAGATTTCACCTTAGACGTCCGATTTTGGTGAAAAAAAAGTCAATTTGGGGTTTTTTGACATTCTAAATATGATACCAATATTTGATTTGCACCAGCAATCACCAATCTTGTCCTACAAAAAATCTCTCCTCTACAAGCTTGATGGCCAAAAATTTTCCAAAAAAAATATGTAGATCCAAAAAACAATGCAAAGAAATTGCAAAGACTCAAATAATAAAATATACAGATCTAAAATTTAAATTTAGAGATCTGAAATATTATACTAAATATGCAAATTAGGCCTTTGGGTGTTGGTTTGCAAAAAAATTTGCCTCAATTTTGACTATGGCTTGGGGTAGGCAAAATTATAGTCAAAATTCATTGAATTAATGCTCTAGATGTAATGGTGAGGTCCACTCTAGCTCTAGACAGGCCACTTTGTTAATTTTGACCCTAGTGGACTTCTGTTAGTTTACAACCTCCTTTTATAGTTCAAATTTGAAACTTTACAATGTAGGTCAAAAATACAAAATTTTTGAAGCAATACAATGCAAAATAGGACCTATTTCTAAAAGTGGTATTTCTATCCACAGAAGCCTATAATTAGATTGTAGATCTGGAAAGTAGAAAAAAAATGTACTTTCAAAAAAATGGAACTTGATTATGTGTCCAGTTGAGCCCGTACTAAGCATTTGAAGTTGGAAAAATTAAGATTTGCAATTTGCAAAAAAATTTAGGAATAGAGAGCTCAGATATCTTGCACCAATGTGTAGATCGTGAAATTCCACCCCAAAACAAAAAAATTGTTTTCAAAAAGGAGTCCATATGAGGGCAATATCATTGTTTGAAAATCACCTTTGTAATTATTTTTCCTAAATCATCGTCATTGCACCTCCAAAAATCAATTGACTCTAGATTTCACCTTAGATGTCTGATTTTGGTGAAACAAAAGTCAATTTGCGATTTTTTGACATTGTGAATATGATGCCAATATTTGATTTGCACTAGTAATCACCAATCTTGTCCTACAAAAAATCTCTCCTCTACAAGCTTGATGGCCAAAAATTTTCCAAACAAAATATGTAGATCCAAAAAACAATGCAAAAAAATTGCAGAGACTCAAATAATAAAATATACAGATCTAAAAATTAAATTTAGAGATCTAAAATATCATACTAAATATGCAAATTAGGCCTTTGGGTGCTGGTTTGCAAAAAAAGTTTGCCTCAATTTTGACTATGGATTGGGGTAGAAAAAATTATAGTCAAAATTCAATGAATTAATGCTCCATATGTAATGGTGAGGTCCACTCTAGCTCTAGATGGGCCACTTTGTTAATTTTGACCCTAGTGGACTTCTGATTTTTAGTTTACAACCTCGTTTTATAGCTCAAATTTGAAACTTTAAAATGTAGCTCAGAAATACAAAAATTTTGAAGCAATACAATGAAAAATAGGAACTATTTCTGAAAGTGGTATTTCTATCCATAGAAGCCTATAATTAGATTGTAGATATGGAAAGTAGACAAAAAATGCACTTTCAAAAAAATGGAACTTGATTATGTGTCCAGTTGAGCCCGTACTAAGCATTTGAAGTTGCAAAAATTAAGATTTGCAATTTGCAGAAAAATTTAAGAATAAAGAGCACGGACATCCTACACCAATGTGTAGATCATGAAATTCCACCCCAAAACAAAAAAAATGTTTGCAAAAAGGAGTCCATATGAGGGCAATATTGTTGTTTAAAAATCACCTTTGTAGTTATTTTTCCTAAATCGTCATCATTGCACCTCTAAAAATCAATTAACTCTAGATTTCACCTTAGATGTACAATTTTGGTGAAACAAAAGTCAATTTGGGGTTTTTTGACATTCTGAATATGATGCCAATATTTGATTTGCACCTGCAATCACCAATCTTGTCCTACAAAAAATCTCTCCTCTACAAGCTTGATGGCCAAAAAATTTCCAAACAAAATATGTAGATCCAAAAAATAGTACAGAGAAATTGTAGAGACTCAAATAATAAAATATAAAGATCTAAAAATTAAATTTAGAGATTTGAAATATCATACTAAATATGCAAATTAGGCCTTTGGGTGCTGGTTTGCAAAAAAAATTTGCCTCAATTTTGACTATGGCTTGGGGTATGCAAAATTATAGTCAAAATTCATTGAATTAATGCTCCAGATGTAATGGTGAGGTCCACTCTAGCTCTAGATGGGCCACTTTGTTAATTTTGACCCTAGTGGACTTCTGATTTTTAGTTTACAACCTCCTTTTATAGTTCAAATTTGAAACTTTACAATGTAGCTCATAAATACAAAAAATTTGAAGCAATACAATGCAAAATAGGAACTATTTCTATCCATAGAAGCCTATAATTAGATTGTAGATCTGGAAAGTAGACAAAAAATGCACTTTCAAAAAAATGGAACTTGATTATGTGTCCAATTGAGCCCGTACTAAGCATTTGAAGTTGCAAAAATTAGGATTTGCAATTTGTAGAAAAATTTAGGAATAGAGAGCTCAGACATCTTGCACCAATGTGTAGATCGTGAAATTCCACCCCAAAAAAAAAAAATTGTTTACAAAAAGGAGTCCATATGAGGGCAATATCATTGTTTGAAAATCACCTTTGTAATTATTTTTCCTAAATTGTCGTCATTGCACCTCCAAAAATTAATTGACTCTAGATTTCACCTCAGATGTCCAATTTTGGTGAAACAAAAGCCAATTTGCTATTTTTTGACATTGTGAATATGATGCCAATATTTGATTTGCACCAGCAATCACCAATCTTGTCCTACAAAAAATCTCTCCTCTATAAGCTTGATGGCCAAAAATTTTCCAAACAAAATATGTAGATCCAAAAAACAATGTAGAGAAATTGTAGAGACTCAAATAATAAAATGTATAGATCTAATAATTAAATTTAGAGATCTAAAATATCATACTAAATATGCAAATTAGGCCTTTGGGTGTTGGTTTGCAAAAAAAGTTTGCCTCAATTTTGACTATGGCTTGGGGTAGGAAAAATTATAGTCAAAATTCATTGAATTAATGCTTCAAATGTAATGGTGAGTTCCACTCTAGCTCTAGATGGGCCACTTTGTTAATTTTGACCCTAATGGACTTCTAATTTTTAGTTTACAACCTCCTTTTATAGCTCAAATTTGAAACTTTACAATGTAGCTCAGAAATACAAAATTTTTGAAGCAATACAATGCAAAATAGGACCTATTTCTGAAAGTGGTATTTCTATCCATAGAAGCCTATAATTAGATTGTAGATATGGAAAGTAGACAAAAAATGCACTTTCAAAAAAATGGAACTTGATTATGTGTCTAGTTGAGCCCGTTCTAAGCATTTGAAGTTGCAAAAATTAAGATTTGCAATTTGCAAAAAAATTTAGGAATAAAGAGCTCAGACATCCTACACCAATGTGTAGATCATGAAATTCCACCCCAAAACAAAAAAAATGTTTGCAAAAAGGAGTCCATATGAGGGCAATATCGTTGTTTGAACATCACCTTTGTAATTATTTTTCCTAAATCATCGTCATTGCACCTCCAAAAATCAATTGACTCTAGATTTCACCTTAGATGTCCGATTTTGGTGAAACAAAAGTTAATTTGGGGTTTTTTTGACATTTTGAATATGATGCCAATATTTGATTTGCACCAGCAATCACCAATCTTGTCCTACAAAAAATCTTTCCTCTACAAGCTTGATGGCCAAAATTTTTCAAAACAAAATATGTAGATCCAAAAAATAATGTAGACAAATTGCAGAGACTCAAGTAATAAAATATACATATCTAAAAATTAAATTTAGAGATCTAAAATATCATACTAAATATGAAAATTAGGCCTTTAGGTGCTGGTTTGTGAAAAAAATTTGCCTCAATTTTGACTATGGCTTGGGGTAGGCAAAATTATAGTCAAAATTCATTGAATTAATGCTCTAGATTTAATGGTGAGGTCCACTCTAGCTCTAGATGGGCCACTTTGTTAATTTTGACCCTAGTGGACTTCTGATTTTTAGTTTACAACCTCCTTTTATAGTTCAAATTTGAAACTTTACAATGTAGGCCAGAAATACAAAATTTTTGAAGAAATATAATGCAAAATAGGACCTATTTCGAAAAGTGGTATTTCTATCTACAGAAGCCTATAATTAGATTGTAGATCTAGATAGTAGACAAAAAATGCACTTTCAAAAAAATGGAACTTGATTATGTGTCCAGTTGATCTCGTACTAAGAATTTGAAGTTGCAAAAATTAGGATTTGCAATTTGCAAAAAAAATTAGGAATAGAGAGCTCAGACATCTTGCACCAATGTGTAGATCATGAAATTCCACCGCAAAACAAAAAAAATGTTTGCAAAAAGGAGTCCATATGAGGGCAATATCATTGTTTGAAATTTTCCTAAATCGTCATCATTGCACCTCCAAAAATCAATTGAATCTAGATTTCACATTAGATTTTTGATTTTGGTGAAACAAAAGTCAATTTGGGATTTTTGGACATTTTGAATATGATGCCAATATTTGATTTGCACCAACAATCACCAGTCTTTTCCTACAAAAAATCTCTCCTCTACAAGCTTGATGGCAAAAAAAATTCCAAAAAAAATATGTAGATTCAAAAAATAATGTAAAGAAATTGCAGAGACTCAAATAATAAAATATACAAATCTAAAAATTAAATTTAGAGATCTGAAATATCATACTAAATATGTAAATTAGGCCTTTGGGTGTTGGTTTGCAAAAAAAAATTGCCTCAATTTTGACTATGGCTTGGGGTAGGAAAAATTATAGTCAAAATTCATTGAATTAATGCTCCAGATGTAATGGCGAGCTCCACTCTAGCTCTAGATTCTCCCAGTAGTTGCGGATACTCTAAATCTATGTCGAGGTGTCCTCAGAGAGGTAAAGCAAGTATGGTCTCCGATGGCTATGAAATGATGCTTCTATGGCTTTGATACCATGTAAGAATTTGGTATAGCTCTAATACCATGTAAGAATTTGGTATAACTCTAATACCATGTAAAAATTTTCCATAGGAGAAAATTCACCAAGACTAAGAAGCACAATAACTAGCACAAAATAGACAAATAGAGTATGATTAGAATAAAAATATGATATTTAATTCATTGTAATTAATATGATATGTACACTAGAGGTGCCTATATATAAGGGCCTCTATGATGCATCTAGAATATCTAGGAGCTAGCCATATGATAAGCCTCACAACTAAGCACATGTCCACCAAGAATGGGTTATCCTCCATTAAGCACAAGAGTTAGTGTGATGATGAGAGGATAAGCCAAAAAAGGTGTGTTATGTAAAATTATGTTGTAGAAACCATGTTCTTAATTAAGAGTGCGAACAACTGTGTTGTCTACATGACAACTCAGTTGATTATGCAAACTCTAGTGATGTAGACACCATTGCTAAATTAGAGTTGTGTACTCTTGTGTTGTCAACATGAAAACTCATATGAGAGTGCATGATCCAAGGTATCTAACATAATAAATAATAAAATAATGCATTTAAACTAAGTCAACTTAAGTAAAGTGTAAATAATAATGATTTACACTAACAACTTTTATTCCAAGGAAATGACCTTTCCTTTATACCAAGTACTAGAATAAATTATTGAGTTATCCTTGAGGCTTTCTCAACTTACAATAATAATATAGGACCAACTTAAGATATTACATTACATGTTACAATACAATATTACATATTTTTCACAATTACAAGTAATCTATTAGCTCACAATCTTCATATCTTTTTACTAGATGGTCATCATGTACATGATTAACAAAATAATCTTCATTATGTCTTCAATGTCTATCTAATTTATCTCAACCATATTTCATGTCTATTAGGAGATACAATCAAAACATCAGTACCCACTTTCTAGAAATGTTATCTAAAAGATGCCTTCACCAAATCCTTCATAAATTTATCTAGTCTGCATATTTCCATACACGCTCTTAATTGTAGCATCTAGAAATACTCTAGAACATATTCCCATGTGTACATAAGCTGATTCTTAATCCTAAAACTATGCAAAACCAATCTCAATCTTTTGCACCACCAATCTTCATAGAATAGTCAATATGTTGACATTAATGACAAACACCATCATGAATGAAACACATAACCAATGAAACATGTATTCAACAATGATAGGATACTCCCCCATAGGACTACCATCAATATTTATGCTAAAATTATCTCTATTTGGCATTGATAACAACATAGATGAAAAACATCTAAGTTCCATGAATACCAAAAGTCTTTGCTACATCTTCTCCCTCATTCATGTTGTCCATGAATGTCATCAATATTGTAACTATATTTCAAAAAGAAGGTGGTAATATCCCCTATACATTAGCATCTTTTCAAAACCTCTTCATCAATAAAATTCTCTCTCCCTTAAGCATATATCTCCTAGAGTGTTTTTCATGTGGTACTCTCCCTCATAAGATGTCTCTAAACATTCATACCAAAGGATTTTTTTTATGTGTTAGTCTCTCCCCCATTGTCATCAATGACAAAGGTATCATTATCAATTCTATAAGTAAGATTTGTAATAAGATCAAGTGTACAAAGACACTATTAAGTATTAGTTACCAAGATTCCTTCATGATTCATAGATACTCCCTCATAGAGGAAGCATCAAGCATCCAATTCAAATAAAGAAATAGTGCTCTATTACCACTAGAATGAAGTGATTTCTACATCAACTACTCAAAAGTAGGCTAGGGAGTAACCTTGAACATACCTCTCAAGTACTCAAATGTGTCCTTCACCAAAGGTTTTGTAAATATGTCTACTATTTATTGTTAGGATATTTGAAATAATGTAGAGGGGGCAAGGCGGGTGAATCAGTTATCCTCAAGTCAAGATGAGGCATTTCAATTTTTAACAACTTCAAGCAACTTATTCAAGCTCATAAATCAACTCAGCCAAAATAACAACTCTTTAATAACTTAAATTATTCATTAACACTTTGTTCTCTATCTAGTATATGATGAATAACATAAATAGTAAATAGTAAATAACATGCATCACAAAAAAGCAATCACCCATGTATGACACTAGGATTTAATGTGGAAACTAAATTTGGGAAAAACTACCTAGTAACATGCAACCACATTTTCACTCTTTTAAAGTGAGCTTGGTTAAGATCCAACCCTTTTAAAAGTTAAAAAATACACTATTAGGTGTGACCCTATTAAAGGATTTAATCACCCTATTAGGAGTGACCTTGTTAGATGACTTTGGATCATTGATCTATAGTGTCACATTAATTAAAGGATTTGGAAATGACTATTAGGTCAACTTTGATTAAATTATTTTATTTCCATAATTATTAGAAAGTAACAACTAGGTTTGATATAATAAAATACAACTCACTTTGGAAATTAAGATCTCCATTCTCCTTATTCATGGTTCATTGACTAAACTTCATTATATTCTCCATCTTTTATCTTAACAATAACCCTCCAAGAAATCACCCTTCACCAATCTTATCACTTTTCTTGTACTACTCTACTCTTCAAAGGTTCTTCATAAGATCACCAATCAACAACATTAAACATCACTTGTTCCTCCTTAAATAGGTAGCTTTAATCTTTTGCCACTTAAACATCATCATATATCTTAGGGTTTGATCATATTCATTGAATATGCCCATCATTTTTTTCTTCTACTCCTTTTTTAAACATCTAGAAACTTGTCTTTGAATCCTCACCATAGACCACTTAACAAACTCAATTCATGCATTAACTATGCTAGCTCATCAATCCTTATCATTTATATGTTTTGACAAATTGGAAAATTCAACTTGTTGGAACTACAATTGGAACCATTGTTATGTTGTCATTGATGTCAAACCTTATTGGTGAGATAGTTTTTACCTGAGTAGAGTTCCATTTCAATATGATTGATGAAGAGGATTTGAGAAGAAGAGATATCATGAGGACCTAGTGGAAAGGTTAAGTTATGTGTAATTACAATGGGCACTTGATCAGTTAGGCTTTGCCAAGATAATGTGTTGTTTAATCATAACACTAAGTGGAGAAGAGAGTTGTGTTAAAGCCTAGAAGAGATGATCAATAAAGAACAAATACTTAGGCTTAATTGAGATTCAAAGTAGAAGATTAAGGAACTTATAGTTAAAGTCGAGCAATGCTAGTGTTGACCAAGCCAATAGTAGAAGCTAAGAAAATTCAGTGTCAATTGTTAGTTGACATTTTATTCCCCAAATTTAAGCTTGAAAATTCAATCTTCCTAATGGCCTTTCCTTGAAATATTAGTTTTCTCCAATGATTTATTTTGAAACTATTGTACAAAGTTTCATTGTGCAATTCAGGGTTTAGATTAAATTTCATGAAAATGAACCAATTGCTCAAGCAAAAGCATTCAAGGCTTTCCATTATAAATTTGGAACCAATTAAACAAGGTTCATTTGGTTCAAAGGCTCAAATGGTTCGATAGATTCATTGGTTCAATATGGTGTAATAGTTTGAAGTTAAAATGCAGATCCATGTTAGATTTTTATATGTAGATTCAAGTACCATAGTTCAATGGTTTATGTGGTTCAACAATTTCAAAGGTTCAATCTCCATTTTAAAGGAGTTCAATAGTTCAAGGTTCACTTCCAACTTTGGCAAGTATGTCAAAAGTCCCAAGTTTTTTGAATTGCAGGTTTAAGTGATTCTATAAAGCCTACAAGCACTGTTGGATATAACTAATTAATTGTGTATTTTCTTTGATGTTACACAAATGTCATATCATTATTAGTCAATACATGCCAAGCTCACTCAGGTAGTGAAGATAGTTTTTTGTGTCTACCAAGTATTCCTATGTTTGCCTAGTTTAGAAGGTAGTGTCTACCGAGTTCACTTGGACATCAAAGGAAAGCCTATAGAAGATGAGTGTTAATCAAGCTGACTTGGTTAATGAAGGAAATATTGGATGGAAGTAGTATTAACTAAGCTCACTTAGTTACCAAAAAATCTTCATGAATATGCAATGTTGACCAAGTTCACTTGGTTAACACAGGAAAATTGTTTTTGAGTTAGTGTCTACTGAGTAGGGTTAGCTAATGAAGGATTTTCTTATTTTGGCATATTAAGCTTAATTAATTTATCTATTGGTTCTAGCTAATTGAGGAGATGAATATTAATTATTCTAAGTTGTATATGAGTCAACTTAAAAATAAGAATGATATAAGTATGAGATCAAGCTAAGAATTTGAAAGTGCATAAGAGTGTGAATGCATGGAAGATTTTAAAGACCAGATGATGTAGTAAGGAAGAAAATTAGAGGGATAAGTAGAATATCTTTGTAAAGCTGAAAAGATATATTCAATCAAGAAAGATCAAGTAGAAGCCAGAATAGAGATCTATAATCAACAATTCAGTTGCATCAAAAATCAAGTCATCTCATTGTTACTCTCTAACCATTGTGGTAGTGATCTAAATCTCTTAACAGATTTGGCTTATCGGCTATTTGCAAAACCTCTAATAATGTGGTAGATCTATTGACTTCTCTAAAGACCTCTAACAAGGCCACTCCTAATAGGGTGATTAAATCCTTTAATAGGGTCACACCTAATAGTGTGTTTTGTAACTTTTAATAGGGTTGGCTCCTAACAAAGCTCACTTCAAAAGAGTGAAAATGGTAACTAGTTGCAATTGGTGGTTTTCCCAAATTAGGGTTCCACATTAAATCTTGGTGTCAAATCTATTCATGCTATATTCTTTTATGTGTTTGAATATAAGGTAAGATAATGGTAATCATAAATAACATCTAATTTGTGCATGTTAAATACTTACCAGGCATATTCAGTATTTATCAAGTTACAACATTTTATGTGTGTTTGTTGAGTATCAGCAGTTTTTAGTTTTTAGAGTTTATTTTGTAATAACATCTAAAGGGATCTAGGATTTATTTTTGTGGTATCTAATTCACCCCTCCCCTCCTAGTTACTCCTCTTATATTTCTAACAATTGTTATCAAAGCTTTTGGTGCTTGCAGAGAAGGTTTCAATGACCTAAGATAAAGAATAGGATATCTTACAGAAGAGAGATTCCCAAGTTGAATAGGGACAATTTTGCTGCATGAAAAGGACTTATGAGGTTAGATTTGGCTACCATTGGTGATTTAGGTTGTAAATATCTTGATGCTAAATACAAGACTCCCACTGGAACATTATTAGTTGAAGATATTGTTGAAAAGAAGAATCATAACATCATGATGATTGATAATGCATCTACTCTTAGTTATGCTGAATTTGATGAAGTAAAATATTGTAAAACAACTCATGAAATGTGGACCAATCTAAAAGAAATTTATGGAGGAGATGAAAATATAAGAAGTTTTAAGGCTGAAAGTATTAGAGGTCATTTTTATTAGATGAAAATGAGAGAAGATGAAAATGAGAGAAGATGAAAACATTATAAAATATGTTGAAAGAATCAAAACAAGTGTGAGCACAATCAAAACATTTGGAGGAGACATTCAAGAAAAAATAGTTGTAAGCGAGGTACTTAGAACTCTTCTTCCTATTTATGCAATCAGAGTGTCTACTATTAAGAGATGAGATGTGATCCAAATAATAAAATATCTTTGGATACTCTAGTTGGAAGATTGACAACTTTTGAATTAGATAACTTTGATAACTATGTTCCTAGTTCAAAAGTCATTAAGTTTGCATTTGAAGCTAAACTCTCACTCAAGAAAAAGAGTAAGAAATCAAAGTCTAGTCAATCAAGAAGTGAAGATGTAGTGCCTGCCCTCGTTCACATCTTTTCTGGACATTGTTGCTATTATTATCAGACTATGTTGGACTAGTTTTATGTTGATGGATTAGTAGTATTGTTTTGAGACTATTAGACATTATGTTATGGATTTAGTGGTTATATGATGAGATCATTTAGAATTTACATTTCATGTATGCATGATGATCATTATATTGCTTTCAGTTATTGTTGATGATTAGTTAGATAGTTTATTATCTCATGTGTTTTATTATGGATACTTACCCCATACTTTCATGTGTATGGTGTGCATGTTTTCTTATTGTATGGTGTTTCTGATATGGTTGAGGAAGGGAGTCGTAGTCACCTACTTAGTCAAGATCTACATGATGCACCACTTCCTGCCATTGTTTGCTTAGCTTAGCATTATATATATTGTATGTACATGCATGGTTTTTTTGTAGGTTGCAGGTACCGGGTATCGACTTCCTTGAATTGCCAGGATGAGCGTACCCTATTATACTATCTCAAAGATAAGAGAAGGGAGATAAATTCTCAAGTCCAAATTTCAAACCCTTAAACCATTTGTCCTAGTGAGATAGGACAAGTATCTGGATATTTTACCCACCGAATGTGTCGAATGACATATTTCATGACTTTTAACCCTTTAGACTGATTTTGTGTGAATTGCTCTATGATGGGTTTTCATATTTTATCTTCGAGGTCTATGGTGAATTTTCTATTAATTAAGTCTTAATAAATAGATTTAATAAATTAATTATTTGAGAAAATTAATATAAAATATCATGATATTTGATTTTTTTTATAATTAATTAAATGAGAATTAATTGAGGAAAAAGGAATTAAATACAAGAAAATTAGAAATTAAAATTAATAATAATTATAAAATAATAATAAAATAATAAATAAATAATAATAATAAAAGTTATAAAAAATTAAAATGAAAGTGATAAATATTTAAATAGAAATTATATAAAAAGTAAATTGGAGTTATAAGCTTGCATGGGAATTAACGCACCTTTTCATTTCTTATATTTCAACAACACGGGGGTTAGTGCATCAATTGAGCACATGGTATCTACAACCCTATGGCTCATATAGAAGGTTGGAAAAGACCCATGCTTAGTTGGTGACACCTTCTAGCTATTTCTAGAAGCATTCTAGATGTATCTTGAGAGCTCTTTATATTCAGGCATTCCTAGAAGCTTAGACATAGCATTGGAGAGCAATTGGAGCATTGGAGGACTTGAGAACTCTGAAGGAGGGAGGAGCTTTCTCTGTGGGTTTTCTAAGGAAGAACGAATTAGCATCAGAATCTGAGTAGATTCTTGTGATTTTACTTATCCTATTTCCGCATCTTGCATCCCCTGTCTTCTTTGTGTCTTCCATATGTCTTCTGAGGATTTCTTATTTTTATTGTATGCATTCTCAATATGGGTAGTTAAATTTATTTGAAAATCTTATATGCATAGAAAAGAACACGGGGCTAGGGATTAAATTGTAGCCAAGACATTAGATAAACTATTGAGTAAATTTTAAGATCAAAAGTTTATAGAAAAATTTTGAGAATTGGAATTTATATATTGTGTATATATATTTTTAAATCTGAATACACACACACACACACACACACACACACATATATATATATACATATATACTTATATATATATATATATACATATGTATATATATGTATATATATATATATATATACACATATGTATATATATGTATATATATATATACATATGTATATATATCTATATATATATACATATGTATATATATACATATATATTTAATTAAAAGTCAAATGACATATATTTTGCAGTGAGCGAATGTTAAACGCATCGTGATTTATATTGGAGGGATGCATTTTTAAAAAAACACAATAAAAAATGATAATAAGTAAATTTTGGAATGGGTGGAAGGGACTTATTTCCCCACCCCCGCCGACGGCAATGCCTATGCGGATTGCGGTACTGCAGAGTACCTGTGGTCTGTAGTGTATCCTGCGATACACAGGTCATATATATATATGTGTGTGTGTGTGTGTGTGTGTGTGTGTTGTGACCGATGGTTATTAAACTCGTCGTGTGTAATGTGCAGTTATCATATGTTTTATTAATTCAAATTTTTTATATAATTCATTTTGTAAATTAATAATTATATATGTATATGTATATATATATGTATATATATATATGTATATACATTATTAATAATAAATAATAAATATATTGATAGATGATTCGAATTTAAAGAGTAATTCTTTAATAACAAATTATTTTATAATGTTGAGCAATATAGGATCAATTTAATCTTTTAATTTGGAAAGAGGAATATGAAAAGAATTTCAATTATTATTTTGAAAATTATGGGGGTCATTATCAGAAAAATGTGTATACAAAAGACATTTAGAACATTTAGAAAATTGAGTCTAACAGTTTTTGGGGAGAAACTTTTATCTGTCAATACAATACATGGGTTAAGTAAAACGTGAAATTTCTCCACTTGATATTTAAATTGGAAAACGTAAACTGAGACCTTTACATTTAAATTCAAGTTTGTAAATTTAGCAAAACCAAAACATGTGTTTGCATTGTGTATTCTTTATGCTATTATTTTGGGTTTTTGGGTTGACTAGTGTTGACCAGTTATAGGACATCTACCAAAGGCTTTGGAGGTTATGTGATTGTGATGTCATGATGATGTTTAATCTCGATCTTTATAAACCCAACCATGGTTATGTGATGGAATGCTCTATGTATTGGTTGTAATTACTGATTGTTATAGTTGAGATCCTTATGTATGAGACACTTGACTTAACCATTTTTGGTTATTGATCAGTTATCCTTGGTTATTTTCTAGTCGCCATGATGGGACTAAAATGTGGATTTATTCTTGATGATGTCATGTTGTGACATGCTTGACTCAACCATTTTGGAGTCTTCGATCAGTATGATTGAGATATATTTTGGTTATTGAGAACCAATGGATACTTTTTGATTATCAGTGATACTTCAGTTGCCAATAAAGAGCTTTTGTGATCATGATTTTCTATGGATGCTTGCTCATGGAGATTTGATACTTTTATGCATATTTGATGATTTTATTATGGATTATCTTTTGTGATTTTGAGATTTATGATTCCATGAGCTTAGGGTAGGATATCTGCATGTAGTGTTGGGAAGTGGCTTGCAATGGGGGCCAGGGCCCTAAGAGGCTGCCAGGGTAACTCATTGTAAGTTGGATTAATAAGTGATAACATTCACACCTAATACTAACTAAATGAACCTAAAAAGATAAGTTTTTTGGTTCTCGCCCATGCCTTGAGTGCTTGTATAGACTAGGATGGGAGTAGTGAGAACACATGGTTGTGACCTTGCATTCCATAGTATGCCTTGTCAGTATGAGAGGATACTAGTGGCTGCATGAGATCAGTATGGACCCTTGGAGTTTACCTAACTGCCAAGGTAACTTGTATGTGATAAATGCGATGACACTTTCTCGCTTGCATAGTAGGTTCTTACATATCAATGTGTGCCTCTGAGATTAGATGTCTAATTTTGTGTCTGGAACCTTTGAGTTAGTATACTTTTAGGATTCTCGAACTTACAGAGATTTATGCTATGTTTTGGATAGCCTGTTTGGGACTTGAGATTATCTCCTCAGCACGATGGGAGTGGACAACTTAGATACCACGTGGTCGAGTGGTAGTGTCTTTCCACTCTTATCATTTGAGATTCATTGAGACATTGTGGCTGATGTGTCCTTCATGATGGTGGATATGTAACCTTTCATAGATGATTAGCATATGTTAGATGATGTTATCTTATGCTTTTATTTGCATGTTAGATTACTTTCTGCATATGATATAGTATATGTTAGGAGTGACATTCCTACTATGTTAATATCGATGATCTCTTCAGTGATTTGGAATGTTATGCACGGAGGGATGGCTAGGATCCAGGATGGTCTAATGATGCTATTTACGGTTGGGAGGAACCGTGCACTTAGTTTATTATGTTTGATCTTTATGATGGATGTATATCTTCTATGATGATGTATCATGTGTATCATGTGATTATCTTTACTTTGATGTATCATGGATTAGAATAGGATGATGTATTTTATTTCACATATGTATATTCTTTTGAGTTTTTTCATACCCTGTGACATGTACAGTGGATGATTGAGCATTTGAAATGTAATGTATGAACATTGGACTTATCATTATTATTTCATGTGGATGTTTTACTAGATGGATTTATTAATGTTAGTTGTTTAGATGTAATTCAACATTAAGGGATCTTAAAGAATGTAATCTGTTATGTATGTTATGTTTAATTTCAGATGGACATTGCTATTGCTTCTGTTATTATGCATAAGTTATATGTGGTATTTAATTTCATGTTTAAAAAAAAAAATGCTACCAATCTTAGTGAAATTCTAGGTTAATTCTTTGGATCCCATGGCGGGGCATTACATTTGGTGTCAGAGCCCAGGTTTCTACATTGGGAGCTCTGGGTATATTTTGGAACAACTAAAACTTTGAACTATTAAGTGTATTTTTTCAAACTTGAAACTAGGTGAACCGAAAAAGAACTTGAACTGTTACTTGTATATTTTTTATTCTTCAACACTTAGTTTCAAAACTGGAAAATCTTACTTAAACCTAAACATAGTAACTAAACTTAGTCTATTGCAACGTGTGATTGTAATAGTACTTTTTACTATTGTAGAATGGTATCTAGGACTAGGTCTTCTGTTAGAGGTCATGGTAGAGGTCGTGGAAGAGGTCGTGGTCATGGTAGAGCTATCAATGTTCATGAGTCTACCCATGAGGGATTAGCTCATGTAGAGAGCAGGGAAGAACACACTAGTAGGCAGTAGGAAGAGAGCCGTAGAGAGGACCAAGCTAAGTCTGAAGAGGTTGGTTTGAGACAGTTGAACATGGTGACGATTAAGAATAGGTATCCTTTTCCTAGGATTGATGACATATTTGATCAAATCAAGAGAACTACAGTATTCTCCAAGATTGACCTTCAGTCAAGATACCACCAGCTTCGCATCAAGGAAGCAGATATTCACAAGACTACTTTTTGAACTCGCTATGGGCATTATGAGTTCATAGTGGTACTTTTTGGGTTGACTAATGCTCCATTGGTTTTCATGAGTTTGATGAATGGTGTGTTCCAATCTTATCTGGATAGGTTTGTACTTGTGTTTCTTGATGACATATTGATATATTCTAAGACTCAGAAGGAGCATGAGGAACACCTGCGGTTGGTATTGCAGTGTTTGAGAGACAATTAGCTTTATGCCAATGCAGCTAAGTGCAAATTCTTCAAATCAGAGTTTCAGTATTTAGGGCATGCCATTTCAAGTGATGGTATTTAAGTGGATCCTACAAAGATTCAGGCAATAATAGATTGGCCGACATCAACTAATGTGTCAGAGATTCATAGTTTCATGGGTTTAGCTGGTTATTATCACAGATTTGTCTAGAACTTCTCTAGGATAGCACATCCTATCACTTCTCTTCAGAGGAAAGGAAAGAAGTTTGTATGGATAGAGAAATGTGAGGAAGCTTTCCAGAAGCTCAAGGGGCTTTTGACTAGTGCATCAATTTTAGCCGTACTAGATCCAGAAGGTGATTTCATGGTGTGTACAGATGCTTCTCTTGAAGGGATTGGGGTAGTGTTGATGCAGAATGGACGAGTGATTGCATATAAATCATGCAAGCTCAAGGATCATGAGTTAAATTATCCTACGCATGATCTTGAGTTAGCAGCAATAGTTCATGCTTTGACAAGGTGGAGACATTTCTTGTTGCGGCATAGATTTGAGCTACATAGTGATCATCGTAGTCTTCAATACATTTTCACCTAGCCTAATTTGAATGCTCGCTAGAGATGATGGATGGAATTTCTATGCAAGTATGATTTTGAGGTTCAGTACATTCAAGGTAAGGAGAATGTGGTGGCAAATGCCTTGAGTCGCAGGAGACATGTGGTATCATCGATGACTCTTAGTGTGGACTTGAGGAGTCAGATTCTTCAAGCACTTCCTATGGATTCTTGGTATCAGGAAGTGTGCAGAGAGATTGATTTAGGAAGACCTTTGGAAGGTAGGTTTTTAGGTTATGTTCAAGAATCAGATGGTCTTTTAACATATTTGGGGAGGATTTATGTGCCATTACTGGATGAGCTTCGCACCTTGATTCTAGCAGAAGCCCATCATACACCTTACTCAACACATCTAGGTGTCAAGAAGATGCATGCTGATTTGAGACGTTTGTTCTTTTGGTCGGGGATGAAGCGATACATTGCTAATTTTGTGGCTAGGTGCCTTGAGTGTCAGAGAGTTAAGGTAGAACATCAGCACCCGGCTGGACTTTTACAGCCAAATCTCATTCCTTCTTGAAAGTGGGATATCATCTCCATGGATTTCATTGTAGGATTACCTATGATTGTTCGTTGTCATGATGCTATCATGGTCACCATTGATTGGTTGACTAAGGTGGCACATTTCTCACCGATTAGGTCTTCCTACACAACAACTTTTGTAGCTAATATCTTCATGTGTGACATTGTGAGATTACATGGTATTCCTAGAAAGATTATTTCTGTCAGGGATCTTGTATTCACATCCACATTCTAGACATTGCTGCAGCATGAACTTGGAGCACAGTTAAACTTCAGTTCGGCATATCATCCAGAGACTGATGGTCAGACAGAGAGGGTGAATCAGGTTTTGGAGGATATGTTACGGATGTATGTGATGGATAGGCAGACACATTGGGAGGACTATCTCTACCTAGTGGAGTTTTCTTACAACAATGGGTATCATAGTTCTATTGGCATGGCACCATTTCAGGCATTATATGGACATCCTTGTCATACACCATTGAGTTGGGAAAGCCTTGAGGATCGCATCCTGTTGGGTCCTGAGATTCTTCGTGATATGGAGCAACAAGTAGTGCATATCCGTGAGCACTTGACTATGGCACAGGATAGGCAGAAGAAGTATGCTAATGCTCATAAGACTGATAAGCAGTTTTCTGTGGGTGATAAAGTTTTCTTGAGAGTGCATCTATGAAAGAGTCCAATCTATTATGGAAAGTGTTCTAAGCTAGCACCTCGCTTTGTGGGACCATTTGAGATTCTAGAGAGGATTGGCCCGGTTGCTTACCGCCTTGCTCTACTGCCCAACCTAGCTCGCATTCATGATGTTTTCCACATTTTAGTGCTTCGGCAGTATATTCTTGATATTGTACATGTTCTGGATTGGAATGCATTGCAGGTAGAGGACGGGCAGGTGGCTTTGGAGCTGGTTCGTATTCTGGAGCAGCGGGAGTTGACCCTCAGGGGTCGAACCATCGAGCAAGTAAGGGTCCAATGGGACCCTACTGATGATTCTTTAGCCACATGGGAGGATGCAGCTAGATTACAGGAGTTATATCCCTACTTGTTTGTAGGCTTCTAGGAGTAAGCCTAACCCAAGGGGGGGTGGATGTAGTGTCTGCCCTCGTTCACATCTTTTTCGAACATTGTTGCTATTATTATCAAACTATGTCAGACTCATTTTTATGTTGATGGATTAGTAGTATTGTTTTGAGACTATCAGACATTATGTTATGGATTTAGTGGTTATATGATGAGATCATTTAGACTTTACATTTGATGTATGCATGATGATCATTATATTGCTTTCAGTTATTGTTGATGATTAGTTAGATGGTTTATTATCTCATGTGTTTTATTATGGATACTTACCCCATACTTGCATGTGTATGGTGTGTGTTTTTTTTTATTGTATGGCATTTCTAATATGGTTAAGGAAGGGAGTCGTAGTCACCTGCTTAGTCAGAATCTACACGATGCACCACTTCCTACCATTGTCTACTTAGCTTAGCATTATAAATATTGTATGTACATGCATAGTTTTTCTGCAGGTTCCAAGTACCGGGTATCGACTTCCCTGAATTGCCAGGATGAGTGTACCCTATTATACTATCTCAATGATAAGAGAAGGGAGATAAATTCTCAAGTCCAAATCCCAAACCCTTAAACCATTTGTCATAGTGAGATAGGACAAGTATCTGGATATTTTACCCACTGAATGTGTCAGATGACATATTTTGTGACTTTTAACCCTTTAGACTGATTTTTGTGAATTGCTCTATGATGGGTTTTCATATTTTATCTTGGAGGTCTATGGTGAATTTTCTATGAATTAAGTCTTAATAAATAGATTTAATTAATTAATTATTTGAGAAAATTAATATAAAATATCATGATATTTGATATTTTGTTTATAATTAATTAAATGAGAATTAATTGAAGAAAAATGAATTAAATAAAAGAAAATTAGAATTTAAAATTAATAATAATTATAAAATCATAATAAAGTAATAAATAAATAATAATAATAAAAGTTATAAAAAATTAAAATGAAAGTTATAAATATTTAAATAGAAATTATATAAAAAGTAAATTGGAGTTATAAGCTTGCATGGGAATTAACGCACCTTTTCATTTCTTATATGTCAACAACATGGGGGTTAGTGCATCAATTAAGCACATGGTGTCTACAACCCTATGGCTCATCTAGAAGGTTGGAAAAAACCCATACTTAGTTGGTGACACCTTCTAGCTATTTCTAGAAGCATTCTAGATGTTTCTTGAGAGCTCTTTATATTTAGGCATTCCTAGAAGCTTAGACATAGCCTTGGAGAGCAATTGGAGCATTGGAGGACTCGATAACTCTGAAGGAGCGAGGAGCTTGCTCTGCGAGTTTTCTGAGGAAGAGCGAATTAGCATCAGAATCTGGGTAGATTCTTGTGATTTTACTTATGCTATTTCCGCATCTTGCATTCCCTGTCTTCTTCATGTCTTCCATATGTCTTCTGAGGATTTTCTTATTTTTATTGTATGCATTCTCAATATGGGTAATTAAATTTATTTGAAAATCTTATATGCATAGAAAAGAACACGGGGCTAGGGATTAAATTGTAGCCAAGCCATTAGATAAACTATTGAGTAAATTTTGAGATCAAAAGTTTATAGAAAAATTTTGAGAATTGAAATTTATATATTGTGTATATATATTTTTAAATTTGAATACATACACACACACACACACACACACACACACACACACATATATAAATACAATTATATATATATGTGTGTGTGTGTCTATATGCTGTGATATTTGATTAAACTCTACACACACACACACACACACACACACACACACACACACACACACACACACACACACACACATATATATACATATATACTTATATATATATATATATATATATATATATATATATATATAAAATTAAAAGTTGAATGACATATTTCGCAGCGAGCGAATGTTAAACGCATCTCGATTTACATTGGAGGGATGCATTTTTTTAAAAATGCAATATAAAAAAATAATAAGTTAATTTTGGAATGGGCGGAAGGGACTTATTTTCCCCCCCTGCCGACGGCAATGCCTATGCAGACTACAGTACCGCAAAGTACCTGTGGTCTGCAGTGTAACTATGACTGCAGTGTACCCTGCAATCCGCAGGTCATATATATATGTTGTGACCAACGGTTATTAAACTCACCGTGTGTAATGTGCGATTATCATATGTTTTATTAATTTGATTTTTTTATATAATTCATTTTGTAAATTAATAATTATATATGTATATGTATTTATATATATATGTATATATATATATATATTGTATATAGATTATTAATAATAAATAATTAATATATTGATACATGATTGGAATTTAAAGAGTAATTCTTTAATAACAAATTATTTTATAATGTTGAGCAATATAGGATCAATTTAATCTTTTAATTTGGAAAGAGGAATATGAAAATAATTTCAATTATTATTTTGAAAATGATGGGGGTCATTATCAGCAAAATGTATATACAAAAGACATTTAGAACATTTAGAAAATTGAGTCTAACGGTTTTTGGGGAGAAACTTTTATCTGTCAATACAATACATGGGTTAAGTAAAATGTGAAATTTCTCCACTTGATATTTAAATTGGAAAACATAAATTGAGACCTTTACATTTAAATTCAAGTTTGTAAATTTAGCAAAACCAAAACATGTGTTTGCATTGTGTATTCTTTATGCTATTGTTTTAGATTTTTTGGTTGACTAGTGTTGACCAGTTATAGGATGTCTACTAGAGGCTTTTGGGGTTATGTGATTGTGATGTCATGATGATGTTTAATCTCGATCTTTATAAACCCAACCATGGTTATGTGATGGAATGCTCTATGTATTGGTTGTTATTACTGATTGTTATAGTTGAGATTCTTAGGTATGAGACACTTGACTTAACCATTTTTGGTCATCGATCAGTTATCCTTGGTTATTTTCTAGTCGCCATGATGGGACTGAAATGTGGATTTATTCTTGATGATGTCATGTTGTGACATTCTTGACTCAACCATTTTGGAGTCTTCGATCATTATGATTGAGATATATTTTGGTTATTGAGAACCAATGGATACTTTTTGATTATCAATGATACTTTAGTTGCCAATAGAGAGCTGTTGTGATCATGATTTTCTATGGATGTGTGCTCATGGAGATTTGATGATTTTATTATGGATTATCTTTTGTGATTTTGAGATTTATGATTCCATGAGCTTAGGGTAGGATATATGCATGTAGTGTCGGGAAGTGGCTTGCAATGGGAACCAGGGCCCTAAGAGGCTACCAAGGTAACTCATTGTAACTTGGATTAATAAGTGATAACATTCACACCTAATACTAACTAAATGAACCTAAAAAGATAAGTGTTTTGGTTCTTGCCTATGCCTTGAGTGCTTGTATAGACTAGGATTGGAGTAGTGAGAATGCATGGTTGCAACCTTGCATTCCATAGTATGCCTTGTCAGTATGAGAGGATACTAGTGGCCACATGAGATCAGTATGGACCCGTGGAGTTTAGCTAACTGCCAGGGTAACTTGTATGTGATAAATGTGATGAAACTTTCCCACTTGCATAGTAGGTTCCTACATATCATTGTGTGCCTCTGGGATTAGATGTCAGATTTTGTGTCTGGAACCTTTGAGTTAGTATACTTTTAGGATTCTCAGACTTACAAAGATTTATGCTATGTGTTTTGGATAGCTTGTTTGGGACTTGAGATTATCTCCTCAGCATAGTGGGAGTGGACCACTTAGGTACCACGCGGTCAGGTGGTAGTGTCTTTCCACTCTTATCATTTGAGATTCATTGAGACATCGTGGCCGATGTGTCCTTCATGATGGTAGATATGTAACCTTTCATAGATGATTAGCATATGGTAGATGATGTTATCTTATGCTTTTATTTGCATGTTAGATTACTTTCTACATATGATATAGTATATGTTAGGAGTGACATTCCTACTATGTTAATACTGATGATCTCTTCGGTAATTTGGAATGTTATGCATGGAGGGATGGCTAGGATCCACGATGGTCTAATGATGCTATTTATGGTTGGGAGGAACTGTGCACTTAGTTTATTATGTTTGATCTTTATGATGGATGTATATATTCTATGATGATGTATCATGTGTATCATGTGATTATCTTTACTTTGATGTATCATGGATTAGAATAGGATGATGTATTTTATTTCACATATGTATATTCTTTTGAGTTTTTTCATACCCTGTGACATGTACAGTGGATGATTGAGCATTTGAAATGTAATGTATGAACATTGGACTTATCATTATTATTTCAGGTGGATGTTGTACTAGATGGATTCATTAATGTTAGTTGTTTAGATGTAATTCAATGTTAAGGGATCTTAAAGAATGTAATCTGCTATGTATGTTATGTTTAATTTCAGATGGACATTGCTATTGCTTCCGCTATTATGCATAAGTTATATGTGGTATTTACTTTCATGTTAAAAAAAAAATGCTACCAATCTTAGTGAAATTCTAGGTTAATTCTTTGGATCCCTTGGCGGGGCATTACAGAAGAAGAAGAAACAAAAGAAATTTTAGATATTGATCTTGAAGTTGTTGAAGCCCTACTTGCAAATAAATATTCTAAAGGTAGACGAAAGTACAAAGGTAAAGTTCCTCTGATCTGCATTTCTTCTAAAGAAGTTGGTCACATTGCTATAAGGTGTCCAAATAGAGAAAACAAAGATGAAAAGAAAAACAATAAGTGTAAAGGAAAGAAGGATTCCAAGAAGTACAAGAACTACAAGGAGAAAGGTAAGAAATCTTGTTTTATGGCTAAAGATTCTAATAACAATGAAGATGAAGTGGTATATATTGTAGTAAAAGATGAATATAATGATGGAGATAAAATGGCAGTTATCTTTCATGTTAGCAAAAATGATACATGGATTATTGATAGTGGTTGCTCATCATATGACTGGAGACAAAATAAATTTGAGCACATGGAATATTATGATGGAGGTAGTGTGAGATTTGGAAACAATGAACCTTGTAACATAAAAGGAAAATCTTGCATTTCTTTGACAAAGGAACTTGTATGTGACAATGCTTATTTGGTTGAAGGACTAAAGCATAATCTACTAAGTGTGGCACAGTTGAATAACATTGGATTGAAGATAGAATTCATGGATGGGCAGGCTTAACTACTAAATGGAAAATGAAATTTGGTTGGATCTATCAAGCAAATAAAAGGTGTTCTATTTTATATTGATCTCAATGAAAGCTCATGTTTTATTGCTCAAGTAGAAGAAAGCTAGTTATGACACGAAATATTATGTCATGTAAATTTTGATAATCTAGTTAAGATAAGTAAACATAAAAGAGTAAGAGTTATTCCTAGTTTAAAGAAGCCTAATATGGGTCTATACAAAAATTGCCAAATTGGTAAGATGAGAAAGACTAGCTTTAAAATCAAGAACTATCAGTCAGAAGAAGTCTTAGAGCTTATGCATACAAACTTATGTGGACCTATTGGAATAGAGTGTTATAGTGGTGAAAAGTTTTTCATTCTTTTTATTGATGATTAGTCTAGAATGATGTCTATAATGTATCTAAAAGAAAAATTTGAAGCTTTTCAAAAATTGAAGTGGTATCTAGCAAGAGTAGAAAAAGAAACTAGAAAGAGATTAAAATTTTTAAGATCAATCAGAGGTGGTGAATTCATCTCTAATGAATTCAATAATTTCTACATTGAAAGAGGGATCAAAAGACAAGTATTAACCCTTGGTACTCTATAGAAGAATGATATAGCTGAAAGAAGAAACATATCCATCATGGATTATGCAATCTGATGATTGAAAAGAATATTGCAATCAAATACTAAAAAGTAGCTATTAGCTTTGCAATTCATACCTTGAACAAAGTATAGTTGAAGAAAGATTCAAACAAAACTCCTTATCAACTATGGTATGGCTACAAACCTAATGCAAGTTACTTGAAAGTATTTGGTAGCAAATGTTATATCTTGAAAGAATCTACAAAAGGCTAATTTCAAGTCAAGGGTGACAAAGGTATATTTTTAGGATACTTCTACAAAACTAAAGCATACAAATTTTTGAATTTTTCTACTCATAAAATCATAGAAAGTGCACATGTGAGAATTGATGAGTTTGTAGAAAAGAGTGAAAAAGAAAGAAAGAAAGAGCTTGAAGATTATAAAAGATTTGTTTACTATGAACTTGATACCCTACCAAATCTATTTGAGAGAAAGAAAGCTTCACATCCCAAGCCCCCAAAATCTCTAGCAGTTATTGAGTTGTAGAAAATGCAACTTGAGTCACCATCTAAAAGACGCAAGTCATAATCAAAAGTTACTAAGCTAGTTCAAACCAAGTCTAATGGACCCGAGTCACAAATAGTGGGACCTGAGATAGATATTGAAGTTCAAAATGAAATCAGTGGAACTCATTCCAAATCTAAAGAACCTATGTTAGCAAGATATGTTAGAAGACATCATGCACCTAATTAGATCATTGGAGACAAATCTGATGGAATAATGACAAGAAGCAAATTAAAAGGTACATTTTTACTTGTTGAATTTAAACCTAGAAATGTTAAAGATGCTATGGATAATGAAAGTTGGGTTGAAGCAATGAATAAAGAAATAGAACAAATAGAGAAGAACAAAACCTAGATCCAACGATAAAAATGTAATTGGCACAAAATGGGTGTTTAGAAACAAGCTAAATGAAGATGCGAAAGTTTCCAAAAACAAAGCAAGATTGGTTTGCAAAGGCTATTCTCAAGAACAAGGTATTAATTATGGTGAAACTTTTTCTCTTGTTGCAAGATTAGAAGGTGTTAGAACTCTACTAGCATATACAACACACAAAGGATTTAAAGTGTATCAAATGGATGTTAAATTTACATTCTTGAATGAAATTCTTGATAAGAAAGTCTACATTGAACAACCATAAGATTTTCTAGACCCTAACAAAAGAGACATAGTCTAAAAATTACACAAAGTATTGTACGGTCTCAAGCAAGCTCCTAGAGCTTGGTGTGAAAGACTTCATAATTACTTGATATAGATTGGCTTTCAAACAAAAAATGATAAAAGTAGTCTATATATCAAAGAAGGATCAAATAAGAAGATTGTGTTGGTAGAAATATTTGTTGATGGTACATTATTCATAGGAAATGAAGACTTATGCAAAGCATTTTTAGAAGAGATGAGTAAAGGATTTGAGATGTCTATGTTTGGAGAAATAAAATTCTTTGTTGGATTGCATATTTAGCAGAACAAAAATGGTATATACATCACTCAATCCAAACATATCAAGGAGATACTAAAGAAATTTGGAATAGAAGATTCAAGACCAATTAGAACCCCTATGTCTACTAGACATAAGCTTTCCAAAAATGATGATTCAAAGGAAGTAGATCTAACCACATACAAATCAATGATTGAAAATTACATTATTTAGTGCACACAAGGCCTAATATTGCATTAGCACTTGTTATGTTGGAAAGATTCTTAGAAAATTCTAGAGAAAATCACATGATGGAACTCAAGAGAATCATGAGATATCTAAAAGGTAATGAAGACTATGGCTTATTGTAAAAACTTGGAGGCAATCTAGACTTAAAGGTGTTTGTTGATACTAATTAGATAGGAAGTATTGATGACAAAAAAAAAAACAAGTGGTGGGGCATTCTTTCTTGGTAAAAGACTACTGTCTTGGACAAGTAAGAAACAAAATTGCATCTCTCAATCAACAACAAAGGTAGAACATGTAGCAGTAGCGATTAATTGTTCTAACATTGTTTGGTTTTAAAAACAATTGTTAGAAGGAATGAAGATTGAGATCAAAAATCTAGTAGTCATATACTATAATAACAATAGTACAATCAATATATCAAAGAATCTAGTGATGCATACCAAGAAAAAGCACATTGCTATTAAATATCACTTCTTAAGAAATTTGGTGCAAGATAAGGAAGTCGGATTGGAATATGTAAACACAAAAGAATAGATTATAGACATATTCACCAAGCCATTACTTAAGAATGCATTTCTATATCTAAGAGGAAAACTAGGGTGTCATTCCCCTATCTAAAGCTCACTAAATGAAGTTTAGTGATGCATCAACTAGAACCTATTGAAGATCAATCAATTTGTGTAGTATTGAAAAAGGGCATAGTGCAAATGAATCAATACTTAAGGTACATTGATATTAACATAATTGTTGTCTTTGGCATTTGTTGTCAAAGAGGAAGAAGTTTACTATCATTTCTCATAAGAAATTTTTAATTAGAAGGAGAAGTTTTTTGTAAGAGGGAGAAGTATGCTATCATAGAGATGTCTAAGAGGGGGAATGAACTTGATAGAAGTTTTTGTAGCCAGAAGTTTTCTAATAGAGGGAGAAACTAAAGGTAGAAAGAGTTCATATTGATAGAGAAAGTTCTCATAGATGTAAATTAGAATGAAACTAAGGATATGTTCCTTACTTTATTCTTGTTCCAAAATTTTTATTGTATTAGAACATATTGTATTGCCTTCAATGCCAAAGATAGAGATTGTTGGATAGAATTGATTAATTGTGTATTATCCTTGATATTACACAAATGTCATATTATTATCAATCAGTCATGCCAAGCTCACTCGAGTAGTGAAGATAATATTCTATGTCTACCAAGCATTCCTGTGTTTGACTAGTTTAGAAGGTAGTGTCTACCAAGTTCACTCATGTGTTAAAAGAAAGTCTATAGAAGATGAGTTTTAATCGAGCTCACTCAGTTAATGAAAGAAATATTGGATGGAACCAATGTTAACCAAGCTCACTCAATTACTAGAGAATATTAAAAAATATGTAATTTAAACCAAGTTCACTTGGTTAACATAGGAAAATTGTTTCTAAGTTAGTGCCTATCGAGCAGGGTTAGCTAACGAAGGATTTTCTTATTTTGGCATATTATGTTTAATTAATTTATCTATAGGTTCTAGCCAACTAAGGAGATAAATATTAATTATTTTAATTTGTATGTGAGCTAACTTGACAATAAGAATGATATAATTATGAGGTCAAGTCAAGAATTTGAAAGTGTGTAAGAGTGTGAATGCATGGAAGACTTTGAAGATCTAATGATGCAGTAAGAAAGCAAATCAAAAGGATAAGCAAAATATCCATGTAAAACTAAAAAGATATATTTGATTAGGAAAGATCAAGTATAAGCTAGAACAAAGATTTGTAATTAGCAATTTAGTTACATAAAAAATTAGGTCATCTCATTGTTACTCTCTAACCATTGTAGCAGTGATCTAAATCTCTTAATAAACTTGGCTTAACAACTATTTGCAAAAACTCTAACAAGGTGGCAATTCTATTGAATTGTCTAAATACCTCTAATAAGGCCACTCCTAATAGGGTGATTAAATTTAATAGGGACACATCTAATAGTTTTTTTTGGGTAACCTTTAATAGGAGAGGCTCCTAATAGGGCTTACTTCAAAAGAGTGAAAACAATAACTAGTTGCAATTGGTGATTTTTCCAAATTGGGTTTCCATGTTAAATCTTAGTGTCAAATGTGTTCACACTATTTTATTTTATGTGTTTGCATCTAAGATAGGATAATGGTAATAAGAAATAACATCTAAGATTTGCATGTTAAGTACTTACTTAGCATATTTAGTATTTACCAAGTTATAACATTTTATGTGTGTTTGTCGAGCATCAACAATATTCAGTTTTCAAAGTTTATTTTGTACTAATTTCTAAAGGGATTTGGGATTTATTTTTGTGGAAAACAATTCATCCCTCCCCTCTCAGTTACTCCTCTTATATTTCCAACAAGTGCAAGTCTAGTGGTCTGTAATAATTCCCCAAATTTCCAATTTTCTCCAAGTTTTGGATACTCCATTTCAAATTAGTGAATCACATTCATTAGTAAATATTTGGAAAGGACTTCATTTGGCATTCTAGGCTCTAAATATATCAATATTCCTAATAATGATAAGAAGTGTTTTGATGTTGAAAATATAAATGGTAAATGTATACTTTTGAGATGGGGGTGAATCAAAAGTACTAATCTCTAACCAATAAAACTTTCAACTTTGAAACAATGCATGCATAAACATATTGAAATAGCATGTAAAGTAAATGCATCCACATAAACACTTGACACTAGATATGATTACCCAAAAACCCTCCAATGAGAAGTTAAAATTGGGGTGGGGATGACACCCACAATTCTTCACTACTGTAGCAATAAAGTTCACCTGTTAAGGTAACATAATTTGACCATTCTCATGATCTGCCTTGTGAAAGTCTTGCCCTCTTAAATGCTTACAATGGATTGTTATATGCTACCTTGTTAAAGGATTTTAACACCCTATTAAAAGTGTGTTTGGCTAAAGGACTTTAGAACATGGAATGTTACACTGTTAAAGGATTTCATTATGATTGTTAAATCAACCTTAATACAAAGGATTTAATTCTGCTAATACAGTTGTTAGAAAGTACAGTAGAATGTTTGATCTAATACACTTACAATCTGGTATTGCTGATTTCATATCTCAATTCAGTCCATCTTGATCCTTTTGATCTAATATGAAATTGTTGTAACCTTGATCCTCTATTCTAATAACTAATTCTGCAATTCTATCCTTCTTCTAAGTCAAATTTTTACTTCTATAATTTTTTTTGCTAGCATTACCTTCTCACATGAATTCAATAATGCTCTCTCTCTCTCTCTCTCTCTCTCTCTCTCTCTCTCTCTCTCTCTCTCTCTCTCTCATACATACTAAACTATGGGATTTCATCTCCCTTTAAGAAGACTTTGGTGGCTTAGGGTTAGGTATGAATCTACAATTGAGATTCATTCATTTTCCCACTCAATCCCATCTATTTTTCTAATTGTTGCATGTTTATTGCATAGGGAATCCAAATAGATTCAATCTTATCTTGAAAGCTTCAAGATCTATCCATATGTCAGCTAAAAATATAGTTTACATAGTTTTTTGTGCCATCACAAATAACTACCTAGGTAAATTCTATGTTACTCGACACTTGTTAATACTGATGCTCAACACATACTATAATTCTATCTGGCTCGACACTTGAACATGTTCAACATCTACTACTCACTTGGCACTTGATTTACTCGACACATCAGTGACTCGACACTCATTGCAACTTGACATCTATACATATTATACTCAAAATATGTTACTAGCTCATCATGAACTTAGTAAATTTATTAAGTTTGTTGAAACTCAATTGTCAAAACCAATCTAAGATAAAAAATCTCCCCCTTTCACATGAGTGGAAAAAACACTTAACTATACATGATGAATCTAATCTCCTCAAGTATAATATATATCCAATTCGGCATATATACAAAACTTTAAAATTGTTCAAAATTTTGTAAAGAACTATATACTTCAAAATTTTATTATAATTCCCCCTATGTTAATGTGTCTTTTCTATCCAAAATCTCTCTGAGTTGATTTGCCTCTTACTATTTCTCTTTATCTTCAATCATTTTGCATTCTAATACTCTTTATCTGATATGTACTAATATGCCTTGTTTTTGCTTTCCTACTATTTACTCCCTCTTTCTTTTCTTTATTTTATAACTCCCCCTTTAACATGTCTCCCCATTGCATATATCTTCCCCTTTTAATATTTCTCCCCCTTTTTTGACACTGATGTCAAAGGGCCTATACACTAAGTGTGTATTTATCTAGGAAGTTCTTATTAACTTCCATTACAATTTTAAGAGCAACATCCCAATTATCTATTGCAACATCTAGTGATTTTATTTGGATGGTTGTCTCTATTGCAAGGTGAACCAAGCCATCCAATGTTGAAATATTAGGATCTTTCTTGAGTACTATTTCTACATAGGCTAGTTCTTTTTGTAGTATTTCCATGTGAGGGCTTAGAGAAGCTTGAATTTGGACTAGCTTGGCTCTTGTGTTAGCCTCTTCTACTGTTAATACATCTAGTTCCTTTTGTGTGTGAAGTGTGTAATGATAGTGCTTCTCACTTTGAGTTGGATTTTGTGGTAATTACATACTAGATATTTTTCAGCTTTCTTTCTAGACTCATAATCCTTTGACTTGTTTCTTGTGTGAAGAGTGTGGGGTCACACAATTTTGGTGTACAGTGAGAATATATTCTCAAGTAACTTCTTAAAATTTTCTATTTTTGTAGCCAATTCCACTTGTAATAGTGTTATTCCACTAGATATCTTCTCATTTAGCTCTCCTCAAAATTTCTTTTTAGACCATTCCTTGAGTTTTGTATTGGTTTCCTGGTCTTCATTTGTCACCTATTCAAAAATTTCTAATAATTATTCCAATATTGGCTTTGTTTCATCAATTGTTTGCAAGCAAAATGCATCTAAAAAAATGTCTTTTATCTCCTATAGTACTTGCCTTTTCTTATACTTGTTTCTAAGTATTTCTTGGTTCTTCTTCCTTTCTAATGCCTCTCGCATCTCAATTATCTATTCAATGTTCATGGTTGCATAGTCATATCTAGGTATGACAAATTCCTCATCTAATCTTGGATCTCCATAGTGAAGTACCCTTGCAACCTTTGTGGAGCTCAAACTTGGTGCTGAAATTTGAAGTGGCATTGCTTAAGTGCTCAGCTTCTGAAGGACTTTTATAGGAGTGCCAGTTGTTGGTAAATTTACTAGTGTTTGAATGGCTTCCTACTCCTTTTCCTTGGGAATGTCCTCTTCTTCTAATGCTACTTGATCAATTACAATTATTTGTGGTGCACCTTGGGTTTTTGTAGTATGCACAGAAGCATCTATCTATCCTATTTGTTCCCTTGTGGGCTCCTCAGTAGTCTTAGTCCATTGTTTAGTCATAATAACTTTGACTGTGGAATCAACATTGATGCATCTTTAGATGTTTTCTCTAGAGGTTGACCACTTGTACCTATAGGGATGGCAGAAGGTGGTTCTTTTGTTTTCATCTTATCCCTAGTTATATCAACTACTAATTTTTGCAACTCATCGACATTGACCAACACTAGATTATCACACAATTTTGCCTATAGTGTAGATTGGTCAAGGATCTTCTTTAGATCCTCTACAGTTAGTGGATTGATGTTTTGAGCTGAGCTGTTAGGAACATCATTTACTTTTGCTGTCTCTGTAGGTGTGTCAGTGTCATGTGGAGGGCTTAATGGTGGTATTTGTGTGTCTTGCATACCCTATTATATTTGTTACTCCTCATCTATTGCCATTTCATCCCCCTTTTGTTGTGTCTCCTCCATTGTGTCACCTTCCTTTTCTTTCTCTACTTCTCCTTCCTTGTCATTGTCTTCCTCTTCTTCATTATTCCTTCCCTCAAAGGGATCATCTTCTCCTTCCTTAACAATAGTCAGCCCATATATCAGCTTCCACATTTGAGTGGACTTCTTTACAACATCTTCAATCTTATTTTAAAGAACCTTGAATACCCTATACTTGGGTGCAAACTTGCTACTATGTTTCTTGTTTGCCTTTGTTATTTGGCATTTTGAAAATTCTAGCATTACTTGTGCCATTGTGGACTCTCTTATTTACTTCTCCATTTTTAGGTAATAATTCCATTTATTCTTAGCAATTGAATATAAAGCCTTAGGTACTATAGTGTCAAATTCAAGAGGGGTATTCTTGAATTTTTCCATCATGGCATACACTAATTCCTCAACCTTATTTTTATATTCTCTACTTAATTTATTAAATTCGATATTTTTCAATCCAGTTAAGTTTGCATTATAACTAATATTATTACAATTTTTTTCAATATTAGACTTGGGAGCATGACTTGCCAATCTGAATTGGCTTTTTTCCTATAACTATGTCCTCTCTGCATCAAATTTAGGTTGTGCAACATATTTTCCCCTTAATTTATTTTGTACTAGACCTAGTTTCTTAGTAGCCTTCTTCTTCTCTTTTACTTACTCCTTGGCCTTTTTAGTGGTGGCCCTTGTGGTTACTCTTGTGGTTGGAGCAATAGGCTTTGTAGGGCTTGGTTTTGCAATTTTCTTATCCCTGGTCTAGACTGTAGGCTGTGTCTTAGAATTTCTCTTCTTTATTTCTTGTTTTGTTGGTGCTTCCTCAGCTTGTTCCTCCTTAATACCTTCTTCTTCATCTTCACCCATACCTTTTGTTAGGGCAAGAGGTTCTTGTCCCTATTCTTGTTCTTGTTCATCATCATCATCATCATCTTCTTCATTTCCTTCAACTCCCTCACCAAATTTTTCTTTAAGCTTCTTTAACAATTTATCTTTCTTTTTTAGAGTTGAGGCATTTTTCAACTCCATTTCAACTTTGGATTTGACAACATCATAGTTACCAAAGATTTTTGTTGACTTGTCAATTTCTTCTGCAAGTAATGCAGTGATGGCAGTTAATGCATGATCTATATTAATTTCATACCACAAAGGTCTTAGCCATCTCACTTTGGGTAGTACAGCCTAAATAAAAGCATGGTCAATGTCCACTAAGAAACAAATGTCATTATAGTACTTCTCCACTAGAGAAACTAGAATTCTCAGCCTTTGTTTCATGGTTTTCTTGAAATCCTCAAAATAACTAGTCATCATAGACTAAAAATTGTCTCCCATTTGTTCAATGTACTTATTAATTTGTATAGCCACAGACCTATTGGTCTTCCATCCTACTTTACCAAAAGAGGGAAAGTCATTTTCAACATAAAAGAATATACATATCAATATGGAACCAATCTTACATTGAGCTCTTTTTGATCTCCCTATTGCTCCTAGGTTCTCATTGATTTGTTGCAACTGTAACTCTACAAGATCATAAGTGTGATCTTTCTTCATAATCTTGTATCCTACATCAACTGCAATACATGGCACACTATTCAGTTAGTTTTATTGTTAGAATTTTTGAGATATGACCCTCACTACAAATTCAAGAAGTGGATCCTTGATGGTAAGAATGGTCATTCCTCTCTTGTTCCACTTTTCCCCTATATTTTTCTCAATTTCTTCTTTAGAGTCACTCTTTAGGGTTTTGGGCCATTCTAGGGTTAGATATCTTGTAACCCTATGCACAATCCATTTTGACAATTTGAGAGGTCTTCCTTCTAGCCAAAGGCATCCATCATGGATTTTTCTCAAGACAGTTTGTATCCATTCAATCTTGAAGACAGTGGGGAAATCTAGGGCATGGGTTAAGCCCTTTCTCTCTACAATTTGGAATTCTTCTTTCAATACTCCATTCTCACATAATTTATCATATTCATGAAGAATTTCCATGTCTCCTATTCCTCCAACCTTGAAATTATAACACTTTCTTACATCCTGAACCATTATGACCTTCAGTGGTATGATTGATAATGTGCCTACTGGGTCATTTTTGTATGCAACTTCAGGAATAGCCCTAAAGTCTAGTTATTTACCACATCACTAACCAACTAGACTTCAAATGGTTCCTTACCCTTAGGATTTCTAGAGCTAGAGCCCATTTTGCAAACTAGGGTTTCAACAAATATGAAACTGCATGACTACATAACTCGACACGTAAAGAATACCTTTAAATTGATGGAACAATGCTTGATCTTTCCTGGAATTCATACAAAGCTTCAATCTCTTCTTTTCAATTGTTTCTTCAGTCTTCTCACTCTTGCTTTGTGTTTTTAATGAGGAAAAATGAGTGAACATTTTCCTTATACCCTTTCAAAACATCACATTTAATGCATAGTGCATGTACAACTGTAAACTCAGCTTCTATGCAATTTTGTTTCACTCAGCATCCATTAGTTTTCCATCACTTGGAAACTATTGGAATTACTCTTACTTATCTCCAATAGGAATCTCTTTTACTTGGTAGATACTACTAACTTGGCTTCAAGTAACTTTGATTGAGAACTCGGCACACACCATAATTTTACTCTGCAATTAAAGAGAACTCACACTCGCCAATAAGATGAAAACCTAAAGTTTTGACCTTGGTTTTTCCTTATTTACTTGCATTTTTATTCATGATAATTTATCCTTTTTAAGCACTAACCTATCTTGGAATTTATGTATGATTAATTATTTAAATATCATTGCCACATACCTCTTTTTGCTTAGTTTGATGAAATATGATCACTTGACCTTTCAGATGAAGTGATCCCTTCATTTGATGTGTTGCATCCATATTTCTTCCTCCATGTTTTTTTCATCTCTCCTCTAATGTGCTTAGCATCTACCTTGCCTTTCCTTTGTTGGGCTCTAAGTCAGGTGCATTTTTCCTTGTTGGGAAGTGCTTGCTGATATGACCAGTTGTCAAACAACTAAAGCATGTAGTTTGATTCAACTATCTATTGTAACTACCACTGAAGTGTGTTCTTATGAAATTCTCAAGGATGTGTCCATACTCTTGACAATAATGACAACCATGTCTTGTATAGTAATCCCAATTATAGAAATTTTCATGGCTTCTTCCCTTGTTTGATGATCATGTTGACTTGGATCTACATTCAAAGGCTTTGTGTCCAAAATTCTAATAATTATAGCAGGGTCCTTCAAATTTTGGTGCATGCATGGTTCTAGTTCTGCATTCATGTGCCTGATGACCTTGTTTGTTGCACTCATGACAATATGTCATGTTCTTTGGCTTAGCATTCCAACTAGCATTCTTGCTCCTACAAAAAATAGTTGTGTTTCCTTCCTTTCCACAATGATGACAAGTAGATTTAGAGTTCTTACCTTTATTGTTTTTTTCCTCAATAGCTTTGGATGATTCTCCTTCTTTAGTTCTTATGTAACCCTATCCTAATGTGTCTTTACTGGATCTATGAGATTTCAATAGTTGCTCAAAGTACTTGATAGCTTCATTAGGCTTGTTGAAACTTTCAACAAACTCTTTTCTCTTTTCAAGTCATTCTATAGTTGTTCATTTTGCAACTTCAATGTAGTTATCTCAATGTCCTTGACATTCAACTCATGATGAGTATTCATCATTTGGCTTAAGGTGTCCAATTGCATGTTTGAAATCCTAGATAGCTCTACTAATTTTTCTTCCAATTTATTTGCCAAAATTCTTTTGTCTTCTTCAATCATAGCCTTGTCTTCTATAGCTCTCTTCTTTTGTTCAGTCACCTCACATAGTAGTATTGCTTGTGATTCTTACTTCAACTTGAGATTTCTTCTCTCCTCAACTTGTGCTCTATTCTTGTCCATGAGATCTGCAACTGCTACATCAAATTCATAGGAGTTACTATCTACAAATAAATTTGTGGTGTCAATCTCTTTTGAATTGAGTGTCATCTTCTACCATAGCAATCTATTTCCTTCTCTTTAGTGAACTTCTCAAGGCATCTCTAGCTTCATTCAGTTATTGTAGTAGAAGATGTATCTCAATATTTTGATTCTCAATGGTCTTTCCCAACTTTTAAGCCTCCATCTCAAGATCTTTTCTCCAAGCTGTAAGGCTTCTCCTAATGAGAAGTTAGCTTTGATACTAATTGTTGGAAATACAAATGGGAAATGTATACTCCTAAGAGGGGGGTGAATCAAAAGTACTAATCTCTAACCAATAAAACTTTTAACTTTAAAACAATGCATTCATAAACATATTGAAATAACATGTAAAGAAAATGCATCCACATAAACACTTGACACTAGATATGATTATCCAAAAACCCTCCAATGAGAAGGTAAAACTAGGGTTGAGATGAAACCTACAATTCTTCACTACTATAGCAATAAAGTTCACCTATTAAGGTTACATGATTTAACCATTCTCATAATCTACCTTGTTAAAGGTCTACCCTATTAAAGGCTTACAAAGGAATGTTAGATCCTACCTTATTAAAGAATTTTAACACCCTATTAAAAGTGTGCCTAGCTAAAGGACTTTAGAAGACTCACTTGGAATGTCACCCTATTAAAGGATTTCACTATGACTATTAAATCAAACTTAATACAAAGGATTTCATTCTACTAATACAGTTGTTAGAAAGTATAGTAGAATGTTTAATCTGATACACTTACAATCTGGTATTGCTGATTTTAGTTCTCAATTTAGTCCATCTTAATCCTTTTGATCTTATATGAAATTTCTTTAACCTTGATCCTCTATTCAGATAACTAATTCTACAGTTATGTCCTTCTTCTAAGTCACCTTGAATGTATACTGATCAATTCACCCTTTTTTACTTCTTTCAAATCTTCACTAGAATTACCTTCTCGCATGCATTCACTAATGCTCTCTTTGTCATACATACTGAATTATGGGGCTTCATCTCCCTTTAAGAAGACTATGGTGGCTTAGGGTTAGGTATGAATCTATGGTTGAGATTCATTCATTTTTCCCACTCAGTCCTTTCTATTTTTTTGATTGGTTGCATGTTGATCACATAGGAAATTCAAATAGATTCAATATTATCTTCAAAGCTTCAAGTTCTATCCATATGTCAGCTTAAAAATGGTTTACATAGTTGTTTGTGCCATCACAAAAAATAGGTCAATTATGTGTTACTTAGCACTTGTTAATACTAATGCTCAACACATACTATAATTATATTTGGCTCGGCACTTGAACTTTCTTGGCATCTATTGCTCACTTGGCACTTGAAACTTTCTCGGCTCTGTCTATTTGCTTGGCACATGATTTACTTGATACTCATTGCAACTTGGCATCTATACACATTATGCTCGGCATATGTTACTAACTCGGCATGAACTTAGTAAATTTCTTAAGTGTGTTGACACTCAATTGTCAAAATCAATCTGAGATTAACATTGGCAAATTATCAAAGGGAAAGAAGTCAAGGTTTAAAAGAGAATTTTACCATCTTAAATGTAAAATCAATTGAAATCCTCTCCCTTAGGATTGCCTCATAGTGATGAATCCAAACCATAAATGAATTTTGGACATGAAATGTCTAATGAAATGGTTATAGTAGCATGGTGAACATCTACATAATTTGTTTGACAATGTTACCTTACAAGATATGATTGATGTCTGGGAATCTTGTTGATGCACAATGTTGAGTGTTCAAATTGTACTTGATGTGTCAAATCACAAATGGCTAGTGTTAAGACATCCATGTCCCCTATTTTATGAATGAGGTACTTGGTGAATGCTTGCAAGTTGGTTGCCAAAATGACTATTTGACAAAATGCCTCGGTGATAAGAGACAAGTTTCCAAGCTGATAAGCCTATAAAGGGCCATTATTTTGAGAACCTTTTATCTTGTTTTTAAACAATTATCTTGCAAGAAACATTTTATGACTCTATGGTTTAAGAAAAAGAACTTATGTTCTATGAATATACTATCTATATGTTAAGACATGAAGATTGAAGTATAGATTGTTTAGTTATGTTGTGTTTTCTCAAATTTATGGGTTTTTATGGTTTAATGTAGGAATATTACATGCTGATAAATGTTTCCTCATCCATGATATGATGGGTAGGTTCCTTCCTATAGCCATATGATTTGCAAGAGTGATAATTTGAACACTATACCTTTTCTAACATTGATGATGAAATGAATGAATGTATGTAGAAGTTGTGTTTAATACTTTGTAGGTGTTTGCCATGAATTTTGAAGACAAAATTTCAGCTTTGAGTCAAAGCTGACCAGATGATTGATGAATCACCATGTAAGTAGATTATGGTGCAAATTCTATTATGATGGTACATGAAGATAGCTTCCTCAACCTGCTATATTCTTGGAGGAGTTAAAACCTAGTTAATAGTGTTTTTGTTGTAAATTTTATATTCTATAATTCATCCTTATTGATGGAGTGATTGTAGTAGTAGGAAGTTGTTGAAGTTTTCCATTAAAAATTTCCATTGTAACCTTAAAGGGAATTTTTATCTATCTTTGGCTTTGACCAGAAGGAAAATAGAGTAGATTGTTCTATTCAGTAGAGTAGAGTCTTGTTTTCAAATGTAATCCCTTATTATGAATGAATAGAATACACAGTTCAAGTTTCTAACTTCAAACTTGATTTTTTTCTATTCACTCATCTAAGGGGGCCCACTTGGTGAGTGAATTGTGTTTGTTAGAATATATTTCCTTGCAAAGTAGACTTTTGCTATTCCTATAGCCATTAATAACATAATCACTAAATTGTTCCTATAGCATGGGTGTTTAAATAGATTTGCTATTTGTAGCATTACTCTAATCTTTAAGGAAAATGTCATTTCAATTCCTAGCATAGTTTCCCTCTGCATTTCTTTCCTGTCATAGTTGTAATGACTTAAAGAGGAATTAGAGCATATACTTTGCAGCCACCCTCTCAAGCTTAGAGTCCTAGTTCAACAAATAAAATGAACTCATTATATTATTTGTAGGAAAATACATGATTCTTTCTAGTCATGGAGTCAATATAGAAGGATGTCCAATCCTTTATTACTAACGTATTTAGCTAATTGGCCATTTTTTGTGCCGCTACCAGGAAAGGTGTCAATCTAATTCAACCATGAAGTCATTATGTTAGATTAGAATTTGCATTATCTTGAATGCATAGAAGAAGAGACCCCTTTGGGAGATTTCATCCCCGTAATATTCAGGAAGACATTTTTAATCCTAAACTTGAAGAACCACACATTGAGAATGAAGAAGAAACTTTTGAAAATCCATTCCTACTATTTAAGAATGAATACCCTCATCCTCTGATGAATCCTTACTTCTAAATGATCTCTTTGTTGAACCTAAATACCAAGATAATCCACTTGCTCTTGTCATATATCAATCACCATTAGAAGTATCACCTCCAGGAATGGCTCAACCTCAACCAACATTTCCTTTTCCTATCCCTCCTTAGCAAGCTAACCAAAATTTGAAAAATATACCTACTGCTACACTTCCCAAGTTTTATGGCTTGATAATTGAAGACCCTAAAACCTTTCTCTTTGAGTTTGACATACTATGTAGAAGCTATGACTATACAACTAATTCCCACAAATTGAAGTTGATTTTCTCTACCCTCAAAGAAACTTCTCTAAGATGGTTCATGGGGTTGGGTGCCAATGTTGTAGTAGATTGGCTTGTAATGAGAAATATTTTTCTCACAAAGTATAAGGAATACTACAAGGGTTAGGATTTAAAGGGGGATCACATTTTTGAAATGTCCCAAAAGGATGATGAAACATTGGAAGATTATGTTTATGTTCAACCTGCACTATAACACACAACATCAATTGAATGAGGTGTCAAAGAAACATCTTTTTCTGAGAGGTGTAAATGAAGGAAGCATTGAAGCTCTAGACCTTATGGTGGGAGGGGACATTATTCAAAAGACTTGGATTGAGATATAGAGCATATTTCTAAACTACTCTAGAGCTACTATGAAGAAAGGTAGGGGACTTAGAGACCTACCACATAAGTCCAATGAAAGTTTAGGGGTATTTAAGATGGAGTTATCTAATTTTTTATCATACTTCAAGAAAGACATCATTAATGATGTAGCCACTTAGTTGGACACCATGCAATCTTGAAGAAAGAAAGATGAAGCTGATGTCATGCTTACCAAATACTATCCACATTGTAGAGAAAAGAAAAAGCACTATAGATGTAAGTTTTCTGCAAGTATTGAGACACAACCGAGTTTAAAGCCATTGATGAAAATGGAGAGGAACTCTATGTCACTCAAAGAAGGCCATGGGCTCAAATACAAGGTATGCCTCAAGATCCTCTTCAAAGTTATCATAATAATAATCAATGACAAAATTTTCAAAATGCTGGTTTTAGTGGAAATCATAGTTGGTAACAACCCCAACCGGGTTGGCAACAACATTAGAATTGGAGTCCCCAGTCTATTCAACCAATCATATTACCACAAAATCAGTAGCAAGCTCTAATGCATCCTTTGTAGCCACTAATACTCCTTCCAAGAAGACTCAACTAGTAGTTCAACCTAACCTAAATCTAAACAATACTAAACAACAACCTCAATAGCAAAGCTATGCCATCTCATTGAATGATATTCACTTAAGGTCAAGAACCACTATTCCTACACCCAAAAAACCTATAATAACTAAATTTTAGGATCCTTTAACTAAGCATACAAATGGGTTAAATTAGCATACCTCTCCTATAGCCAAAGAACCTACATTTCCCCATAGGTTGATAGAACAAGGCTAGTCCAAGGAGAACCATGCAGTCATTGATTTGCTTAATCATCTAAAATAGATGAAAATTAAAATACCATTGTTGGATGCTATTAAGGAAGTCCCTGACTATACTAAAGCTATTAAGGAAGCATGTAGTAAGTGGCTAGGAAGGAATAGGAAAGATCCAAAAACCATTCATGTCCTAGGACAATTGTTTGACTTAATGCTGGAGATATTAGCTATACCCAAATACTTTTATCATAGGAGTCTTATAGTTATAGTTACTATTCATGGCATCTAAGTTAAAAATGCTTTGGTTGACCTAGGAGCATCTATTAATGTCATGACAAAGGAAGTATTGTCTTGGTTGCATATTATTGGCCTTAGAGAGACACTCACCATCCTTCAACTTGCTGATAGCTCGACTAGATGGGATGGTATAAGATGTTATAGTCACCCTAAATTATTGGGAATATTTGGTTGATTTTGTTGTTCTCTCCACAAAAGGTAACATGGGTAGATATCCTTTAATATTATGGCGATCATGGTTAGCCACTATAGATGCTTATATAGCTTTCCGGTCTAGGAAGATGACAATATATAATTATGGAGCTCATACTAAGAACCTAACTTTATACTCCCCTACACAAACAATGTTACTAGATGACCAAGTAGTTTGGCTAGACTTTGGTGATGATTCTTTAGAAACCAATTCCATTCATCAATTGATGATGATACGAAGCGAATCATTCATAACTACTCAAGAAGAAGATGAAATCATTTCATCCATTATTTTAAATGAATATGGAATACAATCTCTAGTGTGTCCTCAAGCTGAATGTATCCTAGAAACTATTGTACCATCTTTGAATTCACTACATTATTCAAAAGCTTCACAATTTCTCCATTCATTATAACCTCATGAGATGGATTCTTCTCCCATTGCTCAATTATTTATGGTAGAAAAGGTTATTAAGATGGAAATTTGTCTAGGTAAGGAACTAAATGTAAATAATGTTGTATCACACTCCTAATAAGAAGCTATGTTGTAGTTACTATGGGAGAATCAAAGTGCATTTGATTGGGATTACATGGACATGAAACAATTAGATCCTATACTCTACACTCATAAGATTTATATCAGCTTCTACTTCAAACCTGTTAGATAGCCTCAGAGGAGAGTTAATCTAGTCTTAAAAGATATTGTTAAGAATGAATTGCAAAACCTATTAAGTACTAGTTTTATATACCCCGTCTCCTATAGTCAATGGGTTTCACCCTTGGTCATAGTACCCAAGAAGGGAGGAAAATTATGAGTTTGTGTAGACTATAGAGAGCTTAATTTAGCCACTAAGAAGGACCATTTTCCATTACCATTTATAGACCAAGTCCTTGACAACTTAGTTGGCAAAAAGTTTTTTTTTTTTATGATGGTTTCAATGCTTATAATAAAATTCAAATAGCCCTAGAAGATCAAGAGGAAAAAAATTTACCTAACCATGGGTAACATTTTCCTATTCAGTATTACCTTTTGGCTTGTGCAATGCCACAACCACATTTCAATGAGCTATCATCAATATTTTTTCAAATATTTTTGTTGATTGTATGGAGATCTATATGGATGATTTCACTGTTTATGGTGTTACTTTTAAAGAAGCAAAATCAAATTTAGAAATAGTACTTAAAATATGTTAGGACTATAACCTATCTTTAAACAATGAGAAATGTTTTACAATGATGGAGGAAGGGGTAGTCCTAGGCCATTTTATTTCATCAAAGGGCATCTAAGAAAATCCATCAAAGATTGAAGTTATCAGTACCTTGCCAACACCAAAAAAGTAGAAGGATGTACGCAATTTTTGGGGACATGCTGGATGTTATAGAAGATTTATTAAAAAATTTAGTCAACTTGCAACACCTCTCTACGACCTGCTCAAAAAGGATTTTGAATTTATTTGGGATTTTAACAATGCAACATCCTTCCTATAGCTTGAGGAAGCTCTTACCGTAACACCTATTTTGAGAGGACCCAATTGGGGATTACCTTTTCACATTAATACAGATACCTCAAACTATGCTATTGGTGTTGTGTTGGGATAGAATGTAGACTCTATTGAACATGCCATTTATTTCATCAATAAGAATTTGCAAGGTGCAAAATTTAATTACATAGTCACTAAAAAGGAATTACTTGCGGTCATTTATGCTCTCAATAAATTTAGGCATTACATCAGTGGATATGAGATATTGGTTCACACTGATCATTCTGCTATATATTAGGTGAACAAACCTACAATTTCAGGGAGATTGGCTCAATGGCTATTGATCATCCAAGAATTCGACATCACCATAGTTGATAAACTTGGTAAGGCCAATGTGGTAGACAAATTTATCTCTTGATTGCATCTCCCTAATGATCCTATAGCCATTGATGCTAGTTTTCTAGATGAGCACCTTCTTCTATTGGCCACACAAAAACCTTGGTATGCAAATATTGCTAACTACCTCACCACAAGAAAAATGCTAGAATACTTCTCTGCTCAAGTTAGAAAGCTAATAGCCAAGAAGAGCTTTAATTATTCATGGATTGCTAGATTTATGTTCTATACTAGTCCTGATCAAGTCATGTGTAGGTTTCTAAGAGAAGATGAAACATATGATGTCTTGAAGGCTTGTCATGATGAACCCTATGCATGTCACTTTGCAGGCAAAAGAACAACCTTCAAAATATTAACAACTAGATATTATTAGCCATGCCTACATAAGGATGTAGCCAAATATGCAAATAAATGTGACAAGTGTCAATGAATGGGAAGGCCCACTAAGTTAGATGAAATGCCTCTACAACCTTAAGTAGTTGTCACACCCTTTGACAAATGGGGAATTGACTTTGTAGGACCTATTGAGCCTACTTCATAAGGGAAATCATACATTTTATTATGTAATGAGTATGCCAACCAATGGGAAAAAGCTAAATGCATGAAACACCCAAGGGATATCAACATGGAATTTTTTTTATATGAATCTATCTTTACAGAGTTTGGCATTCCTAGACAATTAACATCTAATCAAGGGACTTAGTTTACATGAAATTTGGCCAATAGTGGCATGTTGTGATGGTTAAGTTGTTGTGTTATTATCCTTGCCATCAAGGTTCAAATCTCATGGGGATGAGGTCCTCTGTTTGTGGCCCCACTGGTTCATAGCTCCAGGTCAAAGCATTTACCCCTCTTAAAAAAAAAAAAAGAAGTTTACATGAAATTTGATAACTGATCTTATGAAGGAGTATACTATTAGGCATGGAAATTCATCACGTTATCATCCTCAGGATAATGGTCAAGTTGAAGTTACCAATAGGTAGTTGGAATCTATTCTGACCAAGGCTATAGCACTTTATAGGAAGAATTGGGCAACATGCCTTCTTGAAGCTCTTTGGGTTTACAAAACCACCTAGAAGTCCACAACTAGTTTTACTCCATTTGGGCTTGTTTATCTTATGTTAGCCATAATGCCTATTGAATTTGAATACAAAACATTGAAGACTACCTTGGAGCTCATCATAGAACTCAATATTGCCCAACAAGATAGAATCTTGAGTTTAACTAATCTTGATGAATGGAGGAAATCTAAATTGAACAATACTAAGCTCATTCAAAACCAAAGGAAATAGTGGCATGATAAGTTTATCAGATATAAAATGTTTGATGTAGGCATCTGGGTACTTCTTTATGACTCAAGATACTAGCATAATCTAGGGAAGTTCCATACACCTTGGTTAGGACGATATGAGATTGTTGTCGTATTTCCTAATGGTGCAGTTCAATTATCTAACATTGATCCTATTCACATCAAACTACTTTTCCATGGGCAGGGTCTCTAGCTTTAACATAAACTAGCTAGCCATGAAGAGTTCCTACAACAATTCCAGCACAATGAGGATAATGTCGATCCTATAGCCACTAAGTCTGGGTCTTCCACCCTGACTCCTACTAGTTCTTGACTCTGATCAAGAAATTCATAATAACCACTTCCTTTTTCAAAGTTCTTTCTTCACATCCATTCCACTTCAACTTTTCTCTCTTCCATCTTACCAGTCCATCCCATCATTCTGCATAAATCTGCATGCCTTTTATTTTATTCATGCTTTGTTAAGATTTGGTATTATTTATATTTGTTCACTCTTGCTTCTCTTGGCCTGGTGGGATCCATGCCTTCATTTAGTTGGGGGGGCGGGGGGGGGGGGGGAATATTTAAATGGATGTTTGATTGCCTTTTTAAAACTAATTTTCAAATCATGTGTACCTTCAAAGTGGATTGAGATGACTAGAAATAAGTGCATAATTAATATCACATGCTAGTGACTTGTCCTTTCGCAATTGTGTCATTATACAATTAAGGACATTAAAAGTTGTTATTTAGCTTTTTATGATGATTTTCAATGTGTTTGGGTGATGAACCTGTATATGTGAAAAAATCATGAAATTTTATGCAAAGGGATATTATGAGATATGGTGCATTTAGTTTCTCAAGTACACATCATTTTTCTAAAAAAACTAGAGCCAATGTTGTAAGCCTTGATTTGCTAAGCTTTGAACATTACAGTTTTTTCACAATTCAGCTATAATTAACCATGGGTAAAGGTATAGATGAATGAGCCTATTGATCATTGAGTTCATTTGGGAGATGTAGCTAGCTATGAAATGTTTAGGAGAAGGGGATGGTTGGATTATTGCCTTAGTTTGAATGGATTTAATGAAGAAGCAACCCTTCAATTTATGATCACCTCTTAGCAGTGGTTAAAGGTTTGAGAATTGAGTTCTCAAAGGAGGTGATAGATGTGGTCATAGGAGCAAAAATTGGGAGAAAGAGTTTGACTTGAAGATGGCTAGGGACCAATTCACCATACACCAGAACCTGCCATTGGACATTGATAAAAAACTAGGAAGTTCAAGGCTATCCTTTCCAATGGAGTTTATTCAACCTTCTATATTTATCATTCAATATTTCACATGTGAGGGATGTTACAATTATCTACATGCCCTACATTTAAAATTTTCAGCTCACCTACAACATGATTACAGATAGGTAAACATTCCTAACTTCTCATTAAACATTTTTAAGAAGCAAGCTTCTCTAGTACAGTTAGGAAGAGATCAGTTATTCTCTCATCATGGTTGATAAAATTAATTGTACAAAGAGAATTAAATAAGAAATAAATTGGTTCATAGGAGGATTTTTTGTAGTTAAAAGAGGTAGAACCTAGGTTGGTCAGCCCTAGAGGCCAAGGTGTAGGATGAAGGGAAAGAATGTCTACAAGATTTTGTCAAGTTGTCCCCAAAGCTAAAATGCTCCTAAAGCCTCTCCCTCTAGTATTAAACCAACTAAGAAATGGATTTTCAAGGCTAAACCCTCCATTTTTGGTAAGAATAAAAGAAAAGAGGTAGAAATTTCTAGTGCTCCCAAAGACCCATCATCTATTAAAAATAGGTCTTCCATTGAGAAGGACACAGGTAAAATTTTGGAACCTGAACTAGAAAGGCTAGAACAATCAAATGAGAACAGTGACCTTAATTAACCCCTGCACTCTCAAGAAAAGGAAGACCTACAAAAACCTCCTAAAGCACCTGTGGTAGAAACACTTGTAAGTAGGTAGAAACAAAAGAGCGCCCCATGCTTGTCAACACCACTCATGAAACAAAGTGCAAGACTCTCTGAGAGTAGGGTTCCAAAGGCCTATGTTGCCATGATTACCTTTAAAGCGTCTAAAAGTGAAAAGGAGTTCTCTCTTGGTAAAAAAATGGTATGAACTAAAGCTAGTGAAAATGAGAGCACAACCCAGAATCTTCCACTTGAAGCTAAGTGTAATATTAATTATGTGCTTATCAAGAGCGATAAGGAATCTAATGAGATTGAAATGTCTAAGGAATTTGAAGAAAACCCTACTATGTAAGACATTAGTGAAAATCCTATAGAACTCCCTTCAAAGAATTATCCAAAATTTAGACTTGAAATTGTTAAAGAAGTATTGGAAAAACTAGGTCAAGAAGGGTTGGACATATTAGTTGCAAGTAAGGAATTATCCAAAATTTAGACTTGAAATTGTTAAAGAAGTATTGGAAAAAATAGATCAAGAAGGGTTGGAAATATTAGTTGCAACAACCAAGAAACCTAGTAAGGAAGAAAAAGAGGGTGCTTAATAGTGTAGAATGTCAAAAACCCTCATCGTTTGGCACCTAAATGGATAGACCTCTTTCATCATGAGCCATTGCCACCACTAGATTTATCCACACCTTTTTCTGTAGCAATTAATTTTATTCAACAACCATTATAGGAAAGAGCTCAATGGAACTTGGAAAAAGGAAAATTAAAGCATGGTATTGATCAGCAGAACTGTTAGTTGAAACAAAGTTCAAATCAAAATAAAGTTCTAAAGAGAAGAATTGAGCAGATTACATGATTGATTCTTGAGTTAATGGAATGTAGGTTGCCATCGCTAGTACATGCTCTATTTCTTAAAGAAAAATTTGTGAATTATAAGTTAATTAGAATTTTGGAAGGTCTTAAACCCTCTATCTCTACCCCACATGAATTTTCTAATGCATTTTGATATGTTCCTATGGCCTTGAAAAATTTACTATGTGAGTTGTATCTTCACAATTTGGAAGTTCTTAATGACATTGAATGGAACCTAGTCCTATATGTAGGGGATGTGTAGTTAAGGGTCGTAATGTCATAGATAAAAAATGAAATAAGTAGAGAACATCAAGCTGCACCTTATAGGGAAATTGAGATGATATCACCCTTGTTCATGAGGCCATAAGTCCAACATTCTAGACAAATATACTTGGATTGGATTTCCATTTTGGGAAATCCTACATGACATGGGAAGGTAAGTACAATCAAAGAGCAGACTTTTTGAGACTAGAAACAAAATTTATCTCAGAATGTTGAGATAGCAATAGTTGCCTTAAGGCAACAATGGGTTAGAATGCCATAGGATCTAAAAATTAAGAGAACCCCACTCTTTGCAAAATCTAACTCTTGCTACAATAAGGATTGGACTTAGCATATCAACTTGGGGAGAAATCAATGGAAACATTGCTTACCATTAAGGTATCAACCCCCAATTCTCTTGCAACCACTACTAGTAGTAAATGACAATGCAGAAGATCATGACATGACTATTAAATTTCAGCACTAGAAGGGGCTCAAGACTAGTTATGGTTACTTCAATTATGCGAGGAATGAGATAGGTGAAAGGACACTTAGTGACTGGAGAGTGTGGGCCCAGATCAAGAACTTTATGATTGCTGGAGACTAGTAATAGTTCTATTGGGGGGAATGATGAGACTCTAAAAGGCCATTATTTTGAGAACCTTTTATCTTATTGTTAAACAATTATCTTGCAAGAAACATTTTATGACTCTATGGTTTAAGCAAAAGAACTTATGTTTTATGAATATACTATTTATATGTTAACACATGAAGATTGAAGTATAGATTGTTTAGTTATGCTATGCTTTCTTGAATTGATGGTTTTTTTACGGTTTAATGAAGGAATAATATATGCTAATAAGTATTTTCTCATCCATGCTATGGTGGGTAGGTTCCTTCCTATAGCTATAGGATTTACAAGAGTGATAATTTGAGAATCATACATTTTCTAACATTGATGATGAATGAATGCATGTATCTAGAAGTTATTGCATTTAATGTTTTCCAAGTGTTTGTCATGCATATTAAAGACAACATTTCAATGCTGAGTCAAAGTTGACTAGATGATTAATGAATCATTGCATAAGTAGATTATGGTGCAAATTATGTTATTGTAGTGTACAAAAATAGCTTCCTCAACTTGCTATATTCTTGGAAGAGTTAAAATTCAGTTAATATTGTTTCTATTTAAAACTTCATAATCTGTAATTGATCCTCATTGATGGAGTGATCGTAAGAGTAGGAAGATGTTGAAGTTTTCCTTTAAATAATTTCCACTATAACCTTAAAAGGGGATTTTGATTTGTCCCTAGTTTTGAATAGAAGGAAAATAGAGTAGATTATTACGTTCAACAGAGTAGAATCTTTTTTTCAAATGCAATCTCTTATTATGAATGAATAAAATACAAAGTTCAAGTTTCCACCTTCAGACTTGATTGTTTTCTGTTCACTCATCTAAGGGGTCCCACTTGGTGAGTGAATTGCTTTGTTAGAATAGATTTCCTTAGTTTGTTTCCTTGAAAATTAGACTTCTTCTTTTCCTACAACCATTGATAACATAATCATTGAACTATTCCTTTAGCATAGGTGTTTAAATAGATTTATTGTTTGCAGCATTACTTTAAGCTTTAAGGCAATTTGTCATTTTAGTTCCTAGCTTAGTTTCCTTTAGAATTTCTTTCATATTGTAGTTGTAATGACTAAAAGAGGAATCAGAGCATATAGTTTGCAACCATCCTCTCAAGCTTACACTCCTACATTGACAAATAAAATGAATTCAATATGTTATTGTTAGGAAAATACATGATTTTGTCTAGTCATGTTGTCAATGTAGAAGGATGTCCAATCCTTTATTACTATGGTATTTAGCTGACCAGACATAAGTGAAGGGACATGACAATGATCTTCACATTATACACTCATTGTGAAGAAAATGGAGATCACTAAGCTAGCCTCCAAATGGTGCATGGTTAAATGAAGACTTTAAGTCTCCAATTCTTCATATAAAGATATTTGAACATTGGCATGCATAAGGTGAACATGAGAATCATTATTCCCAAAATCGACTATCTATATGTGGTCATGGTGAACTCATCAAGGAACTCATCTTCAAATAAGAAGACCCAAGATATGAATCATAGAATTAGTGATTTAAAAGCTTAGAAAACATGCACAAACCACTTGATTAAATTCTCAAAAAATGAAAAGTTAAAAGTCTTGTTTTGAAAGGCTCAAGACCCATGTCTAAGAGGTAGTATGGATTTGACGATGTCAATTTTTGATGTGATGTTGATTTGGTTATAGAGGATACACAGGTATCAAGCTCCTCCAAACATCATGCCCATTCATTTATGAGGTTGAAGTTGACATTTTGGCTTTCCTTTCAATGAGAGAAATCCACAATCACAAGAAAAATGGAGATGTGTGGAGTGCTTGACCAAAATTATCCAAAAGAACAAATATTAGGCCTTGTCTCCCCTAAGCCTTGCCACAACATACCCAAGATGACTCAATAGAAACATTTATCTCATGCAAATGTTGTAGGCTTCTCCATGATAAGGTTTCCTCATTAATGAGGAGTATGCACACTATTTGTTTGACAGAGTGCTCATAAACACCCCTATAATAAACCCATAAGGGCATTGAGACAATGATAAAGGCTTCCTGAAGAGGAAAAAAATAGGGATTAGTTTCACCTACTGTGGGTTATTATACAACCACATCACAAAGAAATAGGTCTTACAAATTTGTTTCCACCTAAAATTAAGTTGCATGAACATGTTGAAATTTGGTGTAATGTAGTGGCAAATGTGAATAATTTTGAGTGGAACGAAAATGATGAGGATGAAATAATTGACATCTACAAAGATGGGACCCACATGGCTTATGTGTCAGGAGAAAAATATTTGGTCAATGCCTATATAGACACATAAAGATTTGTGGGGTCATGACACAATTGGTTACTGAGATAAACATTGAGAATGAAAACATGACAAATCATCACACAAGTAAAAAAATTGAAGAACACATATGTATTATAGAGGTCTCACATTCAAAATGTTGGAAAAGCATGGGCAAGGAGATCTTTCAATTTCTCATTCCTGAGCATTGGTTACCATAACCATTTAATGGTTTTGAAATCTTTTATAATGTGCCAACGGTAATGAAATAGGGGTTCTTCTATTTCTAAAAGGAGTAGACGATGTGGTTCTTCTTTTCAGGTGTGGAGAGTCTTGGAGGTTCCACTATTTTTGTAGACTATGTGGTGCATATTTGGGGATACTTAGATTGTGTAAAAGGGACAATTTTTTATTGTAAGCAGAAATGTTCATTTTATCTTTGTTTCTTTTTCTAGTTTTTTGCAAGATGTTTCAATCATCAGTAATATTTATAAATTGTATAATTTCTAATTGAATGAAGATTTCATTAGTTCAAAGATTATTTTCTTTGAATCAATATTATCCTTGTTCATGCATGGATTAAGGTTGAATGACGTAGTTACCATTCTATTACAAAATTAATTTATTCTAGGGGTTGTCTTTTTTTGTTTAATCTTTTCTCAATGCATGTGTGGGTGGAAGAACTGTGTGTCTCCATTACCACATGTGGAAGTTTTTCTTTCTATTTCAATTATAATAATTTTCCCCCTATCCAAGAATAGTGAAGGTAGTCTTTTCTTTTAAGTTAAAAGAATTTATTAAACCTTATTCATTGTATATCCAATCGGGGAGTTGTACCCTATAAAATTTAGAGGGTGCTTGCATAACTCAATGGAAAAGTGACCTAATTGTTGGTATCTTTTTGTGTCTTCATTTTTGGGAAAATAAGGGTTATTTGGATGGTTTAATGTGTGAAGGAAAATCTATTTACTAACATATTTATGGCGACTCCACTAGGGAACCCAAAATGATAGATCACTATTTTTTTCTTTCCTTGGTGAAAACTATTATCTCTATTTGTAGGTGATTGGTGACTTTGTATAGAGACCATGCTGAGTATGAAAGCCATGAGAAGGCCAAGGCTAGATCCTTCTTTTATGGAACTTTATTTGATGGAGGATAAAGCATTGCATGAGTTTGTGGATAGTTATAAAGAAATTATTTCTCAAGCTGTTACGAATAATATAAGTATGGATGATGATTCCACATCTTGGCTATTGTAGAGAACCCTTCATGTCAAATTCCAAAAAGTTGAAATAGTTAGAAGAGAAGAGTAAAGTGTTGTAAGTATATCAGAAAAGGGTATCACAGCTAAATGAAGAGTTGAAAGTAGATGAAGAAGAAGCTCTGATTATCTCAATTTTGTCCTTTTATTTCGATCACCTTGTCATGAATGAAAAATAAGTCCAATAAGACTTACTTTAGCCTCCTATTGATCCAATTTTAAAGGATGAGAATATATTTGACAACATTAGATAAGTGGTACGAAAAGAATTATAAAACATCATCCAAATTTTATTTTTCTCCTCATAAAGAAAGTTTTAATTCGAAAGCTCTATGTTGATCATCTTTTTCTTGGAGATTCTATCAAAATGCTTTCTAATATTCCCTAGCCACAATATCATGGAAGATGATGAAAAGAGTGATTCTCTATGTGTGAATGTTGAAGAAGGCCCCATTCTAGAATCTTTTTATTTTGAAGGTGAGTAGTAGATCTTCTTTATTATGCTGATAATGAAAATGATGTTGAGGTCTAATTTAAAGAGAACCTTTTTGTGACTAAATGTTTAGCCAAAAGGCTAGACATGGGAATAAACTTGGAGTAAAAAGTCTTGTTGGTTAGTGAAATGTTACAGCCTAAAGAAGAGAAAAAAAAATTCCCCTTGATACCTATTGTGCAAGAATGCTATCCTACCACGAATTTAGGTGTTGATACATTTCGTCTTTGGGTTATGAAACTTCAAATTTGATAGCAGCCAAGAAAGATAATTTTATAGGTGAAAATAATGAGGAATTTTAGCCCTTGGTAATGTTAGAAAGTCTTCACAATACCTCATGTGTGGAACAAGAAATTATGAATCACTTTTTTCTCTCACTCAACAAGAATATCTCAACATAACACATTTTGGTATAAACTCTCTTTTGGTTGTGAATAAGGACAAAAAAATTTCAAACATAATTTCTATAGAAAATAAAGATATAGTGCTAGATAATGTTGATCCCATGGGCAAAGAATCTAAAAATGTATGTGCTAGAAGTGGTATGTTTGAGAAGGACAAACAAGTGAGTGTTTTAAAGGATGTGCAATTCCCTTTTCAGTCATGTGTTGAAAATGAAGTTCAAATCTTTATATCTTGTCATAGATTCTCATTATTTATAAAAAAGCAATGATCAAGATGTGGCACTTTCTCTTTTTTATGACAAACTAATGGTTTGTGTACTTGATGAGAGGAATGAAAAATATTTACAACCTCAAGATGAAATAGTTGTGCCCTATTCTAAAAATAGGGAAATGGAGGAAAAAGATGAGTATCTAGCACAAATGGTGATTGATGTCTCAACAATAAAAGGTAAGCTTTGTATACCATGCTCATTTCACACTAGTGCTGATATTGGTATCATTGAAGATGTTTGCCTTGGGCTGGTAAATCAACATGATCCCTTAGATATGGTATTTTTGTGTGGTTCATTTTTTTTATGCCGATCATTCTCCTATGAGAAAGACCACCAACACATCCATTGAAGGGTTGTACTTGGAAAAATTTATATACTACTAATCATGGATTTTATGAAAGGGAAAGACATTGAACTTGCAGCTGGCCAAGTGAAGGGAAGTTTAGTATTTGGGTTAGCAAATCAGGTATCTTACAATGTATGCCGTAGAGATTCAAAATATATGTGTTTCTATATTTGATCCAAGTATACATTTAATGTGCGCTATTCCATTTGATTTTAACAATGCTACTATTTCATATAAACAATTATTTTTCAGATGTTAGAGTATGAACTCTTCCAGTTTTAGATTACTAATGATGTTGAAAATTCTATTCTAGAAGTCTTGGAGAATCCTAAAATTTATGATGAATTGTGGCTCTTTGAGAAAAAATGTATACTTTTAAAATATTTTGCACAACATCAATTTTACTTGTAGCAACAAGAAGTCTATCCAAACAAAGTGGTACTGGGTTCTTTCATGCAGATGCAACCTATTGTTCAGAAAAGGCTCCTACATTAGACAACTAGTGAATGACTTCATATAAATTGTTCTTTCATTCATGTTCCTTGTGGTAAGGTCTCCTCACTAGTGCATTCCTATATATAAGCTTCCCTTGCTTTAGTTTGTTGTTGCCTTGTGTTTAGTTTAGGTGCTTTGTTGTTGGTTTTTTTCTCTCTGTCTTGTTTTTGTTGTTTCCCTACTTTGCCCACAAGTAGGCCCTCTTTCTTGTCATACACTTTGACTTTGCTACCCATGGACTATGCACTAGTCTTTTGACCAGAAATGATGGATTCTTCATGTCCCTAGTTAGAGCCAATATTAGTCAATATTTTATTCCCCAAATTTAATCTTGAAAATCCAGTCTTCCTAATGGCCTTTACTTAAAATCTCAATTTTATCCTATGATTTATTTTGAAAATGTTGTATAAAGTTTCATTGTGCGAGTTGACCTAAATGAGATGCAACTAAATTACTGATACAAATCTTTGTTCTACTTTACTAGACCCTCTCTGATCAAATACAACTTTGGTACTCCTCAAGGATATTTTATCCTTCTTCACAATTCACTCACAATTTCTTCTTCACATAAACAACACACTTGCATACTCATTCATTACACTTTTGAATTCACAACTTGACCATTTATTTATACCATACAAATTGTCAAGTTGGCTCATTTACAAGTTATAACTACCAATAATCATTACATCAGTCAGCTACAATTATTACATGAAATAATTAAACTTTATTTCCCAAAATAATGAAATCCTTCATTGGCTAACCCTACTCAATAGACACTTTTTTAGAAATGATTGCCAGCGTTAATCAACTAAAGCTTAGTGAACACTACAAACTCTAAAAAATCCATTGGAGACCGAGTGAATTCAGTAAACAATGAATTTCCTTTGTTGACCTTGTGAGCTTGGTAGAAACTGACTTCTACCACAGAAACCTTCAGCGCTCGAGTGAGCTTGGTAGAAACTATTTCCATAGAGTAACTTTTAGGAATGCTTAGTAGACTCTGGAATTTGGTTTGCTGACCAACTGAGCTCAGTAGACAATGTCTGATAACTAATATGACATCTATGTAATATCAAAGACAACACACAATTGAACAATTGTATCCAACACTTCTCAACATAATTAGCCTAAGATAGTATCAATTTCATGTTCTTCATATCTTTGTAAGTCTTCATACCAAGGATTTGCTTTGCTATCCCAAAATCCTTCATAGAAAATGCATGTGCTAACTAGAATTTCAGCCCCTTAATGTGATCCATGTTAGACCCATCTATAAGCATATCATCAACATATAAACATAAAATAATGTAGCTATCAGAATCCAACCTCTTAAAGTAAATACAATGATTTGAATGACACCTACTATATCCATGCTCATGCATAAAACTATCAAATTTTAGATACCATTGTCGAGGTGCTTTCTTCAAGCCATATAAACTTTTCTTCAATCTGCACATTAAGTTCTCCTTACCTTTAACCTCAAATCCCTATGGTTGAGCCATATATATCTCTTTATCTAAATAGCTATGAAGGAAGGCTATTTTAATATCAATCTACTCCAAATGCAAATCTTCATTAGCCATAATACTTAAAATAGTGCAAATAGAATTCATTTTAACAATAGAAGAAAATATCTCATCAAAATCAATGAATTTTTTCTATGCAAATCCTTTTTAAACTAACTTGGATTTAAATCTTTTCTTACCTCCATCCTCTTCTTTCAACCTATAAACTCATTTATTCTACAAATCATTTTTACCTGTAAGAAACTTACACAAATCCCATGTCTTATTTTTTAGAAAAGAGTCCATTTTGTCTTTCATTGTAGACTCCCATTGAATCTTAGTATCCACCTACATAGCTTCATCATAACATTTAGGTTCACCAGCATCAGTAAGTAAAATAGAATACAAGGAAGGAAAAAATCTTTTTTGAAGTCTAATTAGCCTTGTTGACCATCTAACATTCATTGGTGTGTGGTATTTGTTGTTGCGGTTGTTGCACATCATAAAAAATTGTTGGAACATTAGCTTTTGGATTATCATTCAACACTATATAATCATTTTTTGTCTTCTCATATTGCTGCAATAGATCTTTGTACAACACTTTCTCATTGAATATGACATCCTTGCTTCTTATAATTTTATAGTTTTCAAAATCTCAAAGCCTATAACCAAATTCATTAATGCCATATCCAACAAATACACATTTCTTTGACTTAGCTTCCAGCTAGGTTATATTTTCAAAATCTATATGAGCAAATGCTTCACAACCAAATGTTTTGAGAAAAGAATAACTCACCTTCTTACTAGTCCATGTTTCCTCTAGAATACCACAACAAAAATGAGTAGAGGGACCTTTATTAATCAAATATACAATAGTATTAACATCCTCTTCCCACATGTGTAAGGGCAACCTAGCATGCAACCTCATGCTCCTTGCACACTCCATTATAGTCTTATTCATGCATTTAGGCACTCCATTTTCCTATAGAGTCCTTGGAATAGTTTTCTATCTATGAGTACAATTATTTGAGAAATAATATTCAAATTCATGACTATAATACTCACCACCATTGTCAGATCTGAGACATTTCAATTTCTTGCCAATCTCGTTTTCAACCAAGCATTTCCATTTCTTAAAAGTTTGAAATGCATTAGATTTTTGTCTAAGAAAATAAATGGATACTTTTTTAGTTGGATCATCAATAAATATAACATAATAATGAGAACCACTAAGGGAAGATACCTAAGCCAATCCCCATATATCTATATGCACAAGCTCTAATTTCTCCCTTTTATTTTCCTTACCAATCTTCACAAAATTCACTCTCTTTCATTTTCCATACACAAAAATTTCACATAAATCCATATTAACACATTTTAGACCTAGAAAAAAATTCTTTGAATGAAGTACTTTCATACCTTTCTTACTCATGTGCCCAAGTCACTTGTGCCATAGCGTTGCATCAAAATCTACAACAACTATTTGTTCTCATTGCTCAACTACAACACTATTCCTGAATATTCATTTTTCTTTGAAAGAATCAAAGTAGAAGGAAAAAATGATCGTAACAAAGATATAAGTTGCCTACTTTCACACCTTTTGCTACTACAAGGGAACTTTTTGAAATCTTTCAATTTTTATCATTAAAAGTAACTATACAATTCTCATCAACAAGTTTTCCTGCTAAAATTAAAGTTCTACTCAACCTTGGAACATGTCTTACCTCATGTCGTAGCCAATGATTCCCATTTTGGAACTTAATATTAACTTTTCCCCTTCCAAAAATTTGATAGGGTTCATAATCCCCCAAATAAACAAGCCCAAAATCTCCTTGGACATAATCAATGAAATAACGTCTATGAGTTGTAGCATGAAATGAAGTAGCAAAATCTAAAACCCATGAATCATCAACACTTTCTAAAGACATAAGTAAAGCATCCTCTTTGGATTTGTTACTTACCACTGATGACACATATTAATGTCTCAATTTTGATATAGTTTTTATAGTTTGAACTTACTGTTTGTGTTGTGTCTAAAAACATTTCCAAATAATTTGTTTAAATATCTTGTGAACATATGCTAGAGACAAGTAGAACTTACTAAAACTATGGGTAGTGTGTATGACATACTTTGCTTAATATTATACATGGAATGCAGTATTTCATATAAATATTTTAAACTATGTTCTAATATCTAAATAAGAGTAGGAAATTTTTCTTGCATATGTGTTCTAGATGTTTCTAACTTTTAGGAAATAAAGAGCGGCACAAAAGGGTGGTGATTATTGCATTAAAAGAAGAAGATGAAGAAGACCGATAATGGAAAAGAAACACAGTTTAGTTCCTATTGATTAGCCACTCTTGCAAAGGAGTTACTATTCTAAAAAATCTAGGAAGACTTGAGTTGCTATATTTCCTACAAGCTTATATTCTATGGGTAGTGTGTATGACATACTTTGCTTAATATTATACATGGAATGCAGTATTTCATATAAATATTTTAAACTATGTTCTAATATCTAAATAAGAGTAGGAAATTTTTCTTGCATATGTGTTCTAGATGTTTCTAACTTTTAGGAAATAAAGAGCGGCACAAAAGGGTGGTGATTATTGCATTAAAGGAAGAAGATGAAGAAGACCGATAATGGAAAAGAAACACAGTTTAGTTCCTATTGATTAGCCACTCTTGCAAAGGAGTTACTATTCTAAAAAATCTAGGAAGACTTGAGTTGCTATATTTCCTACAAGCTTATATTCTATTGCTTAATCAATGTTCTATGTCATGGTTGATGTTTTGCCTTCTTTTCTAGCAATGTTTGTTCAAGACTTTTATGTCATGTTTTTAATAAGCATCCAATCCTCTATATAATGGATTTTTGGATCTTCTTAGTGGATAGTAGAGATAAAACAGAAAATGCTAGTTTAAGATTCGAAAGTACTCTTTTCTATTTTTCATGAATTATTCAGTGATGTAGTCAGAGAAGGATTTTAATGAAAGAGTGATTTTTGAATACCTATTGTGTTCTTAGTTAGTTGAAGCCAATGAAGGGGGCCCACTTGGGAGGTGGAATAGACTTAGGTAGAGTGGATTCATTTCCTAGAATTTCTTCTTTTCAAGATAGATTTACTATATTAGCCTACAACATTGTTACCATGAAAATTCCTACAGTACTTGCTGAAAATGATCATGGTGGATGTTTGAGTTGTTAACTAGTTTAGAATTCATTTTCTTAAGTTTTCTACAATTATTTGTTATTAGTCCAAGTATGTTTACTATTTTTTCACAATAGTATAGATTCCTTACATGCATTTTACTTTCCTACAACAAAGGTTTTAAGACTCTTAAATGAACTTAGTACACATACTGTGTTGACCCATTTCAAATCCTACATCCTTGGGTTGATAATTCAATTGTAATTCATGATGGAATAGGTAGTCTTTATGATAGATATAGTATCCTGGAGGGAGACAATGGAGTGATTATCTTTATCTATTATGAAACCCTTACATTTTTGGTGCCATTACCAGGGGGTGTCAAACTAGGAACCTTTATGAGCTCTTTATTTTTAGATTAGTTTGTTAGCTAAAAACTGCACAATTGTGATCTTGATTAACAAGTCACCAATATGATTGCATGCATCAAAGAGGAAGACAATGAGATGAATATGGGAGATTTCTTCCATGAGAGTATGTTAATCTTAACGAATAAATTGAAGAAGCTGAGTTTCCTTTTGAGGACACCAACTTTGTTTTTCCTAAAAAATCTTCCTGTAGAATAGAACCTTTAGATACAAGTAGTCTTCAACCTTTTTCTAAAATTTTGGCCAGCTTCCTTGATAGTGCTTCTCCAAATCCACCTATTGTTAACAAACAAGTACCCAATGTTCCTTTTCAACAACAACCTCATAATCAAATACCTCCAATAATGGCACAACCTACTTTTCCATTTCCTCTCCCAAGCCTCATAAACAATGTTAATCTCAAGAATATACCTGTAGTTTCTATTCCAAAGTTCTATGGCCTTGTAATTGAAGATCCTGGTACTTTCTTGTTTGAGTCTGACATACTCTATCATAGATTTGACTATAACATTGATGCCTATAAGTTCAAGTTGTTTCCAAAAACACAGAAAGACTCATCTTTATGATGGTTCATGGGTTTAGGAGCCAATGTAGTAAGTACTTGGGATGAAATGCAAACTCTATTTTTAGAGAAATACAAAGAGTATTGCAAGGAAAATGATTCAAGAGGAGATGATATCTTTAGAATATCACAAAAGGAGGATGAAACATTAGAAGACTATGTTTCACATTTCTTTTATACACTGCAGAAGAACCCCTATCATGTACTGGCAAAGGATTCACAAAAACTAGTCTTCTTGAAAGGGGTGAATGATAATTGTTTGGAAGCACTAGACTTGATGGCTGGTGGTGATGTATACCAATCTTCTTTCCTCTTTCAATCATTCTACCTCTTCTTTTTGTGTTCAAAGCACTTCTTGATGTAGATTTGCTAAGGTTTTCCTATGAGTTTCCTCACTCAGAATAACACCAATCACATCATCACATTTTAGAATATTAGATCTAAAAAAAAAATTACTCATAGCCATCACAAAGTCATTCCAACTTTCAAGAAAAGAACAAAAAATCAAGAGAGCTCTAATTTCTTCATCAAAATTAATATCCATAAAAGATAACTATCTAGTAATGGTACTAAACTCATTTAAATGATCCACAATAAATTCACCTTCTACCATTTTTATATTAAATAAATGCTTCATATGAAATATTGTGTTTGAAGTAAAGGGCTTTTCATAAAATTTCTTTAGGGTTTCCATCAACTCTTATGTCATCTTTTCTTGTGTAATATTAAATATCATTGATGGTGCCAAGCATAATTGAATGCTTCCAATTGCCTTTCTATCTAAAAGATCATAGTCCTCATTTGTCATAGATCCCTAATTCTTTGTTTTTCCTTCCATCAGCTTCCATAAATCCTTCTAATAAAAAAAAACTTCAATTTGTATCTTCCATAATTAAAATTTCTCCCCATTAAATTTTTCAATCCTCAACTTACCCTCATCTGCCATCACTTCCATTCAACTACAAGACTTTCCTACAGAGGATAACTGAAAAAATAACTAGGCTCTGATACCACTTGTTAGCATTTAACCATGAATAGAAATAACAATTACATGCAAATATAAACAATATTAGAAAATAATATATCACATAGAAAAGAACACAAAACACCAATATTTAATGTGGTTCACCCAATCCTTGGGCTATATCCACCAAACAACAAGTCCACTATTATTATGATCTAGTGATTAAAACCTAATTACAATCCATAATCCCTCAAAGTTCAATATCATGACATGAACCAATTTTTGCATTTCACCTTATTAAATAGTCTCTAACCCTAAGCCCTTTTATACAAGTATTTTTTATTGCTTTAGGGTTAAAATTAGTTACAACATGTCAATTATAAATTGGTGAATATAAACAATAGCCAGTTGGCGAATATTAGCCATTGGCAAATAGTAATTGACCATTGGTGAATAGTAGCTCAAGTATTTTTTATGAAGTATATATAGTACTTCCTTGATCGATCACCACAAACTAAAAAATCTCCCACCTAGGGACTAATCAGACTCCACACTATATAATAACAAGGAATAAAACAAAGACTAGTTTGTAAGGGATTTGCATAAGAAGAAGGAGTTGACCATCGTGAGATATTTGCACCAATTGCAAGGTTGGAAGGAGTGAGAACTTTGCTTGCATATTCTTCTTACAAAGGATTCCAAGTATACCAAATGGATGTCAAATATGCATTTCTAAATGGAATCTTGGAGTATGAAGTCTACATTGAACAACCTAAAGGATTTTTTGATCCAAGAAAGAGGAATATGGTATGTAAGTTACAAAAAGCAATATATGGTTTGAAGCAAGCCCCTAGAGCACAGTATAAAAGGTTACACAATTATTTGGTGAAAATTGGCTTTTCAAGAAATAATGATAATAGAAATCTATATTTGAAAATGAATCTAGAAGCAAGATGTTGCTAGCTGAAATTTTTGTTCATTATATCATATTTGGAGTAAAATATTCAATATGTAAGTAATTTGCTAATGAAATATAGAAGAAATTTGAGATGTCAATGTTTGGAGAGATAAAATTCTTTGTTGGAGTATAACTCTATCAAATAAAAGGTGGCATACACAATCAAAATATATGAAGGAGATATTGAAGACTTTTGGAATGGAAGATTCAAGACTAGTTGGAACACCTATGGTTACTAGTTATAAATTGTCAAAGAATGATGATTCAGCTAAGGTGAATCAACATTATACATGTCAATGATTGGAAAAAGGTAATATGTTGTACACAGAAGACCTGAAATTGTAGTAGTAGTTAGAATTATTGCTAGATTATCTATTAATCCTAGAGAAAATAATATGATGGAAGTGAAAAGGATTCTAAGATATCTAAAAGGAACAAAAGATTATGGATTATAGTATAAGGAAAATGAGAAGTTTGAGCTAAAGGTTTTCATTGATGCAGATTGGGTTGGAAACAAAGAGTACAATTGGAGCCACTTTCTTTATAGGAAAGAGATTGATTTCATGGATAGGATAGTAACAAAACTTTATTTCTCAATCTACATGAGAAGTTGAGTATGTTGTTGCAATAGTTAATTGTTGTAATATCATATGGATCAAGTAATTGTTTTCAAAGAGGGAGACATGTTCAGTTACCATTCATATGATGAAGGAGAGTATGTTATATAGAAAGAGGGGGAATCTATATGGATTTATTGATGTCAAAAGAGGGGGAAACATGTTGATATAGGTGGTCATCTAGATATCAAAAGAAGAAGCTATTAGCAAAGAGGGAGTAGTATACCATTGGAGAAGTTTGAAACATATAGTGATACTACTTTAATTGATGACAAAGGGAGCATCCAAAGATTTCATAGATGAAAATAAAAATGAAACTAAGGAAAAAAGAATGCAAACATAAAGGAATTTAACAATAAAAGTTCAAGGAAGACACAATGAATATTTTTGGATTGTATGGTAACTAGAGGTGTTTCCATTAATGCCAAAGTAGGAGATTGTTGGAAATCACAATTAGAAAAATTGTTATGTTATCATTAATGTCAAACCTACTAGAGAGAGATTTACTAGTAATGTAGAGTTCCATATTATTTGATTGATGAAGAGAATTTGAAAAGAGGGGAGCGAGTCAAAGTTTTTGAGAAGAAAGAAGTTAAGTATCATATATTTACAATGGGCACTTGATTAGTTAGTCTTTGACAAGATAATACATCATTTAATCATTACATAAATTAAAGAAGACAAGTAAATTTATGTATAAGTGAGATGAAAAGAATTTTAGTAAAACCCTAATCTTGACTGAGTACCAATGTTGGTTGGTCAATGAAGGAGCTGAATTTTTTTAGGAACTTAAGAAGAAGCTAAACAAATAATATAAGATGAATGATAGTTATGATAGATCAAGATATAGTAGAAACTAAGTATAGTAATGACTAAGTGACCCATTAGAAGCCAAGTGAGATAGGAAAGTCTATGTTGAGATACATAATAATGTTTGAGAAGATGAACTTAGTGAGTACTAAGTGACAACAAAAGTTACAGTTTGTGAAAGAATTGAGATCCAAGGCCAACATAGTAAAATATTTGGATTAGTCAAAAAGTGTGAATATTAAGGATTGATGAGCTATCATATTTAATGCACAGTGAGAGTTTGTTAAGTGATCTATGGCAAGGATTTAATGAGAGTCTTATAGAAGTATCAATATGGGAAAAGGGGAACAAAATGATGGAAGGATTTAATGAATTTGACCTAACCCTAAGATCTATGGTGATGTTTAAGTAGAAAAATATTGAAATTAACTATTTAAGGAGGCATAAGAGATATTTTTATGAGGTTGGTTCATTTTTCATTGGTGATCTTAAGAATAACCTATTAATAATAGAGTAGCAAAGGAGAAGTGAAGAGATTGGTGAAGTGTGATTGCTTGAAGAGGTGACAAGAAAATCAATGATGGAGATGATAAAGAAGGATACTCAATGAAAAAACATATGAGTGAATGTAGATCTAAATTTACAAAGTGAGTATTTTTTATAGATCAAACCTATTATTACATTCTAACTATAATGGCAGTCAAAATCCTTTAATCAAGATTGACTTAATAATCATTTTGTAAATCCTTTAATCAAGGTGCCATTATAATGAAATGATCTAAAGTATTCTAACTAGGACACTCCTAATAGAGTGATTAAATTCTTTGATAGGGTCACACCTAAAATTATTTTTGTATCCTTTAACAAGGTTAGCTCTTAACCAAACTTGTTTGAGAAGAGTGAAAATAGGGTAGCATTTTACTTAGTGGTTTTTCTCAAATTGGGTTTCCAAATTAAATCTTGGTGTCATTTACTTGTGTGAATGTTATGTTGTTTTTATGCTTTTTTCACAGTTGTTTATTTTAATGTTAGTTGACACACATTTACAGAACAAAATGTTAGATTGCTGATAAGTTGCTTTATGGACTGATTTGTTTAATAAGACTATTTGAAGATGTTAAAAGTTGAATTGGTACATCTAGACCTGAGGACAACTTATTCCCCCCTAACCTTCCCCACAACCCTCTTAGTTATTCTAATCATTTTAACACGTAATATTCTTAGTTTCATTCTGATTCTCATCCATGTAATATCCTTAGTTTCAATTTCATTCTCAACCATATTAGGACCTCTGATATGCTCCCTCTTTGCACTTCTCCCTCTATGATACCACTTGAGATTCTTCATTGTATTAGCTCCTTCTTTGACATATTAGATGGTAACCTGAGACACATCTCCCTCTTTAAGTATAATGCCAAAAAAATTTATGTACACATTTCCATCTTTATCTTATGTACTAAATAGCTTTTGAACGATCTCTTTCTCTTTTATCTTGTTTTATATGTGTCCTTGATTGTATCACCATGTGCCTACTTGTATCTTTAACAATTCATGCTTATATTCTTTTTTTCCTTTTCACATCTCTAGGAAGCTCCTAAACTATGATCTCCTACATCAATTTATAAGACATTCTAATCATAACAATCAATGCATTTTTGCATCTCTTCTTAGTTTTCTTCAAATAGGGGAATGACCCCTAACTCACCTTTTAGATACAAAAATGAATCCTTGGGTAATGCCTTAGTGAATATTAATTATCTACTACTTTTTATTCACATATTTGAGTCTTACTTCTTTGTCATGCACTAACTCCATTAATTAATGATACTTGATTGCAATGTACTTTATCTTTGTGTGCACCACCTGATTCTTGTATATGTTTATAGAACTTGTATTATCACATTATATCACCATAGGTTCAGTAATCTCTTCCTTCATACCTTCCAACAATTTTTCTTCTTACTTGTCCATTAAATCAATCTCTTGCCTAGGGAAAAATCTCCTCCACTTGTACTCTTTCTCTCATCAACATTTTCATCCCAATCAACATTTGTGTAAACTTTCAGCCCAAACTTTTTATTCTTCTTATACCATAAACCATAGTCTTATGTTACTTTTAGACATCTCAATATTTTTTTCATAGCCATCAAGTGGTTCTCCTTAGGATTAGCAAAAAATCTTGCAAAAATCCCAATATTTAATGCAATGTTAGCTTTTTTATGAACAACATATTGTAATTTTTCAATGATTGACTTGTACAATGTCTTATTTACTTTATTATAACCATCATTCTTTAAAAGTTCATGTCCAATAGTCGTCGAGTTTCCAACTAGTATTGAATCTACCATTCAAAAGGTCTTCATTATCTCCTTGATATATTTTGATTATGTAATGCATATACCTCCTTCCATTTGATAGACTTGCAAACCAACATAGAGTTTTATCTCTTCAAACATTGACATCTCAAATTCTGTCTTCATCCATTAGCAAATGATTTGTACATTAAATCTTGTCCTCCTAATATGATATCATGAACACATATTTCAGCTAACAATATCCTATTGTCCAATTCACTTTTCAAGTACAAATTGCTACTATCATAAGTTCTTGCAAAACCAATTTTCACCACATATGCATGTAATATTTTATACCATTCCCTAGGGACTTTTTTAAAACCATACAATTCTTTTTGAAACTTACATACCATGTTCTTATTAGATTCAACAAATCCTTCAATTTTTTCAATGTAGACTTCTTCTTCGAGGATTCCATTAAAAAAGGCAAATTTGATATCCATTTGATATACCTTGAATCCTTTGTAAGCACCATATGTAAGTAATGTTCTTATTCCTTGCAACCTTGAAACTAGAGAAAATGTCTCTCCCTAGTGAATTTCTTCTCCTTATGCATATCCATTACAAAAAAATATTTCTTTGTTCATTATGACTTCACCTTTCTCATTCAACTTGTTAATGAATTCCCACTTGGTTCCAATCACATTCTTATCCTTTGGCCTTGGTACTACTATCCATGTTTTGTACTTCTCTATTTGATCAATCTTCTCATTCATTTCTCTAATCCAATATTCTTTCACCAATGCATATTTAACTATTCATGGCCCAAACTCACATAGTAGACATGTATCATTCTTCAACTTGTTTCTTGTCATGACTCTTGAATCTTTGTCTTCAATGATTTGATTAGTTGTTTGGTGTCTTCTCACATATTTTGATAAAAATAGGTGCATATCTTGTTTCTTCTTTTTTTATTTTACTTGATCCATCTTGCTCATCTTCTCCAGGTATTTCCTAATGTAACTTGACTTCCTATATCTAATGTTCAGTCTCCTTTGTCTATGACTCTACCTCTATAGTTTGATGCTTGATAGCTTGTTGATGCTTGACAAAGTTTCTCTAGTGTAACTCAACAATGTCAATTTTTTGATTCTCAACAACCTCTTTCTCTTGTTTAGGTAGAGTATTTGGTTCTCCTTCATAGATGTATACAAGGTTTCTATAATCTTTAGGTTCCTTCTTTCATTTATTTTCATTCTTTTCTACAAATTTATCAACTTTAACATTTCCACTTTCCACAATTTTGTTAGTGTTAGTATTCAAACACTTGTATGCCTTGATTTTAGTGGAATATCCTAAGAATATACCTTCATCATTCTTTGCATCAATTTTTCCATTCCTTGAATCTTTGAATATATAACACTTGCTTCTAAATACTTTGAAATATTTGTTATTAGGTTCATAGCCATACCAGAGTTGAAAAGGGCTCTTGTTTGTACTTTTCTTGACTTGAACTTAGTTAAGCCTATAAAAAATAGTACTTACAACTTCTATCTAATACTTTTGTGAAATATTCTTTTCCATCATTAGTATTCTTGCATAATCCAAGATTGATCTATTTCTTCTTTTAGCTATCCCATTTTTTGGTGGAATCCTTAGTGCCAACATTTTTCTTTTAATTCCTTTGTCATTAAACAATGTATTGAAATCCTCTAATATGAATTCACCTCCTTAATCTAATGTCAAGTATTTCATACTTTTACCTATTTTCTTTTCAACTCTATCCAAATACCACTTAAATATTTGAAAAGCATCATACTTTCCTTTGACAAACATCATAGTCATCATTCTAGAGAAATCATCAACAAACAAGATAAAATAATTGTCACCATAATACATTTTCACTCCAATAGGACCACATAAATCAGTATGAACCAACTCTAAAATATCATCAAAAGAATAGGTCTTGGTCTTGAAAGTCAACTTTGTCATTTTCCCCATTTGACATTTTTTGCATATCACTTTATCAAGTTTTTTCAATCTTGGTAACCCTCTTACTCTTTGCATCTTACTAATATTTACCAAATTATCAAAGTTCACATGACACAACCTCTTATGCCATAACCAAACATCTTCAAATTGTGCAAATAAATAGGTACTTTTAGATAGCTCTAGATAGAACAAGTTATCTTCTATTTTCTCTCCACTTCCGATTAGTTCACCAATAGCATTATAGATTTTTTCCTTCTTGTTTCAAAAATCAACTTAGTAGCTTAAACTCTTCATTTTTGTTATATTGAGAAAAATAATACTTCAATCTATCAACCCAATATGTATTGTCACATCTGATCTTGTCATTCAATATAATAGATCATTGATCTTTCACATAACATGGTACATCATTTCCAAACTTAACACAACTTCCAAGATAGTGTTCTATCTTTCAAACTTACTTGTATCACCATTCACATGATGTGAGAAATAGCTATCAATTGTCTATTTATCATTCTTATTAACATGTGAAATAAGAGTAGTTTTCTCAAACTTTTCATCTTTATCAGATTCATGTTTCATTGTAGCATAAACAACTTTGTCATTATGTTAATCAAAATCACTTTCAAAACCATCTTCTTCAACAATGTAAAAAGATTTTTGGTTTTTTCCCTTGAATCTTTGTTGTATTAGTTGTCTCTCCTTCCTCGGTATATTTTGTCTTTCCTTTCCTCCTTCTCATCTCTTTTTGGACACCTTGCAGCAATATGAAAATTTTATTACATGTAAAATAGATTATAGGAAGTTTACTTTTGTATTTTCCTTTTCCTCTTGGTAGTCTTCTTACCAATAATGCTTCCAGATCCTTAAGGTCATCATTAGATTCACTATTATTATCCATGAGATTATTTTTTGAACTTTTTATCCTTTTAGATCCATCAAGGGTTAGTTGAGACTTGAAAGAAGATTCAACAAAAGAAGGTGTATAATTATTAAAATTTGACAATTTAAATGTAGTGAGTCTACCAACTAGATTATCTAGAGTCAAGTCATTACCAAGTGCACATCTCAGTTCTTGTATTGTAGATACTCTAATGGAATAAATAGGAAGTAAAATTCTTAATACCTTGTTGATCGCGATCTCTTCAATTATGTCTACTCTAGCACATCTGATTGCATTTACCAAGTATTTGATTTGGCTATAATATTGGGCAATATTTTCTCCTTCTTTCATCCACATGTCATCAAGCTTTCCTCTCAAACTTTTGGCTTTAGCCCTTAACACATTTTTTGTCTCCTCCATGAACTTGTACCAACTTATCCCACATTTTCTTTTTACTAGTGCAATCCTTCACATCATTGAACTCAACATAACTTAGGGAAGATTCCAAATCTATCATCATTTGATTATACTCTTGATTTTTTTTTAACCACTTAATTATCATGGGTCTAGGTACTTCTATGTAGTCATTATCCAAGTAGTATAGTACATAATCTTCAACTCTAGATAGATGCAATCTCATCAAACATTGACAAGATGGGAAGTTCTCTTTGTTTAACTTGGGTACCTCTCTTTTGTGCATCTTGATCTTTATCTTAAGTCCCTTCAAACTTTCCTTGCAAGCACCACACCTCTAATACCAATTATTAGAATGATTAGAATAATTGGGTTGGGGGGAAGGTGTTAATCAGTTATCCTTAGGTCTAGATGTACCAATTCAAATTTTAACAACTTCAAACAACTTAATAAAACTCATAAATCCACTTGATCAATATAGAAAATCACCAATTATTCAACTTATTCATATCAACATCAAGTGCTCTCTATTTTTGTGTTAACTGAATTGTAGAAGCATATCTAATAGTAAATATCATAATGCATAAAAACACCATTCACACAAGTATGACACCAAGATTTAACATGGAAAATCAATTTGGGAAAAACCAACAAGTAACATGCCATCACTTTTTCACTCTTCTAAAGTGATCTATGTTAAGAGAAGGTCCTGTCAAAGGTTACAAAATGTGAGGCCTCACCCCGACCCATCCTAGCACCGATGATACATTATTATTTTGATACTCATGCTGACATGTTAGAACATTATTGGAAACACTGAACATTGTTATGCTATTTTGTGATGTGTGATGCTTACTTCAGTTATTTGATTTTGTCATTTAATGCTTATAAATATATATAATGATGAAAGAAAATGTATGCAATGCTAACACATTTGGTTATGCAAGTCAACAGGTTAGAAATATGAGTAGAATTTGATAAACAACTGTTTATTAAGAAATGGATGCTTTAATTTATATTATTCCTCTAATATGTAATTCGCATTATGCATGTGGTTTTGGATCTACTGATGTGTGCAATGAGTGTGCAGGAAAATTAGCCAAGATGGCAAAAAAATAAAATAAAATATAAAAGCGGAGCTAAACTACTTGTTAATTTTGTGCTAGCCTTATATTGTAATTCTTTAAAGGATGTAATTTGATCTTACTATTCTCCTAACTTTTAATTGTTCCTAATAAGCCTTTAAAGGCTTAGAAACATTAAATTTAAGTACCCCTATGGGTAAGGGTATGAGTGGGGGTACTTTCCAACCCTTTAGCCTCCTAGGTTGACTCTTAGGGTCTCTTAAAAACCCTATTATAGGCTGATTTCGAAAATGGGTTGTTCTTTACTTGGGTTAGTAAAACCAACCTCCATCTTGAGTTACTTGAATCTTAGTGGAGTTAAGGACCATACTTAGAGGCCTTTTGGGGGAACTTTAGTTTTTGGTCACCCAATCCTCTAGTTTTGGAGGAAGCCTTGAAGATTGAAGAAAGAAAAAGGGAAGCTCTTCTCAAACCACCATAGCCATAACTCTTTTATGAAGGTAGGAGTTCTTTACTCCATGAATGGTTCTTTGTGTGTGTTCATGCTTTGAATCTTGTTGAATCATGTTGGAGACATTGTGTAGATATGCATTCCTTGCTTGTGTGTTGAGGGTGGTATTGGGAGGGATTTTATCTTGTTTTCTTTGATGTTACTCTTATGCCTTCTTGGTGTGTTGATTGTTTTTTTGAGATATCTTCATGAGGATGTATTTGCCAACAGTCACCCTTGGATAGGGAAGAAGTGGCCATGCTTGGGGAAAGGGCATTAGTTGGACCTCAATAGTGTAGAGTCTCCTCTAATGGAGAGAGGAGGGAAAAAGGGTAGGGTGCATGGGCCCCTACTTGTCATCCCATACCTTGTTGTTATTGAGAATTCTTGAATGTGGTAAAGAATGAAAATCCTTGTGGATATAGCCCCGAAAGGGCCTTGAGAAAGAATGGAAATTCTTGAAGTTTTAAGCCCCGAAAGGGCTAAGTGAAGGTATGGTGATTGACTTCTCCTATTGAGAAAATCCACCTTTCCCCTATATTGGTTCATTTTTGGACCTATTGTGCAACCGGGTGGGAATGTATGTTCATTTTTCTTATCTCCTTGTGTTGTTATCTCCATGTTGTTTCTTGTATCTTCCATGTTTACTCTTGATGCAATGAAGTCATTTGATAAAAGTCTCTTGTGGAAGCCTTGAAGAAAACTCAATGAGTTGTGATATTATGTAAATTGTAATTGATTTTGATGTAGTGGCAAAGACATCGAGTTTTCTTACTGGTTCTTTCCCGATGGAGCCTTGAATTAGGATGAATAATAGAGAAAGAATATGATCATGAATACCTCCTCGTTTTGATCTCATGTGATTTCAATTTTTGCATATGTTGTGAGAAAATTAGAATGGTAGTAAATGTTTAGAAATGGGAAATATGAGTTTCAATTATAATAGTAAAAAGGCAATTGGATGAGTTGAAATTTCAATTCAATGTTGAACATTACTTTGTTATAATATCAATCCTATATTGTGATCACCAAGCTAGCATTTTCATTGATAAGTTACAATAATGATACAATTGAATTTGATAAGAATTATTCATCACCTTTTTTTTTGTATTTCTGAATTTAGGTTCATGATTCCTTAATAAGATCCACAAGTTAACTCCTTCATTTCCAAGTTTCATGTTGAATATAAATAATTGATCTAAAGATCATGCATTCCTTAAATTCAAATAGATGGAAGATTCACCATTGTGATGCAGTGAACAAATAAATCAAAATTATGAGATGTAAGACACAAATATACCCTTGCATAATCTTGGAATTTGATGCTGGCTGTAACAATTCATGTTGTCATTAGATTGGAATGCATTATTGAGATAAAGATGTATATAAAAAAAAATGCCAACTCTTAGCCAAAATTGGCTTTCAAAAAAAGTGCACCTCCAGGCCTAAAAGACCTCTCTAGAAAATGTATGGGAAAGTTTATTTCCACTCCCTTGTCATAGAGAATATTCCATGAGATATTCCCCTTGAATTGCAAATCAAAAATCATTGTTAATTCATTAAATAAAATGACTTATATAAATTTGAATATATAACACCTAAAGATATATATACAATACTTTTAAATTCAACACCCCAACTATAAAACTTTTGGCATTTAATTCCTTAGAACTTATGATGCAAGTCGAATCATATAGGAAATTCAAAAAAAAATTTAAAAAATATATATATATATATATATATATATATATATATATATATATATATATATATATATATATATATATATATATATATATATATATATATATATATATATATATATATATATATATATATATATATATTACAACTTCCACCCACCTGTCAGTAAGTACTGCTAGTACAGAGGGTCGATCCTTCATAAGGGAGGGCAGTAATATGTTAAAAAAAAAAAAAAAAACTCCTTTATGCAACTCACGTCTCCTCCACACTTAATGCTAACCTTGCTTCTGTCAGAGGGGGGGGCAAGTAAGGTTTTAAATCTTGGGGAGGGACGTTTATACTCCCTATCCCCCATGATCTTTTTCAATCGCAGAGTCTTTCCCCTGCGTGACGTTTTCTCACGCGGACGGGGAACAGGCCTGCCACATGCAGGCATTGGGTAGCGCATGGGGCAGGCCTAGGGTGGGGTAGCGTAGGTTATGAGTGGGGTAGTGTGGGTTATTATTGCCTCTCCTTTATGGATGTTTTGTTAATAAGTTGTATTAGTAAGTTAGTTAGGATAGTATAAGATCTACTTGAGTTAATAGATAATTTTATTAATAGATTTAAATGAGTTTAGAATTAGATTGTTAATTAGGGTAGTAGTTAGTTGTTAGGTGTATCATTAGTAGGGAGCTAGTGTAAGATAGGATGGCACCAAATTAGATAGATTAAATTTAGTTATTCTCTTTAGTTTTGATTATAATTTTGTTTATATTAATAAGTAGTTTTATATATATGTGGGATTCTTAGAAGGTGGTATAATGTTTTTTAGTAGTTGATTAGTGTAGTAATATTGTTTTAAACCTATATACTTAAGTTAGGTTAGTTAAACTTTAAGTCTAATGTTTTAAATGATGTTAGTTTAGAGTGGTAACTAGTTGTTAGATAATCTTAATTGTTCTAATTTAAAAGTCAGATTTGAAATTTGCATTATCTATAAATTAGTTTAACTCAATAGCAATTCAAATTAGAGTATTCAAGATTCAAGTATATTTGTGTTAGCATCATAATGTTTTTTTATTAAAAAAAACAAATCAGTTAGGTGGACTTTAATATTGGCATTATTAACGTGATCACAAATTTAATATAGTTCAAATTAAGTTTAGTCCTACTTATGGATTTAGTTGAAATAATTCCTACCTCTAGTTCCTATAGTGAACAATAGATTGATATAAATTAGATTGATATGAGAACAAGGAAATAAATTGGATAATTAATACGTAGACTATATAGTTGATAATATTGTTATCCCTATGATGTGTAAATTAAAGATTAGTTGGAATTTGGATTAAAATTTTATAACAAAACGAGAATGAAGTTGAAAGAATTTAATTAATTAATGTTAAGCCTAGAGCAAATGATTAAGTTTTAGTGATGTTCAAGTTATCAATTTAGTATCAAGGACCTAGTTAATTAGATCATCCTTAAGGTTGTAGCAATTGATCATGATTAATTCCATTAGTTAACCCTTTAAAACTTCTGCGACCATGTTATCTTATTTAATCTTAGATGATCATATGAACATTGTCGACCCTATCATCTTAATTAGTTCAAAAAAAAAAAATTGTGTGTTTTTGCCCTTACTTTTGGGCATGACACAAAACATATTGTTAGGTGTGACCCTATTAAATAATTTAATCACAATATTAGGAGTGACCTTGTTTGAGATCTTCAAAAATATACCATCATAATGTCACCTTGATTGAAGGGTTTCTAACATGATTGTTAGGTCAACCTTGAATATTAAAGGATTTTACTTCCATAATGGTTGGAAAGTAACAACTAGGCTGATTTGATAAATAATGACTTACTTTGCATGTTCAGATCTCCATTCAACTCATTCTTTGTTCATTGATTGGTCTTCATCACATTATCCGTCTTTGATCTTCTTGGAAAAACTTCAAGAAATCTCACTCTCACCAAATTCTCATTTTTCCTCTACAACTCTTATTCTTCTATTTTTTATTCACTAATTCACCAGCCAACAATACTATAAAATATCTCATATGCCTCCTAAATTGACAAGTTTGATTTTTTTCCACTTAAGCATTATCATAGATCTTAGGGTTTGATCAAATTCATTGAACTTGTTCATCATTTTGTCTCTCTTCTTCTTTCCTTGAAACTTCTAGAAAATTCTCTTTTAATATTTGCCTTAGATCACTTAACAAACCTGATTTATGCATTAAATATGCTAGCTCATCAATCCTCATCTATAACATGTATTGACTGTTCTATAAATTCAACTATCTTAGCGTCAATTCTTGATTCTTTATCAAACAATTAATGTGTTGAAAAATGGCCATCACTATGTTATTCAACTTAGTCATCACTAGGTAGCTCAGTCACTAGAGATCTATCTCACTTGGCTTGCACTAGCTTTGTCAATCAACACTATGCTTGGTTACTACTTTAGTTTTCCTTCATCTTTCTTAGTCATTACCATTATTCAACTAATACTTAAGTTCCTTAATCTTCTACTCGGTAATGCTTAACTTCTTCATTGATCTAGTAGCCTATTGCTCTGTCAAACTAGAGTTTTACTTCAATTTCAAACTTACATCAATCATCTCTTCTATACTTCAACACATCTTTATCCTTCACTTATACAATGATCAAACAACATATTATTTTGCTAAATGCTAGCTAATCAAGTGCCCTTTTTAGTTCCATCATACGTACTCCTCTTTACTCAACCACTTTACTAGTTCATCGTGTAAACTCTCTTTTTAAATCATCTTCATCAATCAAAAGATATGACACTCTACATTGTTAGCAAATATCTCACTAGAAAGGTTTGACATAAATGACAACATAAATTTTTTTCCAGTTGTAGTTCCAACAAGAAGAGTTTAGTTAGTTTTATTATTGTTTGAATTCAAATATTTATTCTATAAGTATTAGTGTCCCAATCTAACCCTAAATAGCAGGGATATTATAGTGGTATCAAAGCAATGATATTGACATCCTATAGGTAAATATGGATTGATCAATATATCTCTTCGAAGGAAAAGAAGATTTGAATAAGTTAAAAAAATGAAAATTATTTAATTTTAAATGATCATCACCAAGTCATCCATTAAATATATCTCATTAAATAAATTATCAATGACAACAATATTTCATTCAAATAAATCTTTATATGTTTAAAAGCATCCAAGATACTATATTAATTCATTTCATATTTCCTTTTACATTATAATTATTTATTTATTTATTTATTATATTTGTCATACTTTTCTACTTATTTAATTAAATAGGTTCATTTTTCTAATGTATTTAAATTTAATTTAAATACTTACCCTCTAATGTACTAAATTCATTTAATGCATAATGCTCCATAAATCCCCTTTTAAATAAATTTTGATTTATTTAATTCCCTCCACTTTATTAAATTCTATAATCCTGTGATTAAGTTAAATCTTATTTAGTTTAATTCTAATCTCATTCTAAAACCTAGTCTACACCCATCACTCTCATCCTTCTAAGCCTATCCATTAATTAATCCCACTTTACTATCCTAAACCTCTTTTAATCACCTCTTTAGCAACCAAGTGGTTGCTCACACATGTGTGAGCACACTTTGAGCCTCTCAACCATAAAGGCTCTTTTTGACTTTTGCATGGCTTGTCCTTTAGCCCATGTGTCTCCCTTGTGGCACCTATGTGGATGCCACATAGATGCCATCTCCCCAAGGCCTCTCTCAAACCTATAAATAGAGCCCTTGTCTCAAGCATTTTTCATCTCCCTCATTTGCATTGTTATCATGCTAGTTTAGAGTTTGAGCTTTCTAGTTTTCTTAGTAATTTTCATGTTGCTACTAACCCTTTGGTAGTTATTTACTTCTTGCATTGCTTTTCTTATTCATGATAGTATTACACTCTTAGATTTGATTTCTACATCCACTTCCATAATCCATTGAGTGCTCTCAAGAATGGTTGCTTCCATAGCCATCTCTTGAAGCATTCTTCATCATTTAGCTTAGTTGCATGTTCATTGTTACATTTCCATTACCTTGGGATTCAATAGTTGTGTTTGGGAGAGCACATTCACATGCCTCCAATCTAAAGCACACCAACAAGACCTCTAATGGGTGCCCTTGTTGAGCTGCTTTAAGGTTGCATGGGGACATTTCTTTTCAGTTGCATTGAGTTGTAAACTTCAAGCATAGTGTTAGTTGTATTTTGCTTTCTTTTGGATGTTTGATATGCATGTGCAACTAATGTTTTCTTGTTTACACGTGCTCTTGAGAGGTTAGGTTTTATTGCATACAAAATCATTTCACAATGATCAATCAATATATTCATGCTTTAGTTATGAAAACATCACCAAAATACTTTATATTGTTAAAAAAAAATATTGAACAAATTATTGAAATTGCTCAGACCTAGACAATATGAGACATATCAATCAAACCACAATCTATCATTCTCTATGGTTCAATTATCAAATATGAATCAATCATACATTCACTAATCCTATTAGCACATACCCCATAAAATTTGAATCATTCACAACATAAATTGAAATTAAATTTTATTATTCAAATTTTTGATGTTATCAAAACTAAAAGTTGGAGTTGGAACAAGAGCCATGGACTAATTATGATCTAACAAATGGAATGAAGATTATAATTACTTGAGGACAAGCAATTTTTCAAGTATAGGACTTTAATATCCCCTCTAATAGAATCCAATATTAATATTCTTACTTTTAACTGACAAAAAGAGTATGCTTATAATGGTTGATTGTTTATTAGATCAACAAAATAAATATATATTAAATATATCAAGATAATTAAGACAAATTACACATTAACTACATCATTGTATTGTAAAATTAAATAGCATAATATTTGTTATTAACTATCAAATAAACATAAATTAAGGACCACTATTAATAATAAGGAAACAAAGATTTAACATTAAGGGGTATAAAATAGTGCAACCCTTATAAGGGTCATGTCTACAACATACCATCCCATATTAAAATGAACATAAAAAACCATAGTAGTACCACCGAAAAATATATCTTACAAAAGATTTAAAAAACACCATTCAAACATTGGACCACAAGGAGGGAATAATGCATGTACCCAATCATAAAGAGAATAGATCATTTCAATACTCAAATAATAATTATATTTCCCAATAAACATTTTAAAGAAACATTAGCAAGGATGTGGGAATGTAAAGATTTAATAAGGAATGTGTATATGTGAATGTTGTAATAAAAAAAGGCATGAAAGAAAGATATATTAAAAAGAGGGAATAGAACTATAAATAAAGAAAGACATTATAAATAGCCTTTAATTTGTACCAGCCACCATTCATGTGAGGGAAAGAGATTATTTGGCTAATAATCCCTATTTTAGCTTGAGGGAAAACCAAGAAAGTATTACCCAATAGTAAAAAGGGTATAAAAGGTATGTTTTGATTTTGAATTCATTTATATGAAAATTGCACAAATAATGAATATATTTACATTTGTATTCTTAGGATGTGTGTGTGTGTGTATTGATACTTAATTTATAGAATTTATATTTATATTTTATTGAAGATTCATAATTATTCTTATGATTTGAATAAATCGATCTTAAACTCTTTATGTCAGTATTAGAGATGGGTCAAATTCCCATTTTGTTGGCATGATAAAGATAAAAATCAAACTCCTAGTGTTAGTATCAAAGGTGGCTAAAATTCCCATTTAGATAACACAATAAAGGTGGAATGTAAAATATTTGTGTTAGTATTAGAGGTGGGTGTAATTACCCATTTGGATAACAAGATAGAGATGGATATTTAGTATCAGCACCAGAAATGGGTGTAATTCCAATTTGACCAACACTACCTAAATGGATCAAACCTCTATATGTTGGTATGTGAGAATCATTTCCATTTGACCTACATTCCCTAGGTCAATATAATGGCTAGAATATTTTGATTATGTAAATATATGCATATATGAATCTTAAAGGGTGCACTCTACAGAAGACAATCAAATTACTAGGGGTTAGAAAACCCAATCTAGAGATGTGTTTAAGGTTGGGATTAAGATAGAGGGTAGAATAGTGTGGTTAGACTTGAAACTGTATGAATTCAAATATTTACTTTTTAGGTATTAGTTTCCCAATCTAACCCTAACTAATAGGGACATTACAGGCAAGTTGAATAGGAAGGAGCAGAAATTGCTAGGGATCCTAAGGAGGATAGGTTTTCTAGGGCCATTTTTAGGAATGGAAAAAGAACTAAGATTGAAGTTCCAATATATTTAAGAAATCTTAAACTAGAGGAATTGATCAACTAGATCAATAAATTAGAAGATTATTTTGAGTATAAATATATCAAAGATCGTAATAGGGTCAAGTTTGCAAAGGTTAGACTGAATAATCATGCACAAATTTGATGGTAAGAATCATGAAGTAAAAATCCATTCCCATTAATTATGAGTTTTATTTTTTGAATAAAATGCAAAGGTTGAAGTAATAAGGAAAATATGTTAAAGAGTATACATAAGATTTCTATTGAGTCCTTGTTAAAAAAGTCCATGTAGAAGATAACGAGGAGAAAGTCACTCATTACCTTAATGGGTTGAGGCCAAGTATTCAGGAGGAGTTGAGTCTAGTTAGAATGACTAGTATTAAAGAGACATTCTAGTTTTCCTTAAGGGTGGAAGAAAAATTGTACAAGAAGTTTGAAAGAAGGCAAGGTGGATGAGGTTGTGCTGGAAGATCTAGAAGACGATCATGGAGGTTGAAATGAAGATAAAAAAACAATGATGGGGCAAGTAGTAGTCAAAGTCAAAGGGTTAATAGTTTCAATTATTTTTATAATTATAATAATAGGGATCAAGGATGAAGAGAAGAAGGACAAGGACCATGAACCAAAGTTTTTTGTGGAATTTGTTTCCACTATGGTGAAAAAGGCATCAAACCTATGAATGTCCCCAATATCAAGGAAGGACCAAGAGGAAAGATGAAGGTAAGAGAAGAATTGTACATGTAGAAAAATATTCCAATTCATCACATTCTAAAGATGCTAAAAGAGGTAAAGTCCTATTTAACATAAGAATTTTGTTGAGCGATAAGAATGAACTCGAACAAAGGTGGAGATTATTCTTTACTAGGTGCAAGTGTGAGAATAAGTGATGTCATGTAATTATCGATAGTGGGAATCTTGAATTCTTTTGTAAGAGGAGATGGTTAGAGAGAGAGAGAGAGAGAGAGAGAGAGAGAGAGAGAGAGAGAGAGAGAGAGAGAGAGAGAGAGAGAGAGAGAGAGAGAGAGAGAGAGAGAGAGATTCATACCAGATTACTTGCATGTAAGATGATGACAATGTCATAGTCAATGAACAATGCCTCAAAAAGTTCAAGATTGGGAGATAACATGATTAGGAAAAATATGATATCATGCCCATGGATGCATGTCATATTTTTTTGGGAAGGTCATGGAAGTTTGACAATCATGTTGTACATTATGGTCGTACAAATACCTATTCCCTGATAAAGGATGGAGTGAGGCATAAGTTGAATACATTGAATGACATAAATTAGAAAGTATTTAGCATTGCCAAAATATGCTTAGTTGATGAAAGAAAGTCCCTAGAAGGTATGAGACATGGGCATACATATTTCTTTTTTATTCCAAAAGTTGGTAAAGAGGAAGTAGAAGATATACCTATGAAAATTACATATTTGTTGGATGAGTTTCATGATATTGTATCTAATAATGTTCTTGATGGATTACTACATATTAAGGAAGATAAGTCATCAAATAGACTTGGTTCTAGGATCCAATTTGAAAAATGAGACAACACATAGAATAATACCAGCAACTAGTGAATAGTTGAATATGCAAGTACGCAATTTGTTGCAGAAGGGATTATCTCAAGAGAGTATGAGTCTGTGTGATGTACCAATAGTATTAGCACCAAAGAGAAATAGAGAATGAAGTATTATACAAATTTTAGGGCTATAAATAAGGTTAAAATAAACTGCATATGTCTCTTTCCAAGGGTGGATGATATTATGGATTGTTTGAGTCGATCAACGTATTTTATAAAGATAGATCTAAAGAGTGGATATCAATAGATTAGGATTAGAGAAGGATATCAATAAAAGATAACCTTTTAAAAAAAGATGGATTATATGAGTAGTTATTCATTCCTTTTGGCCTCGCCAATGCACTGAGCACATTCATGTGAATCATGAATGAGGTACTGAAAGAATTTATGGGTTAGTTTGTAATTGTTTACCTAGATGATATTTTAATTTTCAATAAGACATTGCAAGATCATATATTGCATAATAATAAGGTGTTTGAGAGCTTAAGGGAAGAGAAATTGATGATTAATTTGAAGATGTACAACTTTGTGAAGGGGTTGGTATATCTGGTGCTTGTAGTTTCAACAAAGGTCTTAAAATGAACCTAGATAATCTGAAGGCTATCCTTAAATGACCTACTCTAAGAAGTGTGAGTGAGGTAAGATCTTTTTGTGATTTGGATAGCTTTTATAGAAATTTTATCAGAAGTTTTAGTAGTGTCTATGGACCCTTTAATGAAACAATGAGAGGAGATAGCAAGGATTTTAGGTTTTGAATTATTTAAACATATATTAATAAATTAACTTGTTTTAGCACTTCTAGATTTTAATAAGGTGTTTCAAGTAGACTATGATGCTAGTGGTACTACAATAGGAGTTTTTTTGAGCCAAGAAGGTAGACCTATTTCCTACTTTAGTGAGAAGTTAAATGATGCCAAAAGAAAATGTTTTGTTTATGATCAAGAGTTTTATGCTCTAGTTTAGGCATTAAAGAAGTGGAGATATTATCTTTTTCCTAAGGAATTTTTTTTATATACTAATCATCAAGCTTTTCAATATTTGATTAGTCAGTGAATGATAAATCAACAATATTTAAAATAGATTGATTTTTTATAGAGTTATACATTTGTTTTGAAATACAGAAGTGGGAATTCTATCAAGGTTATAGATGCTCTTAGTAGGAGATAAATTTTGATGACAAAGATGCAGATTGAGGTTGTTGGGATCAAGGAACTAAGGGCCTGTATCTGAACGATCCTAATTTTGGCGAAGCTTGGAAATATTGTACAAAACTTGTTACTCTACACAGAATATGTAGTCATATTTCATTATCTAGGATGGTATCTTATTCAAAGGAAGTCAATTATGAATTTTGAAGAATTATTTGAGGTAGAATCCCATCAAGGAGAAACATAGCAGAGGGTTGGCTAGAAATTTTAGTCATGATAAAACTATTTCTCTAGTTAGTGAGAATCATTACTGGATACAGGTGTAGAAAGATGTTAAGAAATTTGTGAAGAGTTACATAGTAAATGAGATGGAAAAAGAAGCAAAATAAAATATATGGTTATATCAACCATTAACTATACCTAAGAATCCATAGGTTGATATCATTGTGGACTTCGATCTTGGTTTACCAATGATTCAATGAGGGAATAATTCAAATTTTGTGATGGTTAATAGGTTTTCAAAGATGACACATTTCATTCCTTGCAATAAGACTAATGATGTTTATTGGGCAAAATTCTTTTCTAGAGAAGTTGTGATACTATATGGTTTACCATAGAGCATAGTTTCATATCAAGACGCCACATTTTTGGGTACTTTTGGAAAGCATTGTGGAAGAAGTTAAACATAGATTTGAATTTTATCTCATCACATAATCTACAAATTGATGAACATGTAGAAGTGGTGGATAGGGTTGTTTGGGACATTTTCTGCGATACTTGGTAGGAGATAAGCCAAAAGGATGGAATTTGATTTTATCATAGGTGGAATTTTATATAATGATTTTGTAAATAGGAGCAATGATAAATTTCCATTCCATATATTATATGGAAGTAGTTCTAGAAATGCTTTTGAATTAAGGAAGTTGGACACATGGGAGACAAGGAGTGTTGAAGCTAGAGATTTCACAAAGCACTTGAAGAACATTCATGATGAGGTGAGGAAGTGCATTACCAAAATGAATACATAGTACAAGGCTAAGGATTATGAGAAAAGGAGGCATCAAGAATATAATATTGGAGATGAAGTCATGGTTTATTTGAGGAAGAAAAGATTTCTAGTAGGAACATATTTAATTTCTTGAAGATGAAGTTTGGACCATGGGAAATTCTAAAGAAGCATGATTTAGGAAATGCTTAAGAAGTAGAATTGCCTAGTGAACTAAATATTTCACTAGCTTTTAACACTTCATATTTGACATAATTTCATGAAGGAGGTATTTAAGATGAGATTAGATAAGCACAATGGAGTATTCTAGAAGTTACTTTAGTTATAAAAGAGATTGAAGATATACTAGACAATTGTCTTTGTAGAAGCACATAAAATAAGAAATATTCTTGGTCAAATGGAAAGGATGATCCATTGAAGATTCATCGCAGTTGCCACATGAGGAGCTTAATCATCTTAGTCTTCCTTTGAACACCTAATATGTGACAAGGCCACTTCTCAAATTACCTTGGGTGTTTGATGTAGGAGCATCCTAAATGTAAGGACAATCTTGCATTTCCCAAAAATATTTTAGTTTTATCTTTTTAATAAGGGCTATTTCAATACAAAGTTGTTATTTATGGAATCTTACCATTTTTAGTAAGTTGGTCATTCAAGATTAAAATATTTTGATTTCATTCCTGGAGGTTCATTTTAGATAAATCGTCCTACCCATAAAGTCTCATTGCATTACTTAGTGTATTTGTGGAGTTATTAAAAAATTTTGGTATTGGCAATGGGGTATAAAAACTTTGAACTTAGTTTTGAAGGCTTCAGAGGCTCCAAAACGGGGTCAAGCCTCAACTAATTAGAGCTTGTGGAAGTTGAATTTTATAAATTATGTTCATCCATTTTTGAAAAAGGGATAATGATTGTCAATTGGAGCAATAATTGATGAGTTATGATCTTTGAAAGTTGTGCTACCGAAGTCAAAGAAAATAAAATTCCTTCAAAATTTATTTTGAGTTCTAAAAGCTATTAGGGTCTACTTTAATACAACATAATATGAAAAATAATAATAACTTAAGGTTAGTTAGGCTCAAGGTCTAGGGATAAATTTCTAGAACCTTCTTGAGTAGTGGAAAATTGCCTGTATAAAGAAGACTTGCATGGTTATCTAGGAAAGTTTTGGGATGTTACTAGTTGCTCTAGCTTACAAAATACTATAAGGAAAATGCCCATGTGCATTTTCATATTCCATACTTTTGAAGATAATAAGAAGCTATTTTTTGGTTTTTGCAAATTGTTGTTTCTCTATTTCTTTTATGTTTGTGTTCTTAAGGGGAGCACTCTTCATCATCATTTTTCTTCTATTGTATTTTTTTCATTTTCTTCACTTGTGAGAGTAACATTGATTTTAACATGAGTAGTTAATTAGGTCTTTGTTGCTAGGGTCTATTCATGATTGCATCTTTACATTCATTCGTAGCTTTTTTAGCTTCTCACTAAGTTAATCTTAAGGGGGTGTTGAGTAACTAGGACATTATCTAATTATTTGGTTAATTAGGTTCTTTAATTATTTTATTCTATTAAGCTAAACTAAGGTGATTTTTACTTTTATTAGATTAGGCTAATAATAGCTTTAATTGTCTTGTTCACTAGATAATTTATTATTTCCTCAAAATTTTGTATCTAGGGTTCATTCTTCCTTTTCATCAAGATTCATTCACTCATTTCTATCCTAATATTTTGTGTGTATCAATACACAAGTCTTAGTTGTTGAGCATATTATTCTTGCTTGATCTCCTTTTCGTGATAAGTGGCATGCTTATTGACAATTCTTGACTTACGACTTTGGACCTCAACTTCTACAATATGGGTGATTTGGACATTTCAATATAAATTTAAAATAGCATAAATAATATGAAATACTAACTTAGAGTGATTTGATTTTGGGATTACAAAAATATCAAATATATCAAACACTTCTAGAAAACCTAGAAATAACATTTTTTTCAATTAAGGTAATTTTAATCTTTGAATTGGGAAAATACCAAATATGGGCAAATGAATCACATTTAGAAACCATAGCAAAAAAAAAACCATATGTAAGTGATTTTGGTTTTGGAATTAGGGAAAATGATAAAAGATGAGTGAATCAAGCATTTCTAGACAATTATAAACTAACAAAAATCAAAATTTCTAACTTAGTGCTTTTGATTGGACACTTCTCGAAACTATGAAAATATCAAAAATTATTTTTTCTAAAAGTGATTTTGATTTTGTGATTTAAAAAAATACTATGCAAAGGGTGAATTAAACACTTTTAGAAAACCTGAAAAATAATAAAGCCACAATTTCTAATATACACAATTCTGATTTGGGAAATAGGAACAATGATCAATTCTAGTGTACACAATTTTGGTTTTGGAATTGAGAAAAATGATCAAATATGAACAAATTGAACATTTGTAGATAACTTAAAGATAGCAAAAATCAAAATTTCAAATTCTAATTGATTTGATTATCTGATTTGAATTGAACACTTTAAAAATCATTAAAAAAAGCCAATAAAATTTCTAATTCAAAATGATTTTTTTGATGAAGAGTCTCTTCTCTAATAATAAAATATTAAGGAAAAAACATTAAGCAAGGGAAAATAGACATCTTTGGACAACCGACAAACAAGAAAGAAAAATGTTTGAATTGACACTTTTAAAGAACATCTAAATAACAAAAGCTGAAATGTCCAACTTGAAATAATCTTAATTTGGATATGAAGAAAAATTATAATTATGGTCAAATTAGACTTTTTCAAAAACCAAAACCGAAAAAAATAACTCATCTTAATTGAACACTTTTGCATTAGCTTCATATAACAAAAATGAGTCTTGATTTGAGTATTAAGAACACACATAACTATAACTAAATTATACATTTGTATAAAATCTCAAAAACCAATAACAAATAACAAAAATAAAAAATGTCCAACTAGAAATAATTTGTATTTAAATAATCTTGATTTGAGTATTAAGAAAAACACATAACTATAACTAAATTATATATTTGTGAAAAATCTCAACAACCAATAACAAATAACAAAAAACAAAACTGTCAAACTTCAAATAATTTGTATTTAAATAGTTTTGATTTGAATATCAAGTAAAATTATCAACTATAAAATCTCAAAAACCAATAACAAATAACCAAAAAAAACAAAAATGTCCAACTCCAAATAATTTGTGTTTAAATAATTTTGATGTGGGTATAAGTAAAATTATCAACTATAACTGAATTGAATCGTTTGATAAAAACAAAACCAATTTTTTTCAAATTTGAGATGCTATTGACATTGATTTAAAATGAGAAAAGCTTAATGAAAATGAACCAAACAATGACACATAACCACTTTTAAAAGTCTTTTTTAATGAGGACAAACTCAAAGCAAATGAGAAGAGAACATGGGTCTCCTCCAGCAGAATCTGAAGTAGAAAGATTGCTTCCATGAATAGACAAAACCAGTACTGAAATTACTGCTGGCAAGTGTTCTCATGGCAGAAAGTGATGAAATGGAATGTTAAATCATCTCTTTGAACCATGTGATGGATAATTGGCTGAGGCCTACGGCCAGCCTTAAACATCACACATTAAGGACGAAATTAAGCCTGGAAAAGTAAGTCAAACTTTGACTATTTAACACTTTCGTACTAGGAATCAAGCCTTAGTATGTGATGTTTAAGCCGCTCGGAGGCCCACAACAAGACATGGATTGCTCAAACCGACACTGAAACAAAGGTCATTCCGGCTTTGACATTCTGAGCCTGAAAGAGATTTATGATTTGGAATGAACGAAGTCATTTTCTCACATTCATTGTTTTCCTTTTAAACTCCTTCAAGTCGCCCTGATATCTCAGCGGATCTTACGCCTTTGACCGCAACCTTTTCTGGATTTAATCGTGGCATTTCATTGAGGAGGGCTGTTTTTCAATGATCTTGACCACTTTACTATCGTTCACATGCAAAACCCAATAATGCACTCATTTCACTGGTTACATTAGTATGTCTTTCTCTTACTTTCATAGTTTTTTTTTTGTTTTGGTCCTTTCTACTTCAAGATCATTCTTGCTTCAATTGTCAAACAATAAAGAGCGGTTTCACACTTACATCCATGTTGTTGTTATTCGTCTTTTTAGTAATATTGTATTGACTGTACTTAATTAATTAATAGTTTATTAAAAAACTATTGTAATATTTAGTACTTGCCGGAAGGCAATACTATTACTATTGTATTGACTAGTACTCAATTAATTAATAATCTTATTAATCAGAATAGTTTGGTTGCCTTTGGGTCTCTGATTGATTGTATTTTGATTCTCTTTAAACTCTCGATGATTAATATTAAAAAAACTAGTTTATTAAATAACTATTGTAATATAAACTACCTCTAACAAAATTAAATGTTTATAACTTTATATTTCTATTTAAAAACAAAACTTTCTAATTCTTAAAAAGCGGTCATATAAGACACAGTTGTTACAACCAATGAAATTAGAGATAAGTCACAATTTTAAATAAAAAAACATAATATTCAAAGATTTATAGTAGAAAAAAAAAAAAAATCATTTACAATTACTAAGATCAATTATGGTGAAGCTAGATCTTTGAGGAAAATGTAATTATGTATACATTTACAATTGAAGAAATATTAAAAATTTCAACTAATATATAGAATAGTTATCTTGTTATTATCATTGTTTTGTTATTTGATAGTAATTGTGCTATCTTTTAAAATCATTCAATTTTTCTATGTTATCTAGTTAATAATGATTTAGATAATATTATACTATCTATATATTTATTTAATTAATAATTAAACTAAATTTCAATTAATTTCCATCTTGAGTTTAATTGTGGATGACAATTATTTAATTTCACTTGGATAATATGTCATTATTTTAATATATTATTTAATTTTGTATATCTATTATTAGTTCCTATCATAGACTAGAACTACATAACTATTCTAAATATTTAGTTTAATTAAAATAAATTAAAAGTATTTTAGAATTTGAATTTCTCAACTAGACATTATAAGTCTTTTTTTTTTTTTTTTGAGATGTGCTTTATTTCACTAAATAGTAATTGGTATTTGCAATTCCACAGTTGGAAATTTTAGCATATCTATTATCAACATTTTAAATTTGAAAATTAAATATTAGACTTCTACTAAGATTTATAATTTGTTTCTTTTATATAAAATTTTGTTATGAATAAAATAATATTATTAAAAATTGTTAGAAAAAATGGCTACATTAATATTATAACTAAACTCATCACATTCATTCTTAAAAATAAAAATATATCTAAAATCCTTTACCATAAATATAAACTTATCTAATTTATAAATTTTATTTATGTTGGATAGAATGGATTATTAAATTTAGTATTCATTTGTTTACAAGCAAATTTAAAGCAACCTTTTTTTCAATAAAAGAGGGGTAAAAATTTATTCAATCAAAACCAAGTTACAAAGCAAAGGCCAAATGCCCAAAATAGCACTACATACTCCTGTCCTCCAGTAACATCTAATCAATGATCTCACAATGCTCAAAAGGTAACTCATTTGTACCATTAATATCCCATCTGCCCACATTCTCTGAAGCCCACTTTGCTAGACAATCCACCTCTCTATTCCATTTGCGAGGGATATGATGAAAGGAGATAGAGTCCAAGGAACTACAAAGACTAAGGATTTGTCTAGCCAAAGAGGCAAGTTGCTAATTAACATCTTCCAACCTTTGGTTATTCAACATGTCCACAACAGTCTGAGAGTCAGACTCATAGATGATCTTCCTCCACCCTAATGAGTAGCCATGCTCAATAGAAATCTTAATAGCCAGGGCCTCCATTAGATTATTAGAATGTTGACCTTTATAAATAGAGAGGAGAAAAAATGCACCTCCAACATCACTTCTACCAATAGCCCCAATACCAACAGGACCAGGGTTCCGATGAGAAGACCCATCTGTATTGATCTTCAAGAACCCAGTCGGGGGAAGAGACCACCTCCCATCTCTACACACCTGTTGCTTACCATGGCTCAGTCTTTTTCCAAGAATGCATCCCTGATAGTTATCTCCTAGGTTTAGATTCCTCACAATAACTTGATCCCCAAGATCTATATTAACAGACATATCACACTTTGCATAAATCATTTCCTAGAGCCTATTAAGAATCAACTTCCACAATTGGGAGTTTCAAATTTTGGAATCACAAAAAATTTTGTGATTCCTTTCTAGCCAGAAGTTCTAGAGAATGAAGATCAGACTAACCAACCAGGAAACTTGTAAGAAGGAAGTCTTTGCTGGAGGTCTACCCTCCCAAAAATCAATAAGAGAAGTAGCATGAATACAACCATGACACCAAGCCTCCCACCATATATGCCATATCTCTCTCGAAAAGGGGTAGAGAAAAAACAAGTGGGAGGCACATTCCTCATTGTGCAAACAAAGAATGCAAATAGACGTGATCCTTGGAAACCTCATTTGTGAAGATTCTCCCAAGTGAGGCATTTCTTCTAAACCAACAACCATAAGAAAAAGTTACACATGGGCCACAAAAAGCTACTCCAAACCCTCTTCCACCAGTGCACCTCAGCCAGACTGTGAAGGTTCCTATCAAGAATAGCATAGCCTTGAGCCACTAAAAATTTACCTTTTGGACTTGGACTCCAAGCCAAGCTGTCCCTCCCACTGAGAGAGTTGCAAAACCTATCCTCAAAAACTCTAGAAAGAAGGGCTCGGTCCTCATCAAATCCACCCATCAGCCACTCCTAAAGATTCTTCTAGGAAGTCAGCTCAACCCACCCCAAGCGCTTGACAGTCTTAAAATGCTCCACCTTAAGCCACCCTACATTAGTAAAAGATTGGGAGAGGGGGAGAATATGGGGAAAGCTAGAAAGAATGGGAGGATGGCCATCCCATGAGTCCTGCCAAAAAAGAGTATCTGAACCTCTATTACAAATCCAGAAGAGTCCCTCCTTAACTAGTTGGGCTCCCTTCTTAAGAGTATCCCAAATACAGGAGCCTTTACCCACAAAAGGAAGACATGGTACCTCAAAGCAATCCACACTAGGAAAGTACTTATGGGTAAGAATCTTGTCCCACCTTTGATCTTGACTGTTACACCATCGCTAGTATAGTTTGGCAGTCAAAGCAGTGACAACAAGAGCCATCAAGCGAAGCCCAAGGCCTCTTGCATGTTTTGGCCTACACACATACTCCCACTTGACTAGGCTCCACTTTGAGGATAGAAGACTGCTAAAACAAAGGAATTGCTGAGATATAGCATTGAATTCCCTTACAAAATTAGAATGGGGAACTTGAACACAACACCTATAAATGGGTAAAGACTGTACCAAAGTCTTAAGAAGAACCAATCTCCTAGCAAAAGATAACCATCTACAAGTCCAGTGACTAACTTTACTCCTAAATTTATCCAAAATCCCCTACTAGTAATCCTTTCACTGGGCACCCAAGGACAAAGGGACCCCAAGATACATCAGAAGAAGGGAGCTAATTTGGAATCTAAGAATTCTAACAATCCTGTTTTGAATAAGCTGAGGAGTATTAAAGAAATAAATAGAAGACTTATCATCATTAATTTTCTAACCGGAGGCTTTCAAATAGATATCCAAAGCTTTCCTAATATTCACTCCTTCATTGATTCTAGCCATCCCCATCAATCCGGTATCATCCACAAACTAAAGATGAGAATACGAAGGAAGGTTATTATTCCAACTCCAACCTTGGATAAACCCCTGTTGCACCTGAGCTTTTAGAAATTTGCCAAGCCCCTCTGCCATGATAATGAATAAGTAGGGAGATAGAGGGTCTCCTTGCCAAAGTCCTCGAGAGGCACCAAACAACTCAGAAGGCTCTCCATTAATAAGAACTAAGAAGGAGGATAATGTCACACAACTAAGAACCCATTTGACCCAGTCCACAACAAACCCAAAAGTCAAAAGAATTTTTTGTAAGAACTCCCAACTCACCCTATCATAAGCCTTGGCCATGTCATATTTAATAAACATAGCTTTCTCCTTAGAAGTGGCCATAGAGTGGACAACCTCTGTTGCTATCACAAAGCCACCCTATTCAGAAGAGATCGAAGAACTGAGGAATGGCTTAAGTCTCTCAACAATCAATTTGGTGATGATCTTGTAGAAAACATTATATAAAGCTATAGGCATGAATTTATCCAACCGATTAGCACCTTCCTTCTTAGGTATGAGAGCTAAGAAGGTAGAATTCAAAGATTTCAGCATCTGTTTATTCTTATATGATTCTTGGACCACATCTAGGAGATCATACTTTATTATCTCCCAGAATTCTTGGAAGAACTCAATCAAAAACCTGTCTAGACTAGGCACCTTACCTTTCTTCATATTAAACACAATTTTCTCCAATTCTGGAAGCAAGATAGGGCTTAAGAGGGCATTGTTCATTTCTGCAGAGACTAGGTGAGGGATACAATTCAAGATATCTCTCTCCTCAAGCCTAGCACCAAGGTCCTCCCTAGAAAAGAGAATAGGAAAGTAATTGATTTCTTCCCTAGAGATATCATCACAGGAAAAGATCTGAGTTCCATCCGTTAAGACAAGAGAAGAGAGAGAGTTCCCAAGCCTTCATGCCTTAACAGAGTTGTGAAAAAAAAGCAGTGTTCCTATCCCCCTCCTAAAGCCAATCAATATGAGATGAGTGAAGTTGAGTCCCTAGATCTTAAGCCTTCAACAACTTTTAGTATACTTTGAGATGAGTTCCTATCCCCCTTCATGGCTCAGAGACTTGTCTTTACCTGATCTTATGGTGGATTGGAGGTATGAGGGGATGCCTAATCATGGTATGGCCATGTATAATTTTAGTAAACAACTTCAACATGTGAAGCACAGGCTTAAAATAAATTAAATGTAGCATTACATAAAAATAATCTTCGCTTAACTTGATACAATTGTAATGTTGTTTTCTAGATCACACTAAATGAGTCCTATTTTGACTTCATGTTCTATTTAATAGCCATGGGTACAAATAAGATTTTCGAAAATGCATAACTACAATATTAAGAAAATTTGCCACATTTATTTATTTTTCTACTTTAATCTTTCTTAATATATCATTTCAACATTTAATATCAGATTTACATGAGTGCACTTAATAACTAAGATTATATTGATACATTTTCCTATCCAAATGGTCTAGAACCTTTTCTTCTACGGACATGTTGAACCGAGTTAACAAATATAATACAAAGTTTCTACTACCAATTTTCTTCTTCATAGTACAATATAAATCACTCCTATTGACTACTTGTTGCACGTACATAAATGTACAACTACTAGTCTATAGCTATTCATTAATGAAAAGTACTAAAAAAATTTAACTATGAACCATGAACCATTTCATAGAGTATGAATATCTCAAAATATAAATAAGAAATGACTGCAAAAATTACACATTAAGCACAGTTATCAATACAATGACATAACCCATTTTGACAATACAAATATGATACCTAGGTGAAAGATGCAAAAAACCCACAATAACATAGTCAGTAATTATATTATTACCCATTGTTGGAAACACTTAATGGAATATGACATAACCCAGAATAGAGTTTGTTCATTGATGATCAAGAGTGATAGATGGTGCTCAACAAGTACACTAGATAGAAATGGCCACCTAGTCCAAACAAGCATCTACAACAATGATGAATGTCTATAGATCTACATTCTCAACCCTTTGTTTAGATCACAGATTTAAGCAAGAATTGGGATTCAAAATTCTCAAAAGTTCCTAATGCACTATATTTGGGTTTGCAAAACGAGAATTGAAATTTGGGGAGCTATGGATTTGGCATTCTCATGTGACCCCCAAAACAAGAATTTCATCTCCCCTCAAAATATTTGTTATTTGGAATTCCCATTTTGAAATTCATTTTAAATTTGATTTTTTAAAAATGAGGAATTCAATTAAAGTGAAATTTAATTGGATTCAACATCCAAGTGCCCAATTTTGCACATATTTTTGAAATTTAATATAGTTGTAACCAATAGAGTGAGGTTTTTCAACAAATGATGCCCTTTGCATCTACTTCATGTACCCTTTGAATGTCATTTTGTAAAAATTAGCAAGTGTTTCTTGAAGAAATTAGAAAGATTACCTCAGAAATTCTTATGAATACAATTTTTCAAAATTGGGGAAAATAGTTCTTTCTATTGTTGCACCTACTCATACATTTGGATTAAATAAAATAACTAGTACCACACATATCTAATTTCTTTAATCTTTCTTTTAACTTTTTCTAGAATTTTGATTTTGCAATAAAAATGACATTTTTGGCATGTGTGGAGTTGGAAGCACCTTGAATAGGTCCTTGACACAAATTAGAGATATGAATCACCTCTTACTATAATTTTTATATTCATCTTTTGAACCATATATTCATATTTTGAACCAAATAGGCTTGGAATAATATATTCTAAATATTGATTTGTTTTGTGTGTTCGAACCAAATTAAGGATTTTAAATTCCAATTCCTAAATCATATTCTAGCAACCAAATGGGCTCTTACTGCCTTTTTGCCTTTATGGTAAAAAACCATAGTAACTGATTATGAGTACAAACAAGGAGTGAATTTAATTCATTTTCGTCCTTAAATCATGAAATATCAAAACACATTTAATTCATTCTTTGCTAATGTTGTAGATTTATTTTTTTCAAAAGTAAATAATCTATTAGAATTTCTACACATTTTTTCTTTTTTAAACAAAATGACCCCAAACTTTATGTCTTAGATTTTTGGATTGCCAAAATTAATTGGATATGAGAAACAAGAACATAAGCTCCCTACCTTATAAGCAAGGACTAATAATTTTTCATATATAAAAGTTATCACAAACCCTCTTTACGTTGAACTCTTGAAAGGATATATGTAAAATTTAAGTACAAACACCCTTATTTATTCACTCAACATTCTCTTTTTATTATCTAATGTGGACCCTAAGTAGTAAAATAAAGTATACACATTTCAAATTTTGTTTTACCAAAATATTTAGGTAAAAGAATATTTTTATGTTGAATTTAGGTGTAAAGGGAAAAGTGAAAAAAAATTCTATAAATTATTATTAAAGTGAATTAATGTTATTAATATTCCTACAATTAATACTTTCAATGACATTATAATTTTTTTTTAAATATAAATATAAATTTTAAAATCTAATTTTAAAAATACATAAAAACAATAACTATTAACCTTATCAATTTTTATAATTAATTAGGATCAATAATTCAAACTAAGGTCTAATAACTATGATAATTTTATCATAGATAGGGGAAACGACCCATTAGCCACCTAGGCTAACTTCACACACTTGCAGTTCTTAATCTATATGTAAAAATTTACCAATTTTCTTGCTGAACCTTTGTAGGTGAGTGAAGAGCCTAAGGTCAACCTTTCAACTTTACCACATTTATGGAACTCTCTATAGAGCTCGTAGAGTGCAAGATCATCTAAAAGTGTCATTTTAAAACATTCCCGCAAAACCCACCTCTAAGACCACCCCCCACCCCCTCCCCCCCCAATAGACATTCACCCAAAAAATACTACTTTTTTTTTTCTCAATGGACCAATCAACAACCAAAAAAACTATTAAATGAATATAAGAAAATGACTATTGGTGTTCATGGTGATTTATTTTGGCATGTTTTTATGTAGGAGGTTTTTCTTGGGTAGTAATTATGGGGGGAAAGGTAATAGTTAACGTGATGGCATTGCATACATGTGCAACAACTTAATCGTTTCCCTACTCTCCAATTATTACTCTTAAAATAATCCCAAAAAATGAAAACACATGCACTAGGGGAGATGACTCAGTAGCCAACCATGTTCTATTGAAAACTATGTCTACCATTATAGATCCCCCCAATTACTGCTCACAGAAAGCCCCAAAAAAATGATAGCACATGTACTAATAGTTGATCAAACATGTACTTACAATTGATCATTTTTAGCTTTCTTGGTAGCTGATTGGTCCATTTGTGCAAAAAGTACCTTTTTGGGTGAGCAACTATTGGAGAGTGAACATAATGGGTTTTAGGAAAACATTTTAAAATTGCATTTTTAGACCACCTCATACTCTATGAGTTTTACAAGGACCTTTGAAAATGCAAAAAAACTGACAGATTAGCTTTAAGCTCTTCACTCACCTATCAAAATTCATTGAAAAAATTGGCAAATTTTGACCTATGGATTAGGAGTTTTAGGTGCTCAAAGTTAGCCTGGACTGCTACTGGGTTATCTCCCCAAATAGCCAATCACACATATAATAATATTGTATCACTTTTTATTTTATTTTTAGTTTTTTGGTTGGTGATTGACTAATTTGTGCACCACTATTGCAACATTTGATAAAGGCTATGAGAAATTTGACTAGAAGTACACTTTTTTTTTGAGTGAGCAAAAATTGATGCATGAATATACCAGCACCAACTAAATGTTTTGAAATGACATTTTTTGATCACTTTTGACTCTACCCTATTAAAAAGTGTGAATATCCAAAATCCAAAATAAATTCTAGATATGTAAAGTTAGCCATTATGAAAAATAGATGTTTCCCTAATAGGAATGATCATTTTCATTTTATGAACTATTTGTTATGCTACTCATTCATTATAAATTAATGAATGGCATTAAAAGAACATTTTATAGGACATCTATCTTAATGTCTTATTAAATTAGCAGGTGTTTCTTGAAGAATATCTGTAGGAGTAATATCTGTCAAAGACACCTTACTTGGAACATTGCCAAAGTTAGAGCCATCATATTCAGGCCAATTATGCACAAATATGGTTTTTATCAACTATGACTTGGAAATAGTTGTGACCTTGAACATGCCAATTATGCACAAATATGGCTTTTATCAAACAACCATACTTTCTAAAACAACAAACTTACTTATTTTTAACCACTCTTTCCCCAATTCTGTTGTCATTTTTTCAATGCTTGTTTACTGTTTCAAGTGGAAGAGATAAAACGTTGGCCCAGGTGGATGTTTTGCAAATATTTTGTTACTAGTGGTTATGAGGACTTGATAAATATATCAATGCATATAAGCACATAAAAGTTTCAAAAACTATAAAAATTGATTATAGAACACATGTACTTATAAGTGCTACATCTTAGATGTTTCTAATAGCTAAAAATGACATTTATGAGCTCCATATTAGTTGAAGTGGACATTTATTGCTTCATTTTAGATAATGCTTAACATATCCATTTCCTAAGATTGCGGCTATATGTGAGCAGTTGCATATTCATAAGTTGGAGAGGTGGCATACCACGACTCATACACATGCAACGAACGCCACATTTATGATAGTGGAAAATAGCAGAATCCCACTCTTCATTTAGATTTACATAATGACATTCAAAGCATGAAAAGAGCATATTCAATATTCCACTCAAAACTGTGAGTCTACCAAGCGAGAATTCCAATTAATAGTAAGCATGATTCAACCTCAATTTTTGCAATCTACCCGCTTCGTAAGTGATTATATTATCCTTTTGCCACCAACCATATTGCTTCCCTTGATAAATTGGAACAAGCTAGACGATGTTGGGAGATTAGCATCTATTGTTTTGAAACATTCTATTGCAATAGTTATTGCTTTAGCACAATGAACAATTCAATATTATGAAACATTCTAAAACAATTCAAATTTGACAAAATGATGGTCTATTTGCAAAACATTCTAGTTTCTAGGTGACATAACTATTTTTATGGATTCTAGGACAAAATGCTTATAGCACTTAGTCCCATATCAACAATGCAATTTAGTATTCAAAATAGAATTACAATTTTATCATTTACAACAAATATATTTTTTCTCTACAACATAATTAAGTTGATAGGCTTATATGTGGGAGCTTTGCTCCCGGTTTCCACAATTTCTTGTTGCAAAGTTCTCAGCCCCACTCCCAAAAATTATTTTTGACCAATTATTTTAAATTTTCTTAAATTTTTTAAATTTTTTTTTGTTCCCCTTAATTTTCTTTATATATTTTTATCTCCAGTCTATTTGTTTCTAAGAAAAAATCTCTCATCCATAGGGTTTGCTATATGGAAATATTTCCCTTCATCTTGTTTTTTCTTCTCTTACACAATATTTTTGTTTTAAATTGTCCCTCCACTATGCATTTATTTATAGCTCCTCGTGGAGATTATAAGGTGTTTGTCTTGCTTAGATCTACAACTATTTGGGGCATTTATATTTTTCGTAAATGATTGTACATCCAAGTTATTGTTATTTTCAAGAAATTTTGTAGGTCTTAAAGCATTGGATAACAAAAATTGTTGAAGTATTCTTTTAAAATGAATAAAACACTTATATCTGTAAATGCATGCATCTGGCTGAAGATAGTTTACAGGTATCATAAATAATTAATTAGTAATTTACCCTTTTTTCGTAAAAGAGTTCATTTAGTTAAGTTGAATCCAAGAAAATTTTCTAATATCTTGATCGAGATTTCTTTAGCCTCATAGATTTTTGTTATTTTCCATTTACTCATTATTTGGTGAATGAAATAGGGAATGTATACATGATTAGAGAAAGAAAATATGTGAATGCATGGTGTTTGTTATGCATGGAAAAATCTTCTATAGCTCTAAATGGAGAATGTTAAAATATTTTGAATGAGGCTTACTTAGAAATGCAAATTAAGATTTCTTTTCTAGGATTTTAATTGAATTTTTCTTATTAATACTTTAAGATTTATTGAAAAATGAAGAGAAAAAGAATAACAAGAGTTTCTAGATTTTCACAATATATAAGTTTATTTAAGTGTAACTTTTGGATTCAATAATGTGTATGTATTATGTTATATATAAATAATAATAGTTTATATTGTTTATGAACGTAGGTTCTATGAGCTTAAGAAGTTTTCTGGCTGGGCAGAAAATGATAAAGCCATGATTCAACATTTCATCAGGGGGCTTATGCCCAAGATCGAGGAGGAAGTGAGAACTTTCAGACCTCTGTCTATGCAAGAAGCTACAGAATGAGCAACGCTGGTTGAGATGAAGTCTGGATATCATGGGGCTTCATACAAAACCAGCATGAATCCACCTACTCTGGATGTTAGTAGGAATCAAAAGCCTCCACAAGGTAGTTTGAAATCAGGTTTTTTAGGTGGGAAATTCAAGAAGAGAAAGTTTGGTAAGAACTCCAAGGGTTCAGAACAGATTAAATCATCTCATCCACCTCAAAGTGTGCAAAGTAATAACCCATCTCCTAACCTTTCTAGTCAGAATATGGGATTTCAAAAATCTGTTGAGTGTTATCATTGTGGTCAGATAGGTCATTACCAGTCTCAGTGCCCTAATTGGGACAAGCCAAAGGTTGGACCTAAGCCAGCTAGGTCTGAAGCGACAATTAGTGATTTTGCCAGGAACCGCCGTGTTTTTGCTACCCTGGATCAGAAGCAAGAAGAACATCAGAACATGGTTATTGAAGCTTAGGGTAATACTCAAGGTATGAATGTATCTATTTTATTTGACTCTGGAGCTATAGATTCCTTTATTTCTTCTACCTTAGTTGCATTTAGTGAAATTCCTATGGTTAAGGCAAGGAATAGATGGCAAGTGGAGTTAGTGTCAGGTTCTAGGGTGAACGCTGATATAGTTGCTCCTGATTGTAAGATTCAAATGAAACCTTTTACTACTTCAGCAAACCTTAGGGTTATACCTTTAGGATTGTATGACATAGTTTTGGGAATGGATTGGTTAGAACAACATCAAGCTATTTTGGATTGCAAGGATAAGATAATCTCTTGTTTAGATGATGTTGGATCAGCTAGAGTTATTGCTGGAATCAAGAGATCCATCTCTTTGCGGACAATTTCTGCCAAGCAATTGGCAAAGTGTGCTAAAAAAGGCTGCAGTTTGTTTGCCATATCGATAAATGACTTAAGTGATTCCATGGATAAGGATTCTTCTCCCGATCATCCAGTCTTGTAGAGTTTTTCAGATGTATTTTTTGAAGAGATTTCGGGAATACCCTCGAGAAGAGAAATTGATTTTCGGATTGAATTAGTACCAAGAATGGAACAAATTTCCAAGACTCCTTATAGGATGACAGCTCAGGAACTGGTTGAACTTAAATTTTAGTTGGAAGAGCTTTTGGAGAAAGGTTTGATTCGTCCTAGTGTATCACCTTGAGGTGCTCTGATAATTTTTGTCAATAAGAAAGATGGTTCTTTAAGACTTTGTATAGACTATAGACAGTTAAACAAGGTCATTGTTAAGAACATGTATCCTTTGCCTAGAATTGATGACTTGTTTGATCAAGTCAAGGGTGCCCAAGTCTTTTCAAAAATTGATTTGAAATCTAGATATCATCAACTTAGAATCCAAGAAGTGAATATTCATAAGACAGCTTTTTGCACCAGGTATGGGCACTACGAATTCATGGTAGTACCATTTGGGTTAACTAATGCACCTTCTCTTTTTATGAGCCTTATGAATAGTGTGCTTAGAACTTTCCTTGATAAGTTCATAGTGGTTTTTTTGGATGATATTTTGGTATATTCTAGCTTTGTGGAGGAGCATGATCAACATTTAGAGCAAGTTTTGAAATGTCTTCGTAGGAATAAACTGTTTGCCAATCCTTTGAAGTGCGAATTCTGTAAGTTTGAGATTTTTTACTTAGGCCATATCATTTTTGGGGATGGAATTTCTATAGATCCATCCAAAATTTGAGCTATTGTAGATTGGCCAGCACCTGCAAATGTGTTCGAGGTCCAAAGTTTTATGGGCTTAGCAAGCTATTATCGCATATTTGTGTCAAACTTTTCCAGCATAGCGCATCCTATCACGTCTCTTCAGAGAAAAGGGAAGAAATTTTTTATGACAGAGGAGTGCGAGGTAGCATTTCAGAAACTTAAGGAATGTTTGTCTAGTGCACCCATTCTGGCAATCCCTGATTCAACTAAAGAGTTTCTGGTTTGCACTGATGCATCTTTAGATGGCTTAGGGGCAGTGTTGATGCAGGAAGGATGTTTTATAGCTTATGAGTCTAGAAATCTTAAGAGTCATGAGGTGAATTACCCTATTCATGATCTCAAACTTGCAGAAATCATGCATGCTTTGACCAAGTGGCGGCATTTTCTTTTGGGACAACGATTTGAGTTACATACTGATCACCGAAGCCTTCAATATCTTTTCACACAACCAGACCTCAATGCTAGGTAGTGAAGATGGATGGAATTCTTGTGTGAATATGACTTTGGGATTAAGTATGTGCAAGGGAAGGAAAAGATTGTTGCTGATGCACTTAGCAGAAGGTGACTTGAATTATCTTCTTTGATCTTAACAATGGATCTTAGGAATAAAATTCTTCAGAATCTTTCTGCAGATCATTGGTTTCAAGATGTTAATGTAGTTATCGATAGTGGCAGCATCTTGGAAGGGCGATTTGAGGGGTATTCAGTAAATTATGAAGGTTTACTGCTTTTTAGAGGGAGTGTGTATGTTCCTGTTTTAAGTGATTTGAGAAATTTGGTTATGTTTGAGGCTCACAAAGCACCATATTTAGCTCATCCGGGTGTCAAGAAAATGCATGCTGACCTTAAGTGACATTATTATTGGCCTGGAATGAAGAGAGACATAGCAGATTTTGTGGCTCGATGCTTGGAGTGTCAGCAGGTTAAGGTTGAACATCAGCACCCTGCAGGACTATTGCAACCACATAATGTTCCAGAATGGAAATGGGACACCATTTCTATAGATTTTATTACTAGATTTCCTATTATAGCTCGTAGGCATGATGTTATTATGGTGGTAGTGGACCGTTTGTCTAAGGTTGCCCACTTTATTCCAGTTAGATCATCCTATAATGCAGCAATGGTTGCCAAGATTTTTATGGAGCGGGTAGTTAAGTTACACGGAATTCCTAAAAAGATTATATCTAATAGGGATCCAATGTTTACTTCATCTTTTTGGAGATCCATGCAGCGAGAGTTAGGAACTCAGCTAAATTTTAGTTCAGCTTATCACCCAGAGACAGACGGACAAACTGAACGTGTCAATCTATCATGCCCAAACTACGAGGGCAAAAACACACTCAAAAATATATTTTTTTGATTAATAATTAATAATTAAACATGCTCTAAGTTTTAAATGATAGATAAAAGTTTTAGTACAGATTCTCTACATTAACTTTCAACAATAAGAAACAATTAGTTAAATGACAATGTAATGTATTTGAGTTTAGATTCATTGGAGGTATATAACCAACATCAATTACAAAAATTTTAGACAATTATCAATTTACAAATTAATCGATATAGGAAAGTCACTCTAAGAAAACAATTAACTAAAATTAAAACAGAATATAAATATATCTAAAATTTATTAACTTAAACATTTTGACTATTTTAACATAAAAATCAACTATCATAAACTTACAAAATTTAAATTACATTCACTAACAACTAACTAAATCTAATACATACTAACTAAATATAAATCAATAATACATTTTAAAACATATTAGAAGAGAACTATAGTTCCACAAGTTAAATGATGGTAGGACCTATAATTTAGCACGATACATAATTTATAACAAAAATTAAACTTATCCTTTTAATTCTAATAAAATCACCATTCAATTAACGCCAAATTATAACTATAATTGCTACTAAACTATATTAAAATAAATCTATAAAAAAAAAATACTAACTAATTAAAACCTAAACTATATTACATTTAATATTAATTTGATACTAAACTAACTTAATTTGATAGAAAAATAATTAAATTTACCTTTACAAAGTTAAACAAAACTAGATTAAAATAACAACTAACTTTAATGACTAATACTAAAATGAATAATACTAAATTAATTATATATTAAAACTTGAGCAAAAGACCTTGCAAAAGTTAAGGTTAACAAAAAAAAGATTAAAAAATTAATTTAACTTAAATTAGACTAACCTAAAAACTTTAATACTTTAAACTAATATAAACTATACTTACAAAATCAACAATAGAAAAGCTAAACAAACTTTCATATCCTAAACTAATTAACTAATTCAATTAATCCTATAACTACATACTAATTTAAAATACCTTACAAAGTAAAAAATTAAACTAACAAACAAAATTAATTTACTAAAATATACTAATTAAACTAACTTAAATCGAAATTAACTTAGACTAAACCCTAACACCCATACTAACTATCACCTAACTCTACTAACCCCCCCCATATCCTACCTACTAACCCAAGCTCCCCTACAAACACCTACCCTACACCCTACTTCCCCCCCCCCCCCCCCAATACTTTCCAAGGTCTAGCGCGCTGTCCAAGGGAGGGAACATGGTACGTTGACCCAAGACTTGAGGCGACCCATGGGACAACATGTAGAAAGCAAAGTTCTTTAATGTTGGGTACATAATGCATAACCCAAACTTTATACCATTCCTTCCCTTGCAAGATTTGAGCACCCATTTTGACAAGGAAATTGGGGATGTGACAAGGGAACAGGGTGATGTCACCCCCCAATGTACATTACTGACTTCCCATAACTTGCAAATTAAACCCTTTTTAAAAAGCATTTCAAAACTGACGTTCAAGATGGAAGAGATGGTTAAGACATAAAGTCATAAAGTTTATTAGGTAGCAAGTAGATATTTAGGATATTAGGAATTAGCATAATATTACTTTAGTTATTTATATTCATTTTATTGATTATTAATTTCGAATTTAAATTTGAAAACATAGAATCACAGAGAATATTCTCTATTGCACAAATAAATTTATTTCTTCCTTCCATGCAAAATCCAGAGAGCATTTTGCTCTTGGGGAAATTTTTTTGAAATTTTATTTTTCTAGGTATGGATTTCAAAGCAATGTATTTGATTTTTCAAAAGGGGGTATTATTATTTTATTTTCTTAATGGCTTTAAACCATATGTTTAATAGTTTCCTCACAACAATACAATATTTATTTGATCTTCTAATAGATACAAAATTGTATTGAAATGTTAATCATATCCATCTTCCTTTCTTAACATACTTAAACTCAAAATTGCAAATTGAATGTCATCATATTCATCCTATTTTGATGTGCATCTATCCAACTTAAAAATTTGCAATTAAATCACATGACAAGAAATATACTCAACCACCAATTTTATTGATAAACCTGATTCAAGACTCAGTCGGGAAAGAACCAGGAAGAAAACTCGGCTTCATTGCCCTTACATCAAGTTTAAAATACAATTTACAATAGGATCTCAATCCCAAATTTCAACAATTTAATCAAATTTTCTTCATGACCCTAATCAAGGGATTTATAATGTTTTCTGCAACTCACTTCTAGAACCATGGAGGAAACAGAAGCTGATCAGGTGACAACCAAGCATAACCAAGAGACAATCAAACATGCATAATTCATACATGGTTTACACAATAGGATTCACAATGAATCAAAACTAGGGAAAGGTGGATTCTTCCAACTAGGAGAAGTTGAGCACAACACCAAACAGATGCCCAATTGGGGCTATATACCAAGAACTTCCATTCTTCCATTTCAACATACCATAATCACACTAGGTTTGTGCTGACAGGTAGGGGCCCATAACACCCTACCCTTTCCCCCTCTTCTCATCCTAAGAAGAGACTCTACACTGATTGGAGTCTGACTAAACAAACCTTTCTCAAAATTGGTCACTTCTATCCTCTCCCAGGGTGAGTAATACCAAAACACCCATGCAAGAAAAACTCAAAATTTCAAACATAAACGTGAAAGGAAATCATCCAAAATAACATGGTTTTCAAATCTTCCCAACATACCCACAAACATACAAACATTCAACCAACAACAAGGTAGCACAAGCATGAAACAAAAATGAAATCTGAACAAGGGACATGAGAATTCCAACCTTCACAAAGAGGTAATGGCAATGAACAAGTTTGTGTAGAGTTTCCTTCTCCTTCCTTCAATCCTCAAGAACTCCTCTCTAAATGTAGAGATTGGGTAACAACCTCCACAAGTCTAAGAAGGGCCTCTAAATAAGCCTCAAACTCAACCACCAAAAGCGGCGATAACTATTTCCACCCACTAGCAATTCTAGAAACTCCTAACTCAACCTACACTATGGTTAAACCCTAAGTGGAGATGAGGTGAGGTAACTCAAGATAACCATGGTCAATTTTCGCACAAAGGCAAAAAGAGACTTTTTGAGTGACCTCAAAAGTCAATAAAAGGGGCTTAGGGGTTGGAAAAGACCCCTAACACATACCCATACCCTTTGGGTATAATAATTTCATGATTTAAAGCCTTAGGAATAGGTTTGGAGCCAAACAAAAGCTAGGAAATAATTAGGATCAAACTAATAACTCTAAAATAGCAGATTAAGCACTAATCTGGATTAGGGATGACTAACCTTGATTAAGAACCAAATTAGCAACCTGACACTAACTTGAACCAACTTGGGTCCAAATTTTAGACAACTAACCCTAAACAACACACTGAAGCACATAAACAATTTACGAGTGTCAAGCGACACTAAAAGAACATAATTACAACATTAACATTCACTGAAAAAAGAAGATACATACATATATCTCACAAAATAGTACTTGAATTACGAACAACAAGGTTTCCAAAAATTAGCACATAGAGATCAGTTCTGTTCCTCCGTTAGTTTCCTCGACTAAAATATTTGCACACTCATTGCACATATTAGTAGTCCTGAAAATCACATGTATACGTATCAGAAATTCACATAAATTGAACCATACATCAATCAGGGTTTCTTTCATCCTACTTAATTCTTAACCATAAAAACTCTTAAATCAAGGTATCAATCGTACATTTATCGATTTTATCAACATACATATACATAAAACATTAAATGACAAACATCAATATATCTAAAAGTAACATCACATAACATGAAATAATATAATATGTTCTAAGTATCAGATAATGTCTCAACATCTCGAGTCATGAGTAACAAAAAGATAAAGTAACAACTAAGGCTACAAAGGGTCGGGGCGAGGCCTTACACAATCAGATTTTGAAAGAAATGCTTAGGATGTACGTAATGGATAGGCAGAATAAATGGGAGGAGTATCTACATTTGGTAGAGTTCGCTTATAATAATGGATATCACAGTTCCATAGGTATGGCACCATTTCAAGCATTGTATGGTAGACCTTGTAGAACGCCTCTTAGTTGGGATAATTTGGAGGACAGGACTCTTTTAGGACTTGTTATGTTGCTAGATTTGGAGTAGCAAGCTAAAAGGATTAGAGAAAACCTCATTACTGCTCAAGATAGACAGAAGAAATATGCTGATAAGCATAGAATTGACTGTCAATTCTTGGTGGGTGATAAAGTGTTTCTCCAGGTAAGACCACATAAAAGTCCAATTCGATATGGAAAGGGATCCAAGTTAGCACCTCGATCTGTGGGTCCATTTGAAATTTTGGAGTGGGTTGGACCAGTTGCCTATAAACTTGCCTTGCCACCAAGTCTTTCATGCATTCATAATGTATTTCATGTTTTAGTTCTATGTAAGTATATACCTGATATTGCTCACATTCTTGATTGGAAAAATTTGCAAATTATGGATGGACAAATCATGCTGGAACTAGTGTAGATCATTCAAAGCAGAACTATGAGTTTAAGAGGGAGAGAAATAAGATAGGTAAAGGTCCTATGGGACCCTGATGATGAAACATCTGCTACCTGGGAGGACACTAAAATGATGAGAGCAGCTCATCCGTTCTTTTTTACTGACTTTCAGGAGAAATTCGAAACCTAGAGGGGGAAGGTGTCATGCCTGACCACTACTCTGAGTTTTTCTACCAATTAGGACTTTGCTGTCTTAAGATTTCTTTCTGATGTTATGATCGAATTTCTAAAGAATTTGGTTATAATACTATTGTTGAATAATGAGACTGATGCTGAACGTATTTTCTGTGAAGAACTATGTTTTAGCAGTAAATGTGATTTAGGATTTTATGAATTTCATTTGGCATATCATTAAGTTCAAGTTGATAGATTAACGATTAGTTATTAACTTTTTGATTCTTTGTTTACTGCATTCTGTTTCATGCTATATGATGACGTGATGTTGTAGATATTTATAAATGGTTATATGCTATATTTAATCAGAATCCTTTATTGTACTTTCATATATGTAACTATATAGGAATTTAATGTTTAGATTGTATTAACCCTTAAGATGGTTTCGTTTCTTGACTCATGTTGGATTGTAATTGAAGGAACCATGGTTTGCATTTATATAAATATATTTATATACGTATTTTCTTATGATTAAGGTTCAACACCTTAGTGGAGCTTGGCATACATTTGTATTTGTTTTAAAAAGAGAGTTAAAAACACCTCATATGCAATTAGCAATGATGTAACCGTAAATGGGTATCGGTTGCTATGAAGGAGGGTAACATTGTTATTTTGTTTGGAGCCATTTTTATGGCGGTGGACTTGGAACTGCCAAACTTATGGTACTGAAGTTACAGTCGGCCATACCTTGATGAGAGTTGAGTTTTTGCTGGTTACGGGCCGGTTTTTGAGCCACATTGCTCTGTTGATTTTACATATGTGGTTTCATGTTGAGATATTAGAATTTTAATGGGAATTGGTTAGAAGGTTAACGTGCATATTTGGTTTAATTCGATGGAGTTATTTCTCAGAGTTTGGCTATTGTGGTTTATGGAATTTTTGTTTCACTCTATTGTGAAGTCCTCTGCTAATTGTGTGAGTCGACATTGTGGAGTTTTGCTCACCGGTGTTGGATTCTATTTTTGGGGTTTTGGTATCAAGTTGGTTTGTGGAACAATCTTCCATATTTTGTTGTTTAGGTAAGGGGAAATTTCTTACCCTACTCTTTCACTTTGTTTGCAAATGCCATGTTGCTTTCATTTGCATAATGTAAAAGTTATCAGAATTGCATATTGTGAAATTTTACATTCAAAGATGAGTATGTTCATTGCGTGCTATGCAAAGTTCTGCATGTATTCACCTTTGAATGTGGAAGTTGTGGAGAGATATGTTTTGAATTTGTTTTATTTATGATTACAAAGCTTTGCCCAAACATATGTTTCCCACCAAGTTGAGTTTTGGGAGAAACATATGGTTGCGGCATTGAGCATGTCGGCTATTGTGTAACAGCGAGAAAGTTTGTGCTTTCATTAGTATGGGCTTGTGGGAACCTATACCTCCAGCTTGCATGGTAATATATAACAAATTTCGAGAGGCTCGGCCTCAGACTTGAGAATGTTTTATATGTGCTTGTGTCTGCTGTTGAGGGCAGAGACATCTTGTCAAATGGTTTGTGTGAAACCATAGCAATGTTAAAACTGTCATGTTAACTTGCATAACATTTTATGGGTAACAAAATATATGAAATTTCTTCATGAATCATTGTCGATTTACAGTCTGAACATAGTTAATTCGAATCTCTTATGACAGATATCTTGTTTTATGATAATGATAAGTAATTCAAGGGTTATCTCATTTATTTATTTTTATTTTAGAAATGTGTCAAAATCGATAATATAGTTGAATTATTTATTGAAAACAATAACTTAGTATACTGTTGATAATGGTTTTTGGATATGACAATTTGTTAAATGTTTTAAAAGAAAATTTGTTCTGAACAGAAACTCTGTGATAGTATAAATTTTCTTCATAATTTATGTTGGAGAATAGAGTTATGAATAACTGTTGTTGTGAACATTAGTTGCAAATAAACAAGACATTAATTTGAGAACATAGATATAGGAAGATGTTGTAGTATCACCAAGGTCATTATGCGAACAGCTTGGGAGCATCTTACTATTTTTTTGGGATTTTGCATTTTAGTCATTTTTGGTCATTATTGTAATATAAATTATTTTACATGTTGTGAGTTGTATTTCAAATTTGATTCAGATATTGTATTTTAAATGCTGATTGTGGTTAAAACAGGGTGATATCTCACCGTCAAACAATGGTAAAACAACAATGGACACTTGGATATTCATTAACCTAGTAAATTATCTTTTTTTCAGCATTGATTGTACTTGGATTTAGTAATACTTGATTTTAGTATACAGTGTTTTTAATAAGCATTTTCAAATTTTTTTGCAATAAGATGTAATTCTGTTCTTAGAGAAAATGGAAAGTCGTTTTAAGATAGGAGACGGATTATGATACATGTTGATGTGATGAAACAAGGGTATCATATGTTCATTATATTATTATCTTGGCCAATTTGAAGGTTAAGCTTGATTTGTTATGATAGTAGAGATAAGTAGTACAGTACTGCGACTGGTAAATATCATTCAACTGATATAGTAGTTTAATGATATTTACGAGATTGTAATATTGTAGTATTTACTTTTGTTATTATAATAACCTAAGTTACTTTCAAATTGACAGTAGAAGATGAAAGTTTTAAAAGATGAAGAATGCAATGTCATGAGAAAACTGACTTGTTATTAGTTACATGTACATTCTTAGAATATCTATTTGATGTGTATGTTAAGGATAGCTGTAGTGAACGTATATCAAGGTGGCCGAATATCGACTTATTCTATTTAGTTAATTAAATTCAGTGATAATTTTAAAATGAAATTGGGAGGGTTAATTATAAACAAAAGATAATTGGCCTTACCTATGACTTAAACCAGTAAGGTTAAGTACGGAGAACAAGGCAAGTCTCTATTTCGTCATTTCACAAGTATTATAGAGAACCCCACAATGAGATATCTAAGGGAGTACCATATACGAATGCAGTATCTTAGCACCATAGTGATGACACCTCAGTATATATATGGTTCATTAACTAGTTATTCTTAGTGCGAGTTTGATTTTGCATTATTTAGAAGGTATTACTTCTTGCATAGTAATATTAGAATTGCACTATGTTATGTAGTTGGATATCTGCTTTAAGGTTTTATTTATATATTTATATATATATATGTTAAATTTTGACATGTATGCAGGTGGACTATGCTTTTTAACTCAGTGTGTACTGAGCCCTCTGTGTGTGTTGTGTTGTATGTTTGTGTTATTTTCAGGTGTTCAAGTTGAATATCTAGTTTGAAGGAAGACTGTTGAAGTTACTTCATGAAACTGAATTGGATGCTTGTAAAATTTCATTTGTTGGACCTAGGCGTCTTTGAATGATACTGTTCATCAATATTGTACTGAACTCTTTATGTATAGATATCTTTATGGAAATATATTGTGATGATATATTCTTTATTGTAGAGGTTTATATTTCTGAGAATGATTCAATCTTCGTACTTGATCTTGAAATTTGATGATTTAAAAATTCCATGGTTCTTATGTTTGTTAATAGCTTAGTTTTATTTTTATTTTTATTTTTTTTGTTTGTGGTGTGTTACATGTAAAATTATTTTAAATATTATTTACTATTACAATATTAAGTTTAAAGAGCACAAAAAATGTTTATGTAAATATAAAACTTATTGGTATAAAAAGACATTATCAATTTTTAGAAGTGTTATTTTATTTTTAAAAATTAAATTATTTGCTTAGGAATTTCTCTTTTAGGAAAAAATAATTAATATTCAATCAAATTTAAAATTATTTTTATTATTATTTTACTATTAAAATATATATAACTGTCAATTTTAAAGAGTAGAGAAAAAGTTTATGTAAATATATGATTTGTTGAAAATTATTTTTATTATTATTTTACTATTAAAATATATATAAGTGTTTCAAAGAGTATAGGAATAGTTTATGTAAATATATGACTTTTAAGTATAGACAATCTCAGCCTTATGAATTGAATAAATTAGTCTAGCTTTATTAAATTTCTTAAAATAAATATATAAATGAAACATTATAAGTGTTTTTTCTAAACTTCTTATTTCTATTTTTATTTTGAGACTTAGTGCAAGTTTCTAATTTTTGTGCTTTCAAATTTTTTTTAAAAGATTGAGAATCATTAATCATTTTTTTTAAATTATAGTTTTTATAATTTTAGTTATGAATAAATGATTTTTCTCACTTTGTTAATAGATCACAAAATGTAATTCAAAACTTTTACTTTTATACATGACTATCTATGTATTAGTTCTCTTCAATTATTTAATTGTAAATTAGAAGGATTATTGATCTATTAATTTTTTATATATTAATTATGATTATCAAATCTAATTTCATAATACATTCGAGTTAAAACTAATAATTTTATTGATTTAATTATAGATTAATAAACGATATGAAAATAACTTAGATAAATCCTATAGGTACCTATATAAAAATTAAATTAAATGTAGCATTACATAAAAATAATCTTCACTTAACTTGATACAATTGTAATGTTGTTTTCTAAATCACTCTAAATGAGTCCTATTTTGACTTCATGTTCTATTTAATAGTCATGGGTACAAACAAGATTTTGCAAAATCGATAACTACAATATTAAGAAAATTTTCCACATTTATTTATTTGTCTACTTTAATCTTTCTTAATAAGTCATGTCAACATTTAATATCAGATTAACATGAGTGCACTTAATAACTGAGATTAGATTGACACATTTTCCTATCCAAATGATCTAGAACCTTTTCTTCTACTAGCATGTTGAACCGAGCTAACAAATATAATACAAACTTCCTACAACCGATTTTCTTCTTTGTAGTACAATATAAATCACTCCTATCGGCTACTTGTTGCACACACATAAACGTACAACCACTAGTCTATAGCTATTTATTAACAACAAGTACCAAAATTTTTAAACTATGAACCATGAACCATTTCATAGAGTATGAATGTCTCAAAATATAAATAAGAAATGAATGCAAAAATTACACATTTAGCACAATTATCAATACAATGACATAACCCATTTTGACAATACAAATATGATACCTAGGTGAAAGATGCAAAAAAACCACAATGGCATAGTCAGTAATTATATTATTACCCCTTGTTGGGCACACTTCATGGAATATGACATAACCCATTTGTTTTATGAATTATGCACAAATATGGTTTTTATCAATTATGACATGGAAACGGCTGTGACCTTGAACATGCCAATTATGCACAAATATGGCTTTTATCAAACAACTATACTTCCTAAAACAACAAACCTACTTCTTTTTAACCACTCTTTCCCGAATTCTATTGTCATATTTTTAGTGATTATTTACTGTTTCAAGTGGAAGAGATAAAACATTAGCTCAGGTGGATATTTTGCAAATATTTTATCACTAGTGGTTATGAGGACCTAAAAAATATGTCAATGCATATATGCAAATAAAAGTTTCAAAATTTATAAACATTGATTATAGAGCACATGTACTTATAAATGCTACATCTTAGATGTTTCCACTAGTTTAAATTGACATTTATGAGCTCCATATTAGGTGAACTAGACATTTATTGCTTCATTTTAGATAGTGCTTAACATATCCATTTGCTAAGATTGTGACTGTATGTGAGCAATAGCATATTCATAAGTTGGAGAGGCAACATACTACTACTCATACACATGCAACACATTTATTATAGTGGAAAATAGAATAATCCTACTCTTGATTTGGATTTAGATGATGGCGTTCAAAGCATGAAAAGAGCATATTCAATATTCCTCTCAAAAGTGAGAGTCTACCAGGCAGGCATGTTTCAACCTCAATGTTTCCAATCTACCCACTCCATAAGTGATTATATTTTCCTTTTTCCACCAACCATATTCCTTACCTTGATAAAATGGAACAAGCTAGAAGATGCCAGGAGATAAACATCTGGTGTTTTGAAACATTCTCTTGCACTAGTTTTTGCTTTAGCACAATGAACAATTCAATATTCTTAAACATTCTAAAACAATTCAAATTTTACAAAATGATAGTCTCTTTGCAAAACATTCTAGTTTCTAGGTGACATAACTATTTTTATGGATTCTAGGACAAAATGCTTATAGCACTTAGTCCCATATCAACAATGTAATTTAATATTCAAAATAGAATTTCAATCTTATCATTTACAACAAATATATATTTTCTCTACAACATAATTAAGCTAATAGGCTTATATGTGGGAGCTTTCCTCTCAATTTTTACCATTTCTTGCCAAAAAGTTGTCAACCCCACTCCCAAAAATTATTTTTGAACAATTATTTTAAATTTTCTTAATTTTATTTTATTTCTTTTTGTTCCCTTTGGTTTTCTTGCTATATTGTTATCTACAGTCTATTTGTTTTTAAAAAAATGTCTCATCCATAGGGTATGCTATATGGAAATATTTCCCTTCATCTTGTTTTTCTTCTCTTATACAATATTTTTATTTTGAATTATCCCTCTACTATGCATTTATTTACAGCTCCTCGTGGAGTTTATAAGGTGTGTGTCTTGCTCAAATCTGCAACTATTTGGGGCATTTATATTTTCCATAAACGATTGTACATCCAAGTTATTTTTATTTTCAAGAAAATTTATTTTGTAGGTCTTAAAGAGTTGGATAACAGAAATTGTTGAAGTATTCCTTTAAAATGATTAAAACACTTATATCTGTAAATGCATACATCTAGCCGGAGATAGTTTATAGGCATCATAAATAATTAATTAGTCATTTACCATTTTTCCTAAAAGAGTTCAATTAGTTAAGTTGAATCCAAGAAAATTTTCTAATATCTTGATTGAGATTTCTTTAGCCTCATAGATTTTTGTCATCTTCCATTTACTCATTATTTGGTGAATGAAATAGGGAATGGATACATGATTAGAGAAAGAAAATATGTGAATGCATGGTGTTTGTTATGCATGGAAAAATGTTCTATAGCTCTAAATGGAGAATGTTAAAATATTTTGAATGAGGCTTACTTAGAAATGCAAATTAAGATTTCTTTTCTAGGACTTGAATTGGATTTTTCTTATTAATACTTTAAGATTTATTGGAAAATGAAGAGAAAATGAATAACAAGAGTTTCTAGATTTTCACAATATATAAGTTTATTTAAGTGTAACATTTCGATTCAATAATGTGTATGTATTATGTTACATATAAATAATAATAGTTTATATTGTTATGTTATTTATTTTAGAATATTCTACTAGAAAATAATGGTTACAATAAATTAATAAAATTTATATATAATGTGATAATGTAAACTTGCCTTTTATCTAAATTTAAAATTATTGTGGGAAGATTTTTGTTTTTAAGAATATGTATATATGAAGTTTATCTTGATTAATAATGTTGTATTTGACATTATGGATTTTAAAAGTCATATTTTATTTAGAAATAAATAAATTATCAATAAAGTTATGATAGGGTTTTTTTTTTTATAAGAAAAAATAATTAATATTTACTGAATTTTAAATTAAGATAATAGAAATCTATGTTCAATATAAATGTAAAATTATTTTAAATATTATTTACTATTAAAATATTAAGTAAAGAGTAGAAAAAATGTTTATGTAAATATAAAATCTATTGGTATAAAAAGACATTATCAATTTTTAGAAGTGTTATTTTATTTGAAAAAAATTAAATTATTTGATGAGGAATGTTTCTTTTAACAAAGAATAAATAATATTCAATGAAATTTAAATTTAGATAATAGAAATCTATCGTGAATCTAAATTAAAAATCATTTTTATTATTATTTTACTATTAAAATATATATAAGTGTCAATTTTAAAGAGTGGAGAAAAAGTTTATGTAAATATATGATTTATTAGTATAGACAATCTTAGCCTTATGAATTGGATAAATTAGTCTAGCTTTATTAACTTTCTTAAAATAAATATATAAATGAAATATTATAAGTGTTTTTTGTAAACTTCTTATTTCTATTCTTATTTTGAGAGTTAGTGCAAGTTTTTAATTTTTGTGCTTTCAAACAAATTTTAAAAGATTGAGAATCAATAATCATCTTTTTTTGTTTATAGTTTTAATAATTTTAGTTATGAATAAATGATTTTTCTCACTGTGTTAATAGATCACAAAATGTAATTCAAAACTTTTACTTTTGATAGATGACTATCTATGTATTAGTTCTCTTATTACAATAATTTTTCTACCTAGAACAAAAACAACTCCTAATTGTATTATACTTTGCAATTTTTTTATCACCAATAATTTGATAGATTTATTTAAAACATATATTTGTATGAAGGTGTATGCATGTATGTATATATGTATGGCAACACTAGTCTATCTTGAATAAATAAATGATCACAACATTCAACAATATTTTTTCCTATCTAGAGCAAAAAAAAAACTCCTAATCGCATTGCACTTTACAAATGATTTTCTTCATGAACACTTTGAAGGTTTGTGAGTATGGCTATATGTATGTATGTATGTATGTATGTATGTATGTATGTATGTATATATGTATGTATGTATGTATGTATGTATGTATATGTAGAGAGAGAGAGAGAGAGAGAGAGAGAGAGAGAGAGAGAGAGAGAGAGAGAGAGAGAGAGAGAGAGAGAGAGAGAGAGAGAGAGAGAGAGATTATTTAATTGTAAATTAGAAGGCTTATTGATCTATTAATTTTTATATATTAATTGTGATTATCAAATCTCATTTTATAATACATTTGAGTTAAAACTAATAATTTTATTGATTTTATTATAGATTAATAAATGATATGAAAAGAACTTAGATTAATGCTATAAGTACCTTTATAAAAATTAAATTAAATGTAGCAAATTACATAAAAATAATCTTCACTTAACTTGATACAATTGTAATATTGTTTTCTAGATCACTCTAAATGAGACCTATTTTTACTTCGTGTTCTATTTAATAGGCATGGCTACAAACAAGATTTTGCAAAATGCATAACTACATTATTAAGAAAATTTACCACATTTATTTATTTGTCTACTTTAATCTTTCTTAATAAGTCATGTCAACATTTACTATCAGATTTACATGAGTGCACTTAATAACTGAGATTATATTGATACATTTTTCTATCCAAATGATCTGGAACCTTTTCCTCTATTGGCATGTTGAACCGAGCTGACAAATTTAATACAAACTTTCTACAACCAATGTTCTTCTTTGTAGTACAATATAAATCACTCCTATTGGCTATTTGTTGCACACACATAAACATACAACTGCTAGTCTATAGCTATTTATTAATGACAAGTACCAAAATTTTTAAACTATGAAAAATGAACCATTTCATAGAGTATGAAGGTCTCAAAATATAAATAAGAAGTGACTGCAAAAATTACACATTAAGCACAGTTATCAATACAGTTACATAACCGATTTTGATAATACAAATATGATACCTAGGTGAAAGATGTAAAAAAACCACAATGACATAGTCAGTAATTATATTATTACCCATTGTTGGGCACATTTCATGGAATATGACATAACCCATTGTTTTTATGAATTATGCACAAATATGGTTTTTATTAGTTATGACATGGAAATGACTATGACCTTGAACATGCCAATTATGCACAAATATGGCTTTTATCAAACAACTATACTTTATAAAACAACAAACCTACTTATTTTTAACCACTCTTTCCCCAATTCTATTGTCATTTTTTCAGTGTTTGTTTGCTATTTCAAGTGGAAGAGATAAAACATTGGCCCATGTGCATGTTTTGCAAATATTTTGTCACTAGTGGTTAAGAGGACCTAAAAAATATATCAATGCATATATGCACATAAACATTTCAAAAACTATAAACATTGATTATAGAGCACATGTACTTATAAATGCTACATCTTAGATGTTTCTGCTAGATAAAAATGACATTTATGAGCTCCATATTAGGTGAAGCAAACATTTCTTATTGCATTTTAGATAGTGCTTAACATATCCATTTCCTAAGATTGTGGCTATATGTAAGCAATTGCATATTCATAAGTTGGAGAGGCAACGTACCACGACTCATACACACGCAATGAATGCCACATTTATGATAGTGGAAAATAGCATAGTCCCACTCTTGATTTAGATTTACATGATGGTGTTCAAAGCATGAAAAGAGCGTATTGAATATTCTACTCAAAAGTGAGAGTCTACCAGGCAGGCATTCCAATCAACAACAGGCATGCTTCAACCTCAATGTTTCCAATCTGCCCACTCCATAAGTGATTATATTGTCCTTTTGCCACTAACCATATTCCTTACCTTTGATAAAATGGAACAAGCTAGAAGATGCTAGGAGATAAACATCTGGTGTTTTGAAACATTCTATTGCACTAGTTTTTGCTTTAGCACAATGAACAATTCAATATTCTTAAACATTCTAAAACAATTAAAATTTAACAAAATGATAGTCTCTTTGCAAAGCATTCTACTTTCTAGGTGACATAACTATTTTTATGGATTTTAGGACAAAATGCTTATAGCACTTAGTCCTGTATCATCAATGCAATTTAATGTTCAAAATAGAATTACAATCTTATCATTTACAACAAATATATATTTTCTCTACAAATAATTAAGCTGATAGGCTTATATTGGGAGCTTTCCTCCCGATTTTTACCATTTTTTGCTAGAAAGTTGTTAGGCCAACTCCCAAAAATTATTTTTGACCAATTATTTTAAATTTTCTTAATTTTATTTTATTTCTTTTTGTTCCCTTTAATTTTCTTTCTATATTTTTTTTTTATCTCCAATCTATTCATTTCTTAAGAAAATCTCTCATCCATAGGGTTTGCTATATGGAAATATTTCCCTTCATCTTGTTTTTCCTTCTCTTACACAATATTTTTGTTTTAAATTGTCCCTCTATCATGCATTTATTTACAGCTCCTCGTGGAGTTTATAAGGTGTGTGTCTTGCTCAAATCTCCAACTATTTGGGGCATTTATATTTTTCATAAATGATTGTACATCCAAGTTATTGTTATTTTCAAGTACATTTATTTTACAGTTCTTAAAGAGTTGGATAAAAAAATTTATTGAAGTATTCTTTTAAAATTATTTAAAAACTTATATTTATAAATCCATACATCTCGCAGGAGATAGTTTATAGGTATCATAAATAATTAATTAGTAATTTACCCTTTTTTCCTGAAAGAGTTCATTTAGTTAAGTTGAATCCAAGAAAATTTTCTAATATCTTGATCAAGATTTTTTTAGTCTCATAGATTTCTGTCATCTTCCATTTACTCATCATTTGGTGAATAAAATAGGGAATGGATACATGATTAAACAAAGAAAATATGTGAATACATGGTGTTTGTTATGCATGGAAAAATGTTCTATAACTCTAAATGGATAATGTTAAAATATTTTGAATGAGGCTTACTTAGAAATGTGAATTAAGATTTCTTTTCTAGCATTTGAATTGGATTTTTATTATTAATACTTTAAGATTTATTAAAAAATGAAGAGAAAATGAATATCAAGAGTTTCTAGATTTTCACAATATATAAATTTATTTAAGTGTAACTTTTGGATTCAATAATGTGTATGTATTATGTTACATATAAATAATAATAGTTTATATTGTTTATGTTATTTATTTTAGAAGATTCTACTATAGAATAACGGTTACAATAAATTGATAAAATTTATATATAATGTGCTAATGTAAACTTGCCTTTTATCTAAATTTAAAATGATTGTGGAGAGATTTTTATTTTTAAGAATATGTATATATGAAATTTATTTATCAATTTTAAACGTCATATTTTATTCAAAAATAAATCAATTATTAATGAAGTTATAATAGGGCTTTTTCCTTATAAGAAAAAATAATTAATATTTAATAAATTTTAAATTAAGATGATACAAATCTATGTTCAACATAAATCTATGTTCAATATAAATGTAAAATTATTTTAAATATTATTTACTATTAAAATATTAAGTTTAAAGAGCATGAAAAATGTTTATGTAAATATAAAATTTATTGGTTTAAAAAGACATTATCAATTTTTAGAAGTATTATTTTATTTCTAAAAATTAAATTATTTTCTTAAAAATTTTCCTTTTAAGTAAAAATAATTAATATTCAATGAAATTTAAATTTAGATAATAGAAATCTATCTTGAATCAAAATTAAAAATTATTATTATTATTATTTTAGTATTAAAATGCATATAATTGTTTTAAAGATTATAGAAAAAGTTTATGTAAATATATGATTTATTAGTATGGAAAATCCTAGCCTTTTGAATTGGATAAATTAATCTAGCTTTATTAACTTTCTTTAAATAAACATATAAATAAAACAGTGTAAGTGGTTTTTGTAAACTTCTTATTTCTATTCTTATTTTTAGAGTTAGTGGAAGTTTCTAATTTTTGTGCTTTCAATTTTTTTTTCAAAGATTGAGAATCATTAATTATTTTTGTTTTGTTTATTGTTTTAATAAATTTAGATATGAATAAATGACTTTTCTCACTTTGTTAATAGATCACAAAATGTAATTCAAAACTTTTACTTTTATACATGACTATCTATGTATTAGTTCTCTTCAATTATTTAATTGTAAATTATAAGGATTATTGATCTATTAATTTTTTATATATTAATTATATATTAATTGTGATTATCAAATCTAATTTTATAATACATTTGAGTTAAAACTAATAATTTTATTGATTTAATTATAGATTAATAAATGATATGAAAAGAACTGATCTTAATGCTACAAGTACCTCTATAAAAAATAAATTATATGTAGCATCACATAAAAATAATCTTCACTTGATACAATTGTAATGTTGTTTTCTAGATCACACTAAATGAGTCCTTTTTTGACTTCATGTTCTATTTAATAGTCATGGCTCCAAATAAGATTTTGCAAAATGCATAACTACAATATTAAGAAAATTTGCCACATTTATTTATTTGTCTACTTTAATCTTTCTTAATAAGTCATGTCAACATTTAATAACTGAGATTATATTGATACATATTCCTATCCAAATGATGTGGAACCTTCTCTTCCACTAACATGTTGAACCGAGCTTTAACAAATATAATACAAACTTTCTACAACCATTTTTCTTCTTTGTAGTACAATATAAATCACTCCTATTGGCTACATGTTGCACACACATAGATATACAACTGCTAGTCTATAGCTATTCATTCACGACAAGTACCAAACTTTTTAAAATATGAACCATGAACCATTTCATAGAGTATGAATGTCTCAAAATATAAATAAGAAATGACTCCCAAAATTACACATTAAGCACAATTTTGAATATAATGACATAACTCATTTTGACAATACAAATATTATACCTAGGTGAAAGATGCAAAAAAACCACAATGGCATAGTCAGTAATTATATTATTACCCATTGTTGGGCACACTTCATGGAATACAACATAACCCATTGTTTTTATGAATTATGCACAAATATGGTTTGTATCAATTATGGCATTGAAACGGTTGCAACCTTGAACATGCCAATTATGCACAAATATGGCTTTTATCAAACAATTGTACTTTCTAAAACAACAAACCTACTTCTATTTAACCACTCTTTCCCCAAATCTATTGTCATTTTTCAATGCGTATTTACATTTTCAAGTGGAAGACATAAAAAATTGGCCTAGGTGGATGTTTTGCAAATATTTTATCACCAATGGTTATGAGGACTTGATAAATATATCAATGCATATATGCACTTAAAAGTTTCAAAAACTATAAACATTGTTTATAGAGCACATGTACTTATAAATGCTACATCTTAGATGTTGCCACTAGTTTAAAATGACATTTATGAGCTCCATATTATGTGAAGTGGACATTTATTGCTTCATTTTAGGTAGTGCTTAACATATCCATTTCCTAATATTGAGGCTATATGCGAGCAATTGTATGATCAGAAGTTGGAGAGGCAATGTACCATGACTCATACACATGTAGTGAATGCCACATTTATGATAGTGGAAAATAGCAGAATCCCACACTTTATTTAGATTTACATGATGACATTCAAAGCATGAAAAGAGTGTATTCAGTATTCCATTCAAAAGTGAGAGTCTACTAGGTGGGCATGTCATACCTGACCACTACTTTGGGTTTTTCTGCAAATTAGAACTTTGTTGCTATAAGATTTCCTTCTGATATTATGTTTGTATTTTGAAGAACTTGGTTTTATTAATGCCTTTGGAATCATGAGACTGATGCTAAACATATTTTCTGTTTAGAACTATGTTTTTAGCAATGATTGTAATTTAGGATTTTGTGATTTGATCTGACTTATAAATATTTGCATATTGTTGGGTATCGATTATGTTCATTATGTTTCAAACTCTTGGTAAACTGCATTCTGTTTTATAGTGTATGTTAACTTGACATTTCATAATCATTGGAATGGTAATACACTGTATGCATTTAGAACTTATCTTTGTAGTTATTAACGTGTGACTGATAAGGGATTTGGATTATTGCATATTTCTTTGATATAGTTTTAATTATTAAAAAAAAATTATATATTTGTTTTAAAAAGGGTATAACACCCTAAGTTGTAATTGGCACAAATATTTTCCATTATGTTTTAAAAAGGGGGTTTTATTTTTCTTGAATGGCATAGAACCCTAAAAGGGTATCGAATGCCATGAATGTGGAAAAACATGCTCACTGTTTTGAAAGCCATTTATGGTGATGGTGTGGCAACTGTTTTGTGCATGACCCTGTGTGGTATTGCATTTGAGTTGAATGCTTATTTATGAGGTTTTATGGCACTGAAGTTTTAGTCGGCCATTTCGTGATGTGAGTTGGGTTGTTTGCTGGTTATGGGTCGATTACTGGGCCGCATTGCTCTGTTGGTTTTACATTTGTGTTCTTGTTGCTGAGGTATCAACATTTTCTAGGGTGTTGGTTGGAAGGGATACTTGCTTTTGTGGTTAAGTTCGATGGAGATTCTCATCAGAGATTGCTTACCAGTTTGGACTTGGCTTTTGGGGTTTTGGCATCGAGTTGGATTGCAAAGAACTTTTCCATCTTCAGTACTCACATAGGAGCAATTTCTTACCCTACTTCCTTTTTCTTTGTTTGCAATTGCAATGAAATTTCAATTAGCATGTTGTAAATGGTTTTTGAGTTTTATATTTTGTATCGACACTCAAGGATGGATATGTGCAGAGCATGGCACCGTGTGCAATGCTTAGCCCTGCATATACCCATCTTTGAATGTGGATTTAGGGAGAAATTAAATCAAGAGTTTCTATATGCATATATTTGTTTGGGCTCTGCCCTAACCATATATTCTTTTTCCAAGTTAAACCTTGTTGGCACCTCGTGCTTGCAATAGTTATTTAGTATGTGATTGTGTCATGTGTGAGTATTCAACTTTTACAAGGCTGAGTTTTGTGAGAAATTATATCTTAAAGCTTATTTGTTTTCTACAACAAATATGAAAGATGTTCAGTCTCAGTCTTGAGTTTGTTGTAAAATTATTGACTCATAACCATAGTCGAGGATAGAGGCACATCATTAAACAGTTAGTATGAAACCAAACAAGATTGAAATAACATGTAAAAAACATAGCATCTTTGTGGTTTTTGAATGTTTGAAATGTTCCATGTTTAACAACCAATACACTGTCTGAACATTGTAGTGTGGTTCGGCACCAAACACGAGCTCGCATCAAGTTGCAAGACTCGTGACTGGTGAGGGGCATAGTTACTCTATTTCGTAAAATATATAAATGTTTTAGATAAGGGTTATGTTATTTTTAATATATAGTATGTTGGAATTCTACAATTTTAGTTATTGTATATTAAAAACAGTAAGATTGTGAGCAGTTTTTGGGATAACTGAAGGTATTAACATTGTGTTAAATAGTTAATAGGAAACTCGAATTAAGTAGGAAAAAGTTTCTCTGCGACAACACAATTTACAATGAAAATTGAGTTTTTATTTAACTATCATTTTGTGGTAATGTTTGCAACTAAATAAGGCATTATTCTATAACAAGGACATTGATAGATGTTGTTGTATCACCAGGGTCATAATGTGAATAGCTAGTGAGCATTTTACAGTTTTGGGATTTTGTGCATCTTTATCATTTTTGGTCAGTGATATAATGTAAGTTATATTGCATTTCTATGAGTTGTATTTTAAATTGAATTCAGATTTTGTATTTTAAATGTTGATAGTAGATGTAACTGGGTGGTATCTTATCATTAAACAGTGGTAAAACATCAATAGACATTTGGATATTCAGTAACTTTGTAGATTATCTTTTGTTAAGCATTGGCTGCACTTGGATTTAGTAATACTTGATTTTACTATGAAGTGTTTCAATAAGCATTTACAGATTGTTTTGAAATAAGATGTTTGAAATAGAATCTTGCTTTATAAAGATGTATTTTTGTTCTTAAATGAAATGAAAAGTCATTTTAAGACGGATTATGATATATGTTGGTGATGTGTCATTTAAAAGCAAGAATATCATATGTACATTGTATTATTATCTTGGCCAATTCAGAGGATAAGCTTAGTTTATAATAACAGTAGGGATAAGTAGTATAGTATTATGACTGGTAAATGTATTTAAACTGTTGTAGCTGTTTAGTTATATTTACGAGATCGTAACATTGTAGTATTTATTTCTATTGTTAAAATAACCTAAGTTTACTTTCAAATTTGATAGTAGAAGATGAGAATTTTAAGAATGTAATATCATGAGAAAAATAACTTGTTATTAGTTGCATGTGCATTTTTAGCATATCTGTTTGATGTGTATGTTAAGGATAGCTGTAATGAACGTATATCGAGGTGGCTGAATATCGATTTATTCTACTCAGTTAATTAGTTTAGTGATAATTTTAAGATGAATTGGGAGGGTTAATTATAAATAAAAGATAATCGGCCTTACCTATGACTTAAACTAGTAAGGTTAAGTACAGAGAACAAGGCAGGTCTCTATTGCATCATTTCACGAGTATTATAGAGAATCCCACTATGTGTTGCCTATGGGTTTACCATATACGGATGTAGTATCTTAACACCATAGCGATGACACCTCATTATATGTATGGTTCATTAACCAGTTATTCTTAGTGCGAGTTTAATTTTGCATTGTTTAGAAGATGTTACTTCTTACATAGTAATATTAGAATTGCACTATGTTATGTGGTTATATATATGCATTACAGTTTTATATATATGTTTATTCTGACATGTATGCAGGTGGACTACTTTTTTTAACTCAGTGTGTACTGAGCCCTCTGTGTGTTATGTTGCATGTTTGTGTAATTTTTAGGTGTTCAAGTTGAATAACTAGTGCTAAGGAAGATTGTTGAAGTTACTTCTTGAAACTGAATTTGATACTTGTAAAATTCATATGTTGAACCTAGGCATCTTTGAATGGTATTGTTCATCATTATCGTACTAAACTCATTATGTATAGACATCTTTATGGAAATTTATTTAGATGATATATTCTTTTACGTTCAGGTCTACGATTTGAGAATGATTAAATCATTGTACTTGTTCTTGTAATATGATGTTATAAAAAAAAAAAATTCTTAGGTTCTTTATGTTTGTTCATGGTTTAGTTTTATCTTTGTTAGTGGATCATCACAAGGCATTCCAACAAATAGCAAGCATGCTTCAACCTCAATGCTTCCAATTTTCCCACTCCATAAGCGATTATATTATCCTTTTGCCAAAAACCATATTCCTTACATCGATAAAATGGAACAAGTTAGAAGATGCTAGGAGATAAACATTTGGTGTTTTGAAAAATTCTATTGCACTAGTTTTTGCTTTAGCACAATGAACAATTCAATATTCTGATACATTCTAAAACAATTCAAATTTGACAAAATGAAGGTCTCTTTGTAAAACATTCTAGTTTCTAGGTGACGTAACTACTTTTATGGATTCTAGGACAAAATTCTTATAGCACTTAGTCTCATATCAAGAATGTAATTTAATAATCAAAATAGAATTACAATCTTATCATTTACAACAAATATATTTTTCCTCTACAACATAATTAAGCTGATAGGCTAATATGTGGAGCTTTGCTCTCAGTTTTTACAATTTCTTTCCAAAAAGTTGTTAGGCCCACTCCCAAAAATTATTTTCAACCAATTATTTTAAATTTTCTTAATTTTATTTTATTTCTTTTTGTTCCCTTTAATTTTCTTTCTATATTTTTTTATCTCCAATCTATTTGTTTCTAAAAAAAATCTCTCATCCATAGGGTTTCCTATATGGAAATATTTCTGTTCATCTTGTTTTTTCTTCTCTTACACAATATTTTTGTTTTAAATTGTCCCTCTACTATGCATTTATTTACAGCTCCTCATGGAGTTTATAAGGTGTGTATCTTTCTCAAATCTGCAACTTTTATATTTTTCGTAAATGATTGTAGATCCATGTTATTGTTATTTTCAAGAAAAATTATTTTGCGGGTCTTAAAGAGTTAGATAAAAAAATTTGTTGAAGTATTCTTTTAAAATGATTAAAACACTTATATTTATAAATGCATGCATCTGGCCGAAGATAGTTTACAAGTATCATAAATAATTAATTAGTAATTTTCCCTTTTTTCCTGAAAGAGTTCATTTAGTTAAGTTCAATCCAAGAAAATTTTCTAATATCTTGGTTGAGATTTCTTTAGCCTCGTAGATTTATGTCATCTTCTATTTACTCATTATTTGGTGAATGAAATAGGGAATGGATACATGATTAGAGAAAGAAAATATGTGAATGCATGGTGTTTGTTATGCATGTAAAAATGTTGTATAGCCCTAAATGGAGAATGTTAAAATATTTTCAATGAGGCTTATTTAGAAATGGTAATTAAGATTTCCTTTCAAGGATTTGAATTGGATTTTTCTAATTAATACTTTAAGATTTATTGAAAAATGAAGAGAAAATGAATAACAAGAGTTTCTAGATTCTCACAATATATAAGTTTATTTAAGTCTAACTTTTGGATTCATTAATGTGTATGTATTATGTTACAAATCAATAATAATAGTTTATATTGTTTTAGATTATGGTAAAACCAAGTTTTGAAGGGACCCCAAAACCCTTTCACATTCTCAAAAAAGGAGAAAAAAAAGCAAGCCAACCAACAGGAAAGAGTCCTTAAACCTACTAAAAATTAGAGCCAAAATCAGGTTTTACAGGGACTTGAAACCACTAACAAAGTCCAAATAAAGTACCCAGGTTTTACAAGGACTTGGAACCGTCAGTACAGATTAAAAACTAAAAGCTAGAAAATAGGACCAAATACAAGAACCAAAAGTAACAACCAACTAACAAGACCTGAATAGGAACCCAACCAGAAAAGAAGACCAAGGAAGCTATTGCAGTTTGTAATCATCTTAACTGCCTCTTTACCAATCTTAGTCATGTCTTGGATGGAGTTAGCAGTCGAAGAAGTAGCAGCAATCAAAGCTTTCTTCCTCAAACTTTGTCTAGTCCTCTTGCTTGGGCCCTCTGAATTTATGGTTCTTTCATTAGCTCTTTTGCTCAATGTCGCCGCAGCTACACAGATGCTTGAGGTAACTTGTTCCATTTTTGTTCCATTTTCCTTAATGAGCACTCTAAGATTCTTCTCATAGTCCTTTAGTTTTTTTGGGATATCTCCCATTTGCACCTGCATTTGTTGAATAATATCCCAATCAACCTCCTTCTTATGTTGCAAGATATCCACTTTCTTCTTCAGCCCCATAATTTCATTATATAACTAGGAGTCGACCTGAAGGAAAGAGTCAGATTTTTGTTTAGTAGAGTGAAGGAAGGAAAGTTTGGTTTCCCTCGCCGGGGATTCACCCGTGTCATTAGCAATGGTGTGTGATAAGGGACCAAATTTATCAATATGAATCCCCCCATCCAACAGATCCTCCTCATCAAACTCTGCATGAATATGATAGCTCTGGCCCTCTTTATCTTGTCCCTCAATCTCCTTAATAGGAGTGGAATCTTTCCCCATGTTTTCCTCCTCATTCAAAATGGTTGGATCATCAATTAAATTTTCTTTTTCTTTATCACCTCCCCCAAAAATAATATGAGTATACTCATTATTAGACTTGCTCTATTTCAAATTCTCCTCAGTAGTATCTTCCTCTCTCCCTTCCTCATTATTGTCTTTCAAATCTAGGTAACCATCCAGGTTAGAGCTAAACTCCCTAGCATTTGTCCCCTCCTCTTCCTCAGGTACATTCTTATCTGAGCCTTCAGTTCTCTCCACCTCCATATCCTCTTCCTCAATTTGTCTTTGAGAGTAGGAGGGTATCAGTTTAGCCTTAATTTTCTCTTTAACACTCTCATCAATTTTACCTTTTAAGGGTTTAGGGCTCTTTTGGTTGCCAGTGGATGGAGATGAAGCAATGGACTTATTTTACAAAAACCCTCAATGAGTAAAATTAGACCTTCATGTAAGATGGGTCGAGACTATTTCTTTTTATGGGCATTCAAACTTTGGAGCAAAGAAAACTGCAAATAGAAAGGGAAGGAAATTCTATATTGTTTATGTTATTTATTTTAGAAGATTCTACTATAGAATAATGGTTACAATAAATTAATAAAATTTATATATAATGTGATAATGTAAACTTGCCTTTTATCTAAATTTAGAATTATTGTGGGGAGATTTTTATTTTTAATAATATGTATATATGAAGTTTATCTTGATTAATAAAGTTGTATCTGACATTATCAATTTTAAAAGTCATATTTTATTTAAAAATAAATAAATTATCAATGAAGTTATGATAGGGATTTTTCCCTATAAGAAAAAATAATTAATATATAATGAATTTTAGATTAAGATAATAGGAATCTATATTCAATATAAATGTAAAATTATTTAAAATATTATTTATTATTGAAATATTAAGTTTAAAGAGCACAAAAAAATGTTTATGTAAATATAAAATTTATTGGTTTAAAAGGACATTATCAATTTTTAGAAGTATTATATTATTTTAAAAAATTTAATTATTTGCTTAGGAGTTTTTCTTCTAAGAAAAAATAATTGATGTTCAACAAAATTTAAATTTAGATAATAGAAATCTATCTTGAATCTAAATTTAAAATTATTTTGATTATTATTTTAGTATTAAAATATATATATAAGTGTCAATTTTAAAGAGATGAGAAATTTTTTATGTAAATATATGATTTATTAAAAATTATTGTTATTATTATTTCACTATTAAAATATATATAAGTGTTTTAAAGAGTATAGAAAAGGTTTATGTAAATATATGATTTATTAGTATAGAAAATCTTAGCCTTATGAATTGGATAAATTAGTCTAGATTTATTAACTTTCTTAAAATAAATATATAAATGAAACATTATAAGTATTTTTTGTAAAATTCTTATATCTATTCTTATTTTGAGACTTAGTGCAAGTTTCTAATTTTTGTGCTTTCAATTTTTTTTTTAAAGATTGAGAATCATTAATCTTTTTTTTTTGTTTATAGTTTTAATAGTTTTAGTTACAAATAAATGATTTTTCTCACTTTGTTAATAGATCACAAAATGTAATTCAAAACTTTTACTTTTATACATGACAATCTATGCATTAGTTCTCTTCAATGATTTAATTGTAAATTAGAAGGATTATTGATCTATTAATATTTTATATATTAATTATGATTATCAAATCTAATTTTATAATACATTTGAGTTAAAACTAATAATTTTATTGATTTAATTATAGATTAATAAATGATATGAAAAGAACTTAGATTAATGCTAGAAGTACCTCTATAAAAAATAAGTTAAATGTAGGATTACATAAAAATAATCTTCACTTAACTTGATACAATTGTAATGTTGTTTTCTAGATCACACTAAATGAGTCCTTTTTTTACTTCATTTTCTATTTAATAGTCATGGCTACAAATAAGATTTTGCAAAATGCATAACTACATTATTAAGAAAATTTTCCACATTTATTTATTTGTCTACTTTAATCTTTCTTAATAAGTCATGTCAACATTTAATATTAGATTTACATGAGTGCACTTAATAACTGAGATTATATTGATACATTTTCCTATCCAAATGATCTTGAACCTTTTCTTCTACTGGCATGTTGAACCAAGCTAACAAATATAATACAAACTTTCTACAACCAATTTTCTTCTTTGTAATGCAATTTAAATTACTCTTATCAACTACTTGTTGCACATACATAAATGTACAACTACTAGTCTATAGCTATTCATTAACAACAAGTACCAAATTTTTTAAACTATGAACCATGGACCATTTCATGGAGTATGAATGTCTCAAAATATAAATAAGAAATGACTGCAAAAATTACACAGTAAGCACAGTTATCAATACAATGAGATAACCCATTTTGATAATACAAATATGACACCTAGGTGAAAGATGCAAAAAAGCCACAATGAAATAGTCAGCAATTATATTATTACCCATTTCTGGGCACAGTTCATGTAATACAATATAATCCAGAATAGAGTCTGATCATTGATGATCAAGAGTGATAGATGGTGCTCAGTAGGTGCACTGGATAGAAATGAGCACCTAGTCCACACAAGCATTTACAACAATGATGAATGTCCGCAGATCTAGATTCTCAAGCCTTAGTTTCTGTTTAGATCATGGATTTCAACAGGAATTGGAATTCAAAATTCTCAAAAGTTCCTAATGCGCTATTTGGGTTTGCAAAATGGGAATTGAAAATTGGGGAACTATGGATTTGGCATTCTCATGTGACCCCCAAAACAAGAATTCCATCTCCCCTCAAAATATTTGTTATTCAAAATTCTTGTTTTAAAACCTATTTTAATTCCCTTTTTTTTGTAAATGAGGAATTCAGTTAAAGTGAAATTTAATTGGGTTTGACATCGAGATGCTCATTTTGGCTCATATTTTTGAAATTTAATTGAGTTGTAACCGACAGAGTGAGGTTTTTCAACAAATGAGGCTCTTTGCATCTACTTCATCTACCCTTTGAATGCCATTTTGTAAAAATTAGCAAGTGTTGCTTGAAGAAATTAGAATGATTACCACAAAAATTCATATGAATACAATTTTTCAAAATTGGGGAAAACATTTCGTGCTATTATTGCACCTGCTCATATGTTTGGATTAAATAAAATAACTAATACCACACATATCTAATTTCTTTAATCTTTCTTTTAACTTTTTTTAGAATTTTTATTTTGCAATAAAAAATGACATTTTTGGCATGTGTGGAGTTGGAAGCACCTTGAACAGGTCTTTAACACAAATTAGAGCTATGAATCGCCTCTTACTATAATTTTTATATTATCTTTTGAACCATATATTCGTATTTTGAATCAAACAGGCTTGGAATAACACATTCCAAATATCAAATTTTCTATGTTTTCAAACCAAATCAAGGATTTTAAATTCCAATTCCTAAATCATATTCTAGCAACCAAATGGGCTCTTATTTCCTTTTTGCCTTGATGGTAGAAAACCATAGTAACTGATTATGAGTACAAACAAGGAGTGAATTTAATTCATTCTTGTCCTTGAATCATGAAATATCAAAACACATTTAATTCATTATTTGCTAATGTTTTAGATTTTTTTTTTTTTAAAGAGTAAATCATCTATTAGAATTTGTACTCATTTTTTCTTTTTTAAACAAAATGACCCCAAACCTTATGTCTTAGATTTTTGGATTACCAAAATTAATTGGATATAAGAAACAAGAACATATGCTCCCTGCCTTATAAGCAAGGACTAATAATTTTTCACAAATAAAATTTATCCCAAACCCTCTTTATGTTGAACTCTTGAAAGGATATACATAAAATTTAAGTACAAACACCCTTATTTATTCACTCAACATTCTCTTTTTATTATCTATTGTGGACCCTAACTAGTAAAATAAAGTATACATGTTTCAAATTTTGTTTTACCAAAATATTTAGGTAAAAGAATATTTGTATATTGAATTTAGGTGTAAAGTGAAAACTGAAAAAATTCTATAATGATTATTAAAGTAAAATATTGTTATTAATATTCTTATAATGAATACTTTAAATGACATTATATTTTTTTAAATATAAAAATAAATTTTAAAATCTTATTTTAAAAATACATTATTAGGATCAATAATTCAAAATGAGGTCTAATAACTATGATAGTTTTATCATAGATAGGCAAAATGACCTAGTAGCCACCTAGGCTAACTTCAGACACCTATAGTTCTTAATTCGTATGTCAAAATTTACCAATTTTCTTGGTAAACCTTTGTAGGTGAGTGAAGAGCTTAAGGCCAACCTTTCAACTTTCCTACATTTATGGAATTCTCTGTAGAGCTCGTAGAGTGCAAGATCATCTAAAAGTGTCATTTTAAAACATTCCCATGAAACCCACCTCTAAGACCACCCCCCCACCCCAACCCCAACCCCCCACCAATAGACACTAACCCAAAAAATAGTACTTTTTTTTCTCAAATGGACCAATCAACAACCAAAAAAACTATTAAATGAATATAAGAAAATGACTATTGGTGTTCATGGTGATTTTTTTTTGCACATTTGTATGTAGGAGGTTTTTTTTGTGTAGTAATGGTTGGAGGAAAGGTAATAGTTAATGTGATGGCATTGCATACATGTGCAAAAACTAACTCATTTTCCTACCCTCCAATTATTACTCTTAAAATAATCCCAAAAAATGAAAACACATGCACCAGGAGACACGACTCAGTAGCCACCCATGTTCTAATGATCACTATGTCTACCATTATAGATCCCCCCAATTACTACTCATAGAAAGCCCAAAAAAATGATAGCACATGTAATAATAGTTGATCACACATTTACTCATAATTGATCAATTTTAGCATTCTTGGTAG